>CAUJRU010000147.1:1101596-1499715 GCA_963277665.1 Viscum album
TATAAGAGAATGTTTCGGGAATATTTTGTTTGAAAAAACAGATGTTTAAGTGTTGTTATTAGAGAAGTGTGGGTACCTTTTTATAGGAGATGAGAGGGGCACCCTTGGAAACTCTTAAAATATTTAATTAATATAAATTTAATTTAGGTTCCAAAGTTTTCAAAAGATATTTATTTCTATGATAAGATGATTTTTATTCGAATATACATAATTCGATTAAAATTAAACCTGTTTTTAATATTTTTAAATTATTATCATTTTGGATTAACCATTATTTTACCCCTTTTAATCATACTGTGATATTAAGTTATTTACACGTTGTGGATTTGTGTAATTACAATAACATTTCAAAAGACACAAAAAGTTACATTTATGATATTTTTATAATTATACCAACCTTTTATCTTATTCATAAATTTTTTCGAATTTAATATCATTAAATGTAATATTTTATATTTTAAAATTCCAATACAGTCAATTTTGACACTATGTATTATTTAACTTTTTAAACGTTTATAAAAGGATTATAAGTTCAAAAAATGATCTTAAAATCATAAAAAAATTTTTTAAATATTACATAAAATTATTGAATGGCATAAATTATGTCATATAATACTTATTTGAATAATTATAATATCATTTATTTGATTGTTTCATTAATTAAAAAATTAATGCATCATACTTGTGTCCCAATTTAATTTCATTATTGATTACCTAAAAATTATAAATAAATTACCACAACAAAGGTAATATTTTTATACTTATAATTAATATTTATATTCATATATATCTCATTGATATCCCCATATTAAAAAAATATTTAGTTATAAGAGACATGATTATGACATCTTGGTGTTTATGTTAAATTAAATATTTATAAGTGTCATAATCCCATCCAAGTGTCTCCATATGCCTCCAACTGGTCACAAAATCTACCCAAGGATACTCATGGTTTGGGAACAGTCTTGAAACTAAATCTCAACAAGTGTTATGGTAATTTTATATTTTTATAATATTATTTTTCAACATTAATTACATTATTTACCCTTAGTTGTGGTAATTAAAATAATGTATAATGTTACAATTAAAAAATTCTACAAAAATAAAAGGAAATATTTACTTAATTTCAATCTTACCATTAATATCATTGAATCCATTTTTATCAATTTAAAACATAGAATTTTCATTAATTAATTTTAAATGAATACCCATTTCCACAATAAGAAAAAAAGTTTTCTAAAAGAAAATACCATCAAAATAATGACATGTGTTTATATCTAATTTCAATGTTAAATTTCTTCAAATTTACAAAATTGGATTAATTGATTTTAAAATTTATTTAATTATACTATAAAACCAATTAAAATGACAATTTAACTAAATAATTAAATTATATGAAAATGTAGTTTCAAATTAAAATCCAGTATTTTATCATCATTCATTAAAAAAATGACTTTAATAAAAAAATACCAAAAAAACAAAGAGAATTTTTATGTCCCACATCTAAATAAGAAGTTTAATTTTTCAAATTCAATATATAAAAAATAGATTTAAAATGGGTTCTCCATGAAAAGGCAGTAAAACTAAATATCCTCCCCACTATCGTCCCTTAATCTTAAAATCCTTCCTTTAGTCATAAATCCATCCTATAGAGCATTTTTTATCAAATCAAAAGGAAGAACCCGAAGAAAAGGTGAATATTTCATCACCCCATTCATGTTTTTTCTTCTTCCACATTCTCATTCCTTGTTTTTCCCATTAAAAAAATAAAAACTCCAGTATATTATATATAATGTTATGTTATTATAATTATTTTACAACCATATTCATTATTCTATACATCCTTTAAATGAAATGTCACCATACATGCGTACGTACGACTTACTGTCTCCACGACATGGTGTAGTTGTTATTTAATACATTATTATTTGGATGGGTATAGTAATGATGAATAATTGATGTAAATAAAAAATATATCATGATAATTATTCTATATATATTATATAACATCCTATAATATATTATTTTAATATAAAAATAATGATATTGTCGCTCGTGCGTACGTAAGGATTACAGTCTCCACAAACACGACGATATTAATTCCCCACCATCTCCATTCAAGACTAATTTTCAATTGATTATTAAAAATAATTTTTAAAAACATAATATTATACTGACTATGAATAAGATAAATCATATCCTTAACAAACATTACTTACCTAACAATGAATATAAAGGAAAACAGATCAGCTTACACCTGAAATGACGATAACACTATAATATTATTAACAAAGCAATATTAAAAGATCATATATGATATCATATTAATTTATATGGTTCTTTTATTATCTAATGACAATCATTTCCCGATTATACAAGAGTTTAACCTACACACTACCAAAGAAAAGGACTAGGTAAGGGGTTTCTTAACATTCTGTTATTTCATTGATATGTCTATTGATTTCCACTTTTTTCATGTGGTGTATTGTGTACTTTCATTTTTTATATATCATCATGATAATATTAATATTCATGGTATTCTGTGAATGATTTTGTGGTTATAACTTTTGGTCATACGAATTGATTTATTTCAATGTGGTAAGGGTTAATTTCACAATCTCATTATTATTCGCGGTTTTTATTACGCGAGTATCTACTATGACATATTTATTTTCCATTTCCATGATTCATAAAAGAATTTTCAAATGTATTATTTGTAAAGGAATGATTTAAAAAAATATTAATTTAAATGTTTTAGAGATTTATTCTTTTAAACCATTCTCATTATTGTCCATGTTTATAAAATGGATTTAAGATTTATTTATATGGACATGAATGTATTAAAATGATAATTCTTATAAACATTTTCAATGTGATATGAGAAACATTGATTTAAAACTATATTTTAAATGAATTCCTTTATAACTTATGTGACTTTTAAATTATTTCATGAATAGAGGATATTTCACGCAACGATTTTTACTGATCATTTTAAACTATGTCAACATCCTTTACGAGATATTATTCATGATCGAGGTTGATTTATTAAGATACAAATCATCCATATTGTACTGATGATTTAGTGATATTTTGATTGTGGATGTGTTATTTTTATACCATTCATGGTATATGGATAGAGTATTGACATTTCATATTCTTTTTTTAATAAGAATGTTTATGTTATGTGTCCACCTTTTCATATGAGGAATGTATTGGACTTAGTATGTGATGGGTGGGGCACACTATTACTCCTCGGTGCATCTTTAGGTCTAATGAGAGAACTAAATGTTAAATTTTCTAAGGCCTTTCCAAATTTGACATATATTTTTGGATGAGGCCTAAATAATTTTGAGACGTCTTGGCCGAGGTCTATAAAAATTGTTTTAGAGTGTCCGACATTATACATTACATCATTATGAAAATAATATTGATGGTTCATGTGGTGATTCAACTAGAAGAATACCCATGATTATGGTTTATTATGGAATTATTTACTCAGCTTATATTTCTTCCATAAAAGTGTTCATGTATATTATTTGTAATGAAATGTGTTTTCAATTATTCACCATGCTTAATAGTTATGTTATATTCCCCTATATTTATTACCCTTGCTTAGCGTTTGAGATCACTCTTTTATTATGTTTCATTTTCATAGGATATGAAAATTTTAGTTATGATTGACATCCAGGAATAATCTAGGAGGCTTGAATGTTTCAAATGGAATAAATTAGTGTTTTATTTCTTTTCAAGTTGTAATGTTGAACTTATGAATGAATCTTGTTTCCAATAATACTAATCTGATCGCTCTTTTGGGACATGATTTCCTTGTGATCATGCCAATGTTATGTAATAAGGCAACAACTATAGAGACCATTCTTTTTCTTACATTAATATTACATAATTTCAAAGATAAATAACATAATAGTATTACACATAGAGGATCCAAAGGTTTAGTTTCTGGGGAAAACTATTACCACACATAACAAATACAACATATAGGATATACATTTATTTGATTTCTTCTTCTCTAGATTCTTTTTGGCACTTGTCCTCTCCTTAGTACATGTAGCCACATGAGGATATTAATTAAAAGGGGTGATATAGAAGCCTAGTAAGATAATAGATAAGAACAATATATCATGGGGTGAGCATAATATTAACATAGGTAAAAGATCATGAACATGATAGGAGGCATAAATATAAGACTTGAAATGTGGTAATGCATACAAATGAAACATCATGTCTAAGTGGTTAACTAACACACATACTTGTGAACCAAGATAGCATCTTTTTCACACATAATTTCACATTTACTCATTAGATTTATCACTACAACCAGTGCATTAGAGCGCTGTACAATTCCGAGCACCCCAATCACATTAAAACATTCAGATTGTGCTATATAATTCCAGGCGCACCCGTCAAATCATAACATTATCATTTATCATGCATGCCAAAATGAAAATAAAACATAAATGAACATAATTAAATCATGAAAAGTAATGGGATTCATCTCATAAGAAAACATTCATAAACATTGGGTTCCCAAAAGTGTAAGGGAATAACATACATGTCACAAGAACTATCAATCATGAATGAGATGTATAAGGGGTGTTCTTGAAAGAAGAGTTATTTTGGAAAACATTATGTTTTTAATAAATACCAGTGAAAAACATGTATATACCTGAATAAGATTGAAAAAGATGAAAAAATGAGTTTTACGGAGTAACTGTATAAAAAAAGAATGAAAGAGGGAGAACCTGAAGGACGAATGTAGGGTTCGAGAAGTTCCCCTTACCATGTATCTGAATGCTTCCTTCTCTTTAATGTCCTATAAAATGACATTATATTCATTAATTAGAAATTAAAAAATCTTTTATAAATTAATATGGTTCATTCTGGTTTCATTATGTGATTTTATGTTCCATTGGATGACTAATTGAATTTAAAAACATTTTTTGGGGGTGTTCATTTTTATGGTTTTTCATGGGTGGTTCACTTGTATTCATAAATTGAAGTTCGTGTAGAACATGGGTAAACATCTAGAAATGATGTTACATGTAATTAATAATATTAAATTAGTTTTAATGATCTTATAATTAATAATATTCGATCCATGTGGATGAATCATTAGATAATAATTAAATGATGGTTATTTGGGTCAATTTGGGTGGTTTTTATATCACAAAAAACTTGTTTTAACTTATCACTTAGTAATATGGCCATAGGTTATTTACCGAACCATAAATAGAAAATAATACATATAAACTATTCTGGTTCAATAATAAAAATGGTTTCATTACCATATATGTACGTAGAAATCGAAGATGAAAGTATGTCGTTCTGGAAGGTGATAAACTAACACCCCATGAACAACGTTCTCTTTAATAAAATAAAAGGAAGAGCGAAAGGGGGTTGGATGATATAATATCAAATTAGAATCATAAAATTAAATTATATGTATAATAATAGAGTTTAAATAAATTTGGATTAAGATAGGTTGGGAGAGATCAAGAAATGACCATGAACTTGAAAGAAAATTAATGGAGAAGAGGGAGGGAAATTACCTCTAGAATCCAGCTCTTGAGAACCTCCTTAAGGGCCTATGCTTGGTATTTTAATGAGATCGGTAGCTATTTGATGTGGGGGAAGGGATATGGAAGGTGTTTTTCCAGAGTTTAGAGAAGGCTTGGATCTTGGGAGGGGTGAGGAAATGAGGGTGTGAAGGGGGGCTTTTATAGTGGAGGGGAGAGGGGTTTCCTTAATATAAAATTTATTAGTTTATTAATCTACCCTAATATAGGGAATAGTTAGTCATGGATGACCAATAATAGTAATTTTATCATTTTATACCGAACCAAGTGGGAAAACATTATATGATAATCATCAATGACTCAATTAATCCATTATTTAGCATTTAATATAAATTATCAGATTCTATTATTCATCAAAAATACAAGTATCTCAGAAAAATCCCAAAAATTTACCCTAATCATTTCTAGATATGTAGAATCCAAAAATAAAATCAATTTTTCAAATATAATTTTCTAAATTTTATTAATTTAATATTTAATTAAAATCATAATTTAATTAAAAAAACATTTTAGGATTAAAACTGATTTTATAGTGCTTTCAAAAATTATGTAGGGTCATATAAAATAATCTAAAAACTATAAGACATTCATTTGATAAATAATGAATACATTCAATGAATATAAATTTTTTATTAAATTAATTAATTAGTTATAATTTTTTATGACTTAAAAAATTCCAAAATGTTTACTAAGGTCAAATTGTCACGTTATAATATGTATAAATTTTATTTATTACTCATGGTTATGTTTAATCTTATGTTGGATGCTTTAATATTCATAAGGGTCATATTACTATTCATAAAGGCATTCTACTATTCTTAAGGGAAAATTACTATTCACTGAAAATTATTTTTGTTTCATTAGACTCCAAAAATCGTCTTGAGCACAACCGTGTTTGTCGGATTTTTAAAATTCGATACAAAAAGTGTAAAACGTATGTTTAAAGGTTACTTATCACTTATAAGTTCATTATGTTGTTTGTTCATGTTATTTTATGATATAAAAATAAGAAGGGAATTTCTATTGGAAATCATTGGGTCGTTACATTATTCCCCCCTTATGAAATTTCACCCCTGAAATTTCACTTTACACAAATAGCTAAGGATATTTCTCCTTCATTTCCACTTCTGGTTCCCAAGATACTTCCTCATATTTATGGTTACTCCACAACACATTGACAATAAGGGTTGTCTTGTTGCGTAGAACCATGTCACTCAGATCCATAATCTTTACTGGCTGATTATCATAAGAGATATCATCTTCCAGCTACACCACCTCTGTGTTTAGTAAATGTGAGGAGTCTGGTATTTACTTCCTCAGTAGTGATACATTAAAAAAATCATGAACATGAGCCATATTTTGTGGAAGTGCAAGACAATAGGGCACAGCTCCTATAAGGTTGTAACGCCCTGACCCCAGCTACCCAGAGTCGGTGCATTAATTACATAACATTGGCATGATCACAAGAAGATCAAATCTCGAAAGACCGATTGGTTTAGTAGCCTTGGAAACACTAGATATAATCATAAAGTTTTACATTACATTTCAATGTGAAAAACTACTACAACAACAAAGTCTTCAGATCCACACTATTAACCCCTCATAATATCCCTGCAAGTCATTCATAATTTACTTCTTCACTACCTGGGATAAATAAAACATAGAAAAGGGGTGAGCTCAAATGCCCAGTAAGGATAACAATATAGCGGAACATTCAAAATAAGCATAAACATTTAAGGCAATGAATTACTAAAACAAAAGCCTTTTAAAATTGAACTTCAACATAGTATGGCAAAAGTAAAATGAAATAATGCCATTTACATGTTCACATGGATATTCTACTAATCGAATAATCACATGAAAAAATCAATAACCACTTTCATAATGTTGGAATGCATAATGCCAGACTATCATAACCACATAGCCAAGGCCTCGTGCCAAGACTACAAATAAGATTTTGTCAAGGCCTTGTGCCAAGACACTAGTTTGTCTCATGAGACCTACCGATGCATCGAGGAGCTATATCGGGCTCCACCCGTCACTTATTAAGTCCAATGCATTCCCATATGAAAAGGTTTAAACATAACATAAACATTCGTATTAAAACAAGCATACGAAATGTCAATAATGAAAAAATCAATAACCACTTTCATAATGTTGGAATGCATAATGCCAGACTATCATAACCACATAGCCAAGGCCTCGTGCCAAGACTACAAATAAGATTTTGTCAAGGCCTTGTGCCAAGACACTAGTTTGTCTCATGAGACCTACCGATGCATCGTGGAGCTATAACGGGCTCCACCCGTCACTTATTAAGTCCAATGCATTCCCATATGAAAAGGTTTAAACATAACATAAACATTCGTATTAAAACTAGCATACGAAATGTCAATAATTTCACCATAAACTATGAGTGGTATAAAAATAGCACATCCACAGTCAAACATATCACAAAACATTCAATACAATATAGAAGTTTTGTATCATAATAAATCAACTTCAAATAATCTTAAAATCCATCAAAGGATGTTGACCTAGATGAAATCAAAATTCTTTTTAAAGAAGTATCTCCTTTTATTCTGAAATCATTTAAGATCCATATAAAATAATACATTTTCTTTGAAAATATTCTTATAAGCTTGTATGGAAAGCTTCGACGATTTTATAACGGCGGAAAATAACTGCACCTGCCGTATAAGTTAAAAAAACATTCTTACCTCAATTCTGTCGAAAAGGTTAAAAAGGACATTGTTTTGAAAACGACGGAAAGATTCCTTTATAAACCTCTTATAAAAAGTAAAACAAGGGTATAAATGACATTAACCCATATTCTTGTAAATAGTAAAAATGTTTTGAAATACATTTTTAAGAAAACATGGATGTGGATGATAAAGAGATCCCAGTAGATTATTACGTATATACAACCTCGGATAATGAAGAGATTGTGAAATAACCCTTACCTTGTACTTTTCCTTTGTTGGGGTAGGTTAAACTCCTGTATAATGGTGAAATAATTGTTATTAAATTATACAAGAATCATATACATTAATATGATATCATATATGATCTTTTAACATTGCTTTATCAATAATATCTTAGTATTATCGTCGTTTCGGGTGATAATCGATTCGTTCTTCTTAAATGTTTGGTTACGTAAGACATGTTTTTAATGGATAGATTATATCTTATTCATAATAAAAATGATAATAACATTATTTTTAACCCTAAAATGATAATAATACTTGATTGGATATGATGGAGAATGAATCTTATCGCGTTCGTGGAGACGGTAGTCCGTACGTACGCACGAACGCTACTTCCATTTGATTTTCATTTTAAAAGAATCAAATCCAAATGATACATAGGTATATTACTATTCCAGTATAATATAATATTTTATATATGTTACTTAAGTTCATTAACACCATCCTTTATACGTTCCATGTGTGGTATGAACGAGTCATATCATTTTAAGGGGGCGGTAGTCCGCACTTCCTCAAATGAAATTATCGTATGTATATACAACATGAAACGAATAATGGTATGAAATAAAATGGAATTACAGAAGCTTATATATAAAATATATATCATTAATATCATATTTAATTACAGTTCCATCATAATGGCCACCATGAGAGGTGGTAAGATGTATTTGAACAATCATCGTTTCGTGAGGCGTTAGTTTTCCATCCACAGAAACATTATGTTCATCATCAATTAGATGGAGTTGTGTGTATGTATAGTTTGAATCCTTCTTATAACAACATCCTAGTATATTTTGGATACTTATGTTGTTACAAAAGAAAGGAAATAAAAAGAGTTTGTGGGTTGGAGAAGCAAAATAAATGAAAATAATTTAAGAGAAATCGTTACCTTTAATCTAGGTAACTCACTTTGGTTGGAACCAAAGGACTTCTTGAAATGCTTTCTGCCTAAGGGGAAGCTTCAAGGAGGAGGAGAGGGATGTGGGGAGCTTAGTTGGGCAGAGTTTGGACGAGCCAAGTGGCTTGAGAGGTGTGAAGAAATGAGAAGGAGGAGTTCCCTTTTATAAGAGGGGTGAGGGGCACCTTTGGAAAAGATAGAAATATTAATTTATAATAAATTCATATTCGGTTTCTAAAGGCTCAAAAGTTGACTATTCAAAGGATGAGGTGGGGATAGGTCGAAAACAACTCATCCAATAGAATTTAGACAGGTTTGGGTACTTATATTAACCTTATCTTTAAGTATTAACTCTAAGTTAATTAGTTTCACTTTTACAATGTCTCTTTGTATTTTTATATAATATGGTTAATAAACTTACTATATACATCCAAGAGACCCTCAAGTGGTCCATTAATGATTAACCTATCATAATATAAGTCTCTTGGCCGAACCTTAGATTTTTAGGAATTTAATATCAATAAATAATATAATATTTGTTTTAAGAACTCTTTTATATCAATTTTGACACTATTCAATAGTTGATTTTTGTGAAACTCATAACAGATTGATTACTTCGAAAAAGTCAATTAAATCAATCCTAATATATCATATTATCCTAGAAAATTAGTTTAATTCATTAAAAGTTTCATATTATATTTATTTGGGTATTTATAATATAAATTATTTTAATTTTTCACTATTATAGTAATTACTTCATCATCATTGTGTCATAAATAAAATAAATTATTTAATGTCTAAAAATTATAAATAAAATATCATTATGTAGGAAATATTATTAGCTTTCTAATGAATATTTATAATCTAAAATCCAACTTATATAACCCTATGTAACAATTGTGTTTCTAAAAGATATATGCTTGTGTCATTTTTGTATTCATTTTGACTTAATTAAAATAAAGTGTCATTATCACTTACAAGTGAATCCATGGGGTCCCAAAATAGACCCAAAGATGACCATGGTCGACCATGTATCAACCAATAGGGTTAAGACACGTTTTAGGGTAATTTAGTATTATTATAATATTATTTTTTAACCCTTATTTACCGGATTTACCCTTAACCATGGTAAATAAAATATTTACCGCAGTAATTATTCAAAATGTCTAAAAATAAAAGTTACCCATTTACACAATTTGAACATCCTGATTCCAAATATGGAAGCCATTTTCCTAAATTCAAAACACAGAAGTGGAAGAAATTAATTTAAAATTAATTCCCACTGTCAAAATAAAAAGCGTGTTTTTAAGAGATAATAACTATCAAAAGATTGACACTTGTTTATGTTCGGTTTAATTGTAAAATTATGTCCAATGACCAACATTATATTAAAATGTAAAAAATATATTCTAAATATACTTTAAAACCACTCAAAATCACAATTTATCACTATTAATTATTTTGATTAAAAAAGTTGTTTTTAATTAAAATTTAGAAATTTTCACTATTAATCAAAATATGAAAGTTATCCGAAATGTACCAAAATTTCACCCTAGGCTAATTTTGATATTCCGAATCTAAAAATGAAGTCCATTTTGAAATATTGAATATATATGATTTCAAAAAGTAGGTATTACTATTCACAACGGCTAGTTTAATTAGTTGTGGTGTGTGTTAGAACTGGAGGTTGCGTACAACACACGCTATCGCATTATTCGAAGGGAAACGTACCATAGAAGCTTGGGGTGTTACATTCTCCCCTCCTTCAAATAATTGCGTCCTCGCAATTTCTAGGGTATTACTGCATAAAAAGACTCGGGTGGTTCTTTATCATAAGTTCCTCGGGTTCCCACGTTGCCTCTTCCATCTTATGATTCCTCCACAAAACTTTTACCAGACGCGTCGTCCGGTTTCTCAGCACTTGTTCTCTTGTATCAAGAATCTTGATGGGCTCTTTGCAATAAGACAGATCGGGTTCCAGTTCTAAATCTTCATAGGTGAGTACATGCGTTGGGTCAGGCATGTATTTCCTCAACAGAGATACGTGGAACACATCGTGAACTTTGGAGAGACTTGGCGGCATTGCCAATCGGTAAGCTACAGCCCCAATTCGTTCTAGAATTTCGAAAGGTCTGATGTACCTGGGACTCAATTTACCTTTCTTACCAATACGTATGACTCCCTTCCATGGAGATACCTTCAGGAAAACATGATCACCGACTTGAAATTCCAAATCCTTCCTTCGATTATCGACATAGCTCTTCTGCCTACTTTGAGCTGCTTTAATGTGATTTTGGATTACTTTCACCTTTTCCACCGTTTCCTCCACCAGTTCTGGGCCTACAAGTTTTCTTTCACCAACGTCATCCCAACAGGTTGGTGTACGACATCTCTTTCCATATAATGCTTCATATGGTGCCATATGAATACTTGAATGGAAGCTATTGTTATAGGAAAATTCTACCAGTGGTAAATATTGATCCCACATACCCTGAAAATCAAGTGAGAAAGATCTCAACATGTCTTCTAAGGTCTGAATAGTCCGTTCTGATTGTCCGTCTGTCTGAGGGTGGTAAGAAATGCTCAAATGAAGTTCAGTATCCAGGGATTTCTGAAGACTTTTCCAAAATCTTGAAGTAAAACGGGGATCACGATCAGAAACAATCGATAGGGGTACTCCATGAAGTCTCACAACTTCATTAATGTATAGTCTTGCTAGACGTTCCAGGGGTAGATCTTCTCTTATAGCAAGAAAATGTGCTGACTTGGTAAGACGATCAACAATAACCCATATTGCATTGTTCCTTCTAGGAGTCTTTGGTAGCCCCATGACAAAGTCCATTGTAATATTGTCCCATTTAAACTCCGGTATGGGAAGACGTTGCATGACTCCTCCAGGCTGTTGCCTTCCAGCTTTCACTTGTTGACAAACCATACATCTTGACACAAAATCAGCAATCTCCCTCTTCTTGTTGTCCCACCAAAAATGTTCCTTCAAATCTCTATACATTTTGGTGCTCCCAGGGTGTATAGAGAAATTGGAACTATGAGCATCATCCAGCAATTCCCTTTTTAGATCAGGTATATTGGGAACACAAAGTCTCTTCCCGAATTTCAAAAGTCCATCTTCATACACAAAGTCTCTCAATCTCCCATCATTCACAGCTTTAATCTTCTTCTGAAATTCTTCATCATCGGTCTGGGAACTCTTAATCCTTTCTAGTAAAGATGGTTTGGCAACCATTTGAAAAAGAATTGATGTCTCACCTTCCCTGGTTATTCCCATGTCCATCTTCTCTAGATCCATGAAAATTGGATCCCTTTCAATTCTCATATTGTTCAAAACTCCATGGTATTTTCTACTCAAAGCATCTGCCACCTTGTTTGCCTTCCCTGGGTGGTAGTGTATCGTACAATCATAATCCTTGAGTAATTCAAGCCATCTCCTTTGCCTCATGTTGAGTTCTTTTTGTGAGAAAATATACTTCAAACTCTTGTGATCAGTATAAATCTCACATTTTTCACCATAGAGGTAGTGCCTCCATATCTTCAAAGCAAAGATCACAGCTGCTAACTCAAGATCATGAGTAGGATAGTTTTGTTCATGAATTTTCAACTGTCGTGATGCATAGGCAATAAATCTATCATTCTGCATAAGGACACAACCAAGTCCTTTCTTTGATGCATCACTATAAATAACGAACCCATCATTCCCCGATGATAGAGTCAATATAGGAGCATTGACTAATCTTCTCTTCAGTTCTTCGAAACATTCCTCACACTCTTTTGTACAAACAAATTTAACCCCTTTACGTGTGAGACTCGTTAATGGGTTAGCCAATCGGGCAAAATTCTGGACGAAACGTCGATAATAACCTGCCAAGCCAATAAAACTACGTACCTCAGTTATACTCGTAGGTGCTGGCCATTCTTGGATTGCCTTGGTCTTAGAAGGATCAACAGAGATTCCATCTTTTGAGACAATATGGCCAAGAAAAGAAATCTCCTGAAGCCAGAATTCACACTTGCTAAACTTCCCATATAATTCATGCCTCCTCAGAGTCTTCAAGATAATGCGCAAGTGATTTTCATGATCTTCATAGGTTTTGGAGTATACCAAGATATCATCAATAAATACCACCACAAATTCATCGAGATACTCCTTGAAAACTCTATTCATCAGATCCATGAATACAGAGGGTGCATTAGTCAATCCAAACGGCATTACAGTAAACTCGTAATGCCCTTACCTGGTTCGAAATGCTGTCTTCGGAATGTCTTCCTTATTTACACACAACTGATGGTATCCAGATCGAAGGTCAATCTTTGAAAAGTATTGAGCTCCATGAAGTTGGTCAAATAAATCATCAATATGAGGTAGGGGATACTTGTTCTTTATCGTTATAGCATTGATCTCCCTGTAGTCGATACATAACCTCATAGATCCATCTTTCTTTTTAACAAAAAGAACAGGGGCTCCCCATGGAGAAACACTAGGGCGAATAAATCCCTTATTACTCAATTCCTCTAGTTGTTTCTTTAGTTCGACTAACTCTACAGTGGCCATTCAATAAGGGGTCTTCGATATAGGCCTTGATCCAGGAATCAAATCAATGGAAAACTCAACTTCTCGTTCTGGAGGATGTCCAGGTAAATCTTCCGGAAATACATCTACAAATTCTTTCACAACAGGTACATCCTCTATTTGAACATTCCTTTCCTCACCGACAGTTATTTCATTCTCTTCCTCCCCGATAATTGAATTAAGTTGAGATACAGGGGGTGGATCTAAATAAGAATTAGGTGGTGACGATTCTGCTCTAAAAATAAGGTGCTCCTTATCATTATCATCAAGAATCGTAACCTCTTTCTTCTTACAATAAATCTTCGCATCATAGTCCGAAAGCCAGTCCATACCGAGGATTATATCAAACTCAATCATAGGTATGACGATGAGGTCAGCAGATAAAGAAAATTTATGTGCTCTAATGGGGACTGATTCACAAAACTTTGTTGCAACGATACTTCCCTTAGGAGTTTTAACTGACAACTCCCTTATTAAATCAAATTGGAAATATCTAATTTTCTTAGCAAACTGGGAAGATATGAAACAATGCGATGATCCAGAATCAAATAATGCATTTGCTAAACTTGAGGAAACCATTAAATTACCTGCCACCACGTCTTTCGGAGTTTCTACCTCAGCAGTAGTGATAGCATAAGCCTGGCCTTGATCCCTTGGCCTTTTCTGAGGTAAGTTCTCCTGACGCTTAGGACATGCATTTGCATAATGCCCCATCTCCCAGCAATTGTAGCACTGAACGTTGGTAGCTTCCTTCTTCCCCTTGCAATCATGAGCTTGGTGGCCTTTTTCACCACACTTGTAACAGACTCCCATTCCCTTCAAGCAAGTACAAGGATGTTTCTTCCCGCATTTACCACAAGATGGATATTCAACCTTTCCCTTCTTCCCCTTATTTCCATTCCCAGATTGATCATAAGGTCTCTTCTTCTCTTGCTTTGCTTTAAAGTCATAAGACTTAGAGAATTCTTTTTCGGTCTTGATAGCACATGAGACAATGTCTTCGTACGACGAAAAGGATTGTGAGACTAATGCTCGACGGAGAAATGGTTTTAACCCATCTAAGAAACGATCAATCTTACTTCTTGGGTTGCGAATATAATCTCCAGCATACCTCGCTAACCTTGTAAAGTTAGCCTCATACTTTGTGACATTCTCATCTTCCTTTTGTCTCAGACTCAGAAATTTCCTTTCCATATCTGCTCGATGGTCGCGAGAAAAGTATTTTTCTAAAAACAGATCTTTGAACTCCCTCCATTCCATGTTTGATACTTCATCATCTTCCTTCATGTTTTGAATCAATGACCACCATTGATCAGCATCTCCAGTGAGGCGGTAAACTGCCATGGTAACTTTTTCCCTTTCACTACTCCCCAAAGCCTGAAATATTTTCTCTAGGGAAAATATCCATTGCTCAGCTACTAAGGGATTTGTACTCCCATTGAACGTTGGTGGTTGTTGTCTCATGAATCGATCTAACATTGATCCTCCACGCTGCGGATCAGGGTGCTCCATACGGGTAAGGTTATTATTCATAACCTGAGTAAGTTGTCCCAGTACGGTGATTAGCTGATCAGCACCAGTTGCATCACCAGCCCCACTATAATTATCTTGAGCAGGAGGGAAATCCCTACATGGAGTGCGTGCATTGATACGGTTTCCATTTCTTCCACTAGGCGCCATTTCTAAACAATGTCATAAACTAGATCACTTTATGAATCAAAATACATAATCCCATACTTATAAAACACTAAACATAAATTGAACTATCTATGGATATAATCCATAATCATAAATATGTTTTCTTTGAGGAAGTATATACTCATAAACCCTTCATAATGATTTGTAAAGAAAGTGAGAGTTATCCTAAGCATATCCCCCGGGAGTGTCGTAACCAAGAGTGCAGCAAGGCCCATTGTCGTGCACCAGTTCCCGTTCGAGTCTAGCTCAAAGCGGTGTTTTCGGGTTTTACCCCTAGGTACATCTGTGCCAGAGCCGCCTCTACCTGCTCGTATCCAGACAGGGATGTATTGCTTGGAAAACTCACAAAGTCTCTAAAATACCAAAATTCTAGGAAGTTCTTCTATACTAATCCTCAAAGTTCATCTTAGGTCTACGTGCTCTAATCAGAGTTTATCTAAATCTAGCTTCCAAGGTTTGTACTAAACTTCCTCTGATACCAACTGTAACTTCCCGACCCCAGCTACCCAGAGTCGGTGCATTAATTACATAACATTGGCATGATCACAAGAAGATCAAATCTCGAAAGACCGATTGGTTTAGTAGCCTTGGAAACACTAGATATAATCATAAAGTTTTACATTACATTTCAAAGTGAAAAACTACTACAACAACAAAGTCTTCATATCCACACTATTAACCCCTCATAATATCCCTGCAAGTCATTCATAATTTACTTCTTCACTACCTGGGAAAAATAAAACATAGAAAAGGGGTGAGCTCAAATGCCCAGTAAGGATAACAATATAGCGGAACATTCAAAATAAGCATAAACATTTAAGGCAATGAATTACTAAAACAAAAGACTTTTAAAATTGAACTTCAACATAGTATGGCAAAAGTAAAATGAAATAATGCCATTTACGTGTTCACATGGATATTCTACTAATCGAATAATCACATGCAAAAATCAATAACCACTTTCATAATGTTGGAATGCATAATGCCAGACTATCATAACCACATAGCCAAGGCCTCGTGCCAAGACTACAAATAAGATTTTGTCAAGGCCTTGTGCCAAGACACTAGTTTGTCTCATGAGACCTACCGATGCATCGAGGAGCTATAGCGGGCTCCACCCGTCACTTATTAAGTCCAATGCATTCCCATATGAAAAGGTTTAAACATAACATAAACATTCGTATTAAAACTAGCATACGAAATGTCAATAATTTCACCATAAACTATGAATGGTATAAAAATATCACATCCACAGTCAAACATATCACAAAACCTTCAATACAATATAGAAGTTTTGTATCATAATAAATCAACTTCAAATAATCTTAAAATCCATCAAAGGATGTTGACCTAGATGAAATCAAAATTCTTTTTAAAGAAGTATCTCCTTTTATTTTGAAATCATTTAAGATCCATATAAAATAAAACATTTTCTTTGAAAATATTCTTATAAGCTTGTATGGAAAGCTTCGACGATTTTATAATGGCGGAAAATAACCGCACCCGCCGTATAAGTTAAAAAAAACATTCTTACCTCAATTCTGTCGAAAAGGTTAAAAAGGACATTGTTTTGAAAACGACGGAAAGATTCCTTTATAAATCTCTTATAAAAAGTAAAACAAGGGTATAAATGACTTTAACCCATATTCTTGTAAATAGTAAAAATGTTTTGAAATACATTTTTAAGAAAACATGGATGTGGATGATAAAGAGATCCCAGTAGATTATTACGTATATACAACCTCGGATAATGAAGAGATTGTGAAATAACCCTTACCTTGTACTTTTCCTTTGTTGGGGTAGGTTAACCTCCAGTATAATGGTGAAATAATTGTTATTAAATTATACAAGAATCATATACATTAATATGATATCATATATGATCTTTTAACATTGCTTTATTAATAATATCTTAGTATTATCGTCGTTTCGGGTGATAATCGATTCGTTCTTCTTAAATGTTTGGTTACGTAAGACATGTTTTTAATGGATATATTATATCTTATTCATAATCAGAATGATATTAACATTATTTTTAACCCTAAAATGAGAATAATACTTGAATGGATATGATGGAGAATGAATCTTATCGCGTTCGTGGAGACGGTAGTCCGTACGTACGCACGAACGCTACTTCCATTTGATTTTCATTTTAAAAGAATCAAATCCAAATGATACATAGGTATATTACTATTCCAGTATAATATAATATTTTATATATGTTACTTAAGTTCATTAACACCATCCTTTATACGTTCCATGTGTGGTATGAACGTGTCATATCATTTTAAGGGGGCGGTAGTCCGCACTTCCTCAAATGAAATTATCGTATGTATATACAACATGAAACGAATAATGGTATGAAATAAAATGGAATTACAGAAGCTTATATATAAAATATATATCATTAATATCATATTTAATTACAGTTCTATCATAATGGCCACCATGATAGGTGGTAAGATGTATTTGAACAATCATCGTTTCGTGAGGCGTTAGTTTTCCATCCACAGAAACATTATGTTCATCATCCATTAGATGGAGTTGTGTGTATGTGTAGTTTGAATCCTTCTTATAACAACATCCTAGTATATTGTGGATACTGGTGTTGTTACAAAAGAAACGAAATAAAAAGAGTTTGGGGGTTGGAGAAGCAAAATAAATGAAAATAATTTAAGAGAAATCGTTACCTTTAATCTAGGTAACTCACTTTGGTTGGAACCAAAGGACTTCTTGAAATGCTTTCTGCCTAAGGGGAAGCTTCAAGGAGGAGGAGAGGGATGTGGGGAGCTTAGTTGGGCAGAGTTTTGACGAGCCAAGTGGCTTGAGAGGTGTGAAGAAATGAGAAGGAGGAGTGCCCTTTTATAAGAGGGGTGAGGGGCACCTTTGGAAAAGCTAGAAATATTAATTTATAATAAATTCATATTCGGTTTATAAAGGCTCCAAAGTTGACTATTCAAAGGATGAGGTGGGGATAGGTTGAAAACAACTCATCCAATAGAATTTAGACAGGTTTGGGTACTTATATTAACCTTATCTTTAAGTATTAACTCTAAGTTAATTAGTTTCACTTTTACAATGTCTCTTTGTATTTTTATATAATATGGTTAATAAACTTACTATATACATCCAAGAGACCCCCAAGTGGTCCATTAATGATTAACCTATCATAATATAAGTCTCTTGGCCGAACCTTATATTTTTAGGAATTTAATATCAATTAATAATATAATATTTGTTTTAAGAACTCTTTTATGTCAATTTTGACACTATTCAATAGTTGATTTTTGTGAAACTCATAACAGATTGATTACTTCGAAAAAGTCAATTAAATCAATCCTAATATATCATATTATCCTAGAAAATTAGTTTAATTCATTAAAAGTTTCATATTATATTTATTTGGGTATTTATAATATAAATTATTTTAATTTTTCACTATTATAATAATTACTGCATCATCATTGTGTCATAAATAAAATAAATTATTTAATGTCTAAAAATTATAAATAAAATATCATTATGTAGGAAATATTTTTAGCTTTCTAATTAATATTTATAATCTAAAATCCAACTTATATAACCCTATGTAACAATTGTTTTTCTAAAAGATATATGCTTGTGTCATTTTTGTATTCATTTTGACTTAATTAAAATAAAGTGTCATTATCACTTACAAGTGGATCCATGGGGTCCCAAAATAGACCCAAAGATGCCCATGGTCGACCATGTATCAACCAATAGGGTTAAGACACGTTTTAGGGTAATTTAGTATTATTATAATATTATTTTTTAACCCTTATATACCGGATTTACCCTTAACCATGGTAAATAAAATATTTACCGCAGTAATTATTCAAAATGTCTAAAAATAAAAGTTACCCATTTACACAATTTGAACATCCTGATTCCAAATATGGAATCCATTTTCCTAAATTCAAAACACAGAAGTGGCAGAAATTAATTTAAAATTAATTCCCGCTGTCAAAACAAAAAGCGTGTTTTTAAGAGATAATAACTATCAAAAGATTGACACTTGTTTATTTTCGGTTTAATTGTAAAATTATGTCCAATGACCAACATTATATTAAAATGTAAAAAATATATTCTAAATATACTTTAAAACCACTCAAAATCACAATTTATCACTATTAATTATTTTGATTAAAAAAGTTGTTTTTAATTAAAATTTAGAAATTTTCACTATTCATCAAAATATGAAAGTTATCCGAAATGTACCAAAATTTCACCCTAGGCTAATTTTGATATTCCGAATCTAAAAATGAATTCCATTTTGAAATATTGAATATATATGATTTCAAAAAGTAGGTATTACTATTCACAACGGCTAGTTTAATTAGTTGTGGTGTGTGTTAGAACTCGAGGTTGCGTACAACACACGCTATCACATTATTCGAAGGGAAACGTACCATAGAAGCTTGGGGTGTTACAAAGGTCAAGGATCTCAAAGGGGGAAATATAGCATTGGCTAAGCTTCCATTTCTTCCAGAATCACATGACTCTCTTCTATGGAGATATTCGAATGAAGACATTATCTCCAATATCAAACTCAAAGTCCCTTTGACGGTTCTCAACATAGCTCTTTTGCTGACTTTTAGCAGCTCTGAGGTGTTTGTGGATGACATGAACGTTCTCTTCCATCTCATGAACAAGATCAGGTCCATGTAGCTTTAATTCTCCAACTTCACCCCAACAGGATGGAGTTCTACAACAATTTCCTTACAGAGCTTCATATGGAGCCATCTGAATAATCGAGTGGAAGATATTGTTGTATGAGAACTCAACCAATGGGACATGCTAATATCATCCACCATTGAATTATAGAGAGTAGGCTCTAAGAATATCATCAAGCATCTGAATAGTCCTTTTAGATTGGAAATCAGTTTCGGGGTGATAGGCAATGATAAAATTTAATTCAGTACTCATAGAATGTTGAAGGCTCCTCTAGAATTTATATTTGAACCTCAGATCACGGTCAGAGACAATTGAGAGTGGAACACCGCACAATCTCACCAATTCTTTCACATATATATTTGCAAGAAGTTTGAGCGGGAAATCTTTCCAAATAGTGATAAAATGGGCAGTCATGGTGAGTCGATCAACCAAAACCCATATCAAATCATTTCCCACTGACGTCTTTGAGAGACTCGTGACAAATTCCATAGTAACATTTTCCCATTTCCAAATGGGTATAGGCAATAACTGCATCATAACCTTGGACTTTTGTCGCTCGGCATTAACATGATGACATTCCAAGCACCTTGATATATATTCTGAAATCTCCTTCTTCATGTTATCCCACATGAAGTGTTATCGGAGATCACAGTACATCTTGGTACTCCTATGATTGATAGAGAATGTTGAGATATGTACAATTTCCAATAGATCATTCTTTAACCCAGGTGATGAAGGCACACAAATTCACGTATCAAACCAAATCACACCATCATCATTGATATGGAACTCCTCCAGATTCCCTTCCTTTATAGTATTCACCCTTTTTTATATCTCTACATCATCCCTTTTTGCGTCCTTACTATTCTCTTGGATGGATTTTTGCGCAATCATTTGGGAAAGGTATGATTTATACCCTTCCATTATAATATCCAAATCCATTCATTCCATATCAATGAAGATAATGTCTTTCCCAATCCTTAACATGGATAAAGTAGCGGGTTATTTTCTTCTTAGACCATCAGCCAACTTGTTCGCCTTTCCAGGATGATAGTGAATAGAGTAATTGTAATCCTTGATTATCTCTAACCATCTCCTTTGTCGCATGTTGAGTTCATTTTGTATGAATATATACATTAGGCTCTTGTGGTCGATGTATATGTCACACTTCATGCCATAATGGTCGTGATTCCAGATTTTCAAGGCAAAAAGCACAGTTGCCTGCTCTAGATCATGCATCAGGTAGCTCAGCTCATGGATAATCAACTGTCATGATGCGTATGTTATTACATTATTGTTTTTTCTAAGTATACAACCCAAGAATTTTTTTAAAGAATAACTTTATATAATAGAATATTCTCTACTTTTTGGTAGTTTGAGTATAGGTGCAGTGATCATCCTTCTCTTTAGATCCTCGAAGCTTCCCTCACATTCTTCCGTCGAGACATACTTTACCCATTTCCTTGTTAACATAGATAGCGGGCTTGAAAAGCATGAGAAGTTTTTCACAAAACACCAGTAGTAGCTATCTAATCTATGAAAACTACAGATTTATGTGGCACTAGAGGGCCTGATCCATTCATCAATCTCCTTTATCATTGAAGGATCCACATAAATTACCCCACATGTGATCACATGTATTTAGAACGTGACTTGATTCATCCAAAAATAACACTTTCTGGACGTGCCATATAGCATCTCATTTAATAATGTCTCCAACACAAGTCATAAATGTGTTTTATGTTCCTCCTTGCTTTTGGATTAGGTGAGAATATCATCGATAATCACTACCACAAATTTCTCGAGGTAATGTCTTATACTCCATTCATAGAATCAATGAAAATTTCAGGGGCATTAGTAAGTCCAAAGGGCATCAACAGAAACTCATAGTTCCCATACCTTGTTCGGAAGGAATTCATCTGAATATCTTCCTTCTTCAGCTTTACCTGATGATATCCAGAACAAAGATCCAACTTTGAGATGTATTGGGCTCCTCTTAACTGGTCGATCAAGTTATAAATCCTTGGGAGATGAAACTTGTTATTTATGTTGATCTTGTTGAGGTATCTATTATCAATACACAACTGAATTGTTCCTTCCTTCTTCTTCACAAAGAGCACTGGCGCACCCCAAGGCGATGCAGTAGGGCGTATGAACCCTTTTTCCAGATGCTCTTTTAGCAACTTCTTTAACTCCTCCAGTTCGATAGGATCCATCCTATAGGGCCAATTCAAGAGAGGAGTAGGTCCGAATATGAGTTCAATTGAGAACTCTACCTCACTATCTAGTGGAATTCTGGGTAACTCTTTGGGAAATACATCTTTGTATTCCCTCACGATGGGTATTTTTCCGGGATGGAACTTTCCATCAACTAAACCATTTGGGCAAGGTATGCTTCTTCATATGGAATCAAATCCCATAGAATTGATGGATTTTTCAAAGGAGATTCATGATCATCCTTGCATTTGTAATGGATCATGGGATGGTTCGGAATATGAAAAGATATTTCCATTTCCCGATAGTTGACATGTGCTCTATATAATATGAGACATTCCATTCCCATTATAGCATCGAATTCCACCAAGTGAAGTATTAAAATATTTGAAAGGCGAGTCTTTCCACCTATGCCAATAGGTGAAGAGTCAAACACTTGGATTACAATGATTTCACCACTTGGTGTTTTTACAGATATCTCTACTTCAAGGTTTCATGGTTTTGATTCTATAGTTCTAGAAATGATACATGATATAAAGGAATCCATAGAACCAAAATCAAATAAGACTTTTTCCATTCTTAAGTGAATAGGAAGTGTGTCTTATACGACTTCATTATCATGCTCCACCTCTGTAGTAGTGATGGCATAATCCTTCACTTGTTCCTTTGGCTTCGGTGGCTTCTGACGCTGATTACCCTAGAGAACTCAAGGTTTAGTGCAATGGTTTACATAGTGACCTAGCATTTTACAGTTGTAGCATTGGGCCATTAGTGGTTCTCTCATTTTATCGGCTACATTCTTTTTGCCTTTTCATTTCATTTTGACACTCTTGGGAATGGTTTCATTCGTTCCCACACTTGAAGCATTTCCCTATCCCTTTGAGGAAGATCCCATTGTGCAACATCCAAAATTTTGGGAATGTGGGTCGTTGATTTTAATTACCACCTTTATCATTAGATCCACCAGGTTGAAAGTACATATTTCTCTCTTTATCAACATATCCATGGGATGATTCTCCAAAATCCATCTCCACATTGATAGCACACCGAAAAACTTCTTCATAACACCCAAAGACTCGAATTGCAAGAGCCTTTCAAAGGTGTGGTTTTAATACACTAATGAATCTATCATGTTTTCTATCATTGTTGATAAAAAAACAAAAATAGTACCTTCAAAGCCTTGTGAAATTATCTTCATAGGTTGTGACAGATTCTCCTTCATTTTGGATGAGCTCTATGAATTCTCTCACCATATTTTTGAGAAGAGTTTGTGGTAAATACTTATTATGCAACATTATATTAAATTCTTCCCATTCTATCTCTTCAATTTCCTCCCTTGGGTTGGTGGTTTTAATCAAATCCCACCATTTATTGGCTTCCCCATCTAGAGAATAAATGGACAGAGTCACCTTCTCCGTCTCAGAGTAGTGAAGAATAAAAAATATCTTCCCCATGGAGTTGACCCACTATTCTACAACTAGTGGATCGGAAGATGTACCAAACATCTCTGGTCATTTCTGCTTAAAACAATCGATATCCAGATACTCTCTCTTTATTGAAGGATTAGTTTTCCCATTATTATGGTTATTTATCATAACCTGAGATAATTGGGTAGGAATTTCAATGACGTTTTGAACTCAACCTCGCAAGTGATTGGGGATGTCGTTTGGGAAATCGTTTCATTGATCCTCGCAAGAGTTGTTGTCCTGATATTTCATTGTCCCCACCATTTTTTAAAATAGAAAAGGATAGAACAAAACATTAGTAAAAAAGTCATGAATAACATATTCATTTAAAATTTTATTCCAACAACATAACCTCTGGGATCCATTTATAAATATTATTGTGTGATATTTGTACTTAGTCTCATGTTAGAGGTTTTCTCAAGGGTTCACTAATCCTAATTCCCAAATTTACAAAACCATGCCTCTGATACCAACTATAGAGACCCTGGATTTTCTTACATTACTTTTACATAATTTCAAAGATAATAAACATAATTTTATTTCACATAGATGATCCAAAGTTTTAGTATCATGGGAAAACTAGGAAGACACATAACAAATACAATATCTAGCATAAACATTTATTTAATTTCTTCTTCTCTAGCTTCTTATTGGCACCATTCCTCTCCTTAGTACATGTTTCCACGTGAGGATATACGTCAAAATAGGTGATATATATGATCATTAATAGAATAGATAATAAAAATATATCATGGGATGAGAATAATCATAACATAGGAAAAAGATCATGTACATGAGGGCGGCATAAATATACGACTTGAAATGTGGAAATGCAAAAAATTAAACATCATGTCTTAGTTGTTATCTAGCACACAAACTCATGAACCAAGTGAGAATCTTGTTAACACATCATTTAACATTTACTCATGATATTCCTAACTTAACAAAATGCATTGGTGCGCTTTATAATTCTGGGTGCACCCATCACATTCAAACATTCATATTGCTCTATATAATTCTGGGCGCACTCGTCACATAATAACATAATAATTTATCATGAATGAAACAATGAACATATAACTTAAATAAAAATAATAAACCCATGAAAAGAAATGAGCTTCATCTCATAAGAACACATTCATAAACATTGGGTCCCCAAATTAATGATGGAATAACATACATGTTATAAGAAACATCACTCTTGAATGAGAAGTAAAAGTGGTGTAAATGAAAAAAGAGATCATTTGGAAAACATTTTGTTTTGCATAAATACTAGTGAAAAATATTTATATCTCTTAAAAATAAAGAAAATTATGTAAAAACTGTTTTTAAGGAGTAATCGTGTCAAAAAGGAATGAAAGCGGGAGAACCCGAAGGATAAAAGTTGGTTTTGAGAAGTTCCCCTTACCTTGAATCTGAATGCTTCCTTCTCTTTAATGTCCTGTATAATGAAATTATATTCATTAAATAGAAATTCCAATAAGATATTATAAATTAATAGGGTTCATTATGGTTTCATTATGTCATTTTATGTTCCTTTGGATGACTTTTAGAGTTTAGAAACATTTTTCAGGGATCTTCATTTTTATAGTTTTTCTTAGGTTGTTCCCATTTATTCATAAATAAAAGTTCTATTAGAACATAGGTAAACATCCAACAATGATATTAAATGTCATTAATGGTATTATATGAGTTTAATGATCTAATAATTAATTATATTTGATCCATGTGGATGAATCATTAGATAAGAATTAAATGATTGTTATTTAGGTAAATTTGGGCGGTTTTTGGATCACAACGAACTCGTTTTAACTTATCACTTAGTAATATGGCACATGTTATTTACATAACATTAAATAGAACATAATACATATAAAATATTCTGGTTCAACCTTAAAAATGGATTCATGACCAGATCTGATGGTAGAAATGGAAGAATAATGTATGTCCTTCTTGAAGGTGATAAATTAACACCTCTCGAATAATGTTCTGTTTAATAAAATAAAAGGGAAAGGGAAAGGGGGTTGGATGATATAATATCCCATCAGAATAATTAAATTAAATTATATGTATAATAATTGAGTTAAAATACAATACGGATGAATATAAGTGGGGAGAGATATAGAAATGAACTTGATGTTCAAAGGAAATAAAAGGAGACGAGGAAGGGAAATTACCTCTAGAATCCTCATCTTGAGAACCTCCTTAAGGGCAAAAGCATGGTATTTTTATGGGACCAGAAGCTCTTGGACGCGGGGGAGGAGATAGGGAAGGTGTTTGGGCAGAGTTTAGATACGGCTTGGAGCTTGAGAGGTGTGAGGAAATGAGGGTGTGAATGGGGGCTTTTATAGTGGAAGGGAGAGGGGTTTCCTTAATATGAAATACATTAGTTTATTAGTTTCCCCTAAGACAAGGAATATTGAGTCTTTTATGACAAAGAATAGTAATTTTATCTTCTGATCCCCAACCATGTGGTATTATATCCTCATATCATCATCTATGACTCAATTAATCCATTATTTAGCATATATTTTAAATTATCGGATTCTACTATTCATAAAAAACTCATGTATCTCAGAAAAATCCGAAAAATTAACCCCAACCATTTTTCTACATGTATAATCCATAAATTAAATCCATGTTTCCAAAATAATTTTCTATATATTATTAATTTAATATTTAATTTTAATCATAATTTACTTAAAAAAATTTTATGACTAAAACGAATTTTATAGTGCTTTCAACAATTACGTAGGGTCTTATATAATTATCTAAAAACTATAAGACATTGATTTGATAAATAATTAATACTTTCGATGAAAATACATTTTCCTTTAAATTAATTAATTAGTCATGATTATTTATGACTTACAAAATTCCAAAACGTTTACTAAGGTCAAATTGTCACTTTCTAAGATGTATACATTTTATTAAATTATTCATGGGTATGGTTATTATTATGTTGGATGATTTAATATTCATAAGGTTCATATTACTATTCATAAGGGTATGTTATTATTCTTAAGAGTTAGTTACTATTAAACGAAAACTATTTTTTGTTTCATTAGACTACAAAAATCATCTTGATCCCAACCGTGTATGTCTGATTTTTTTAATTCTAAACACAAAATGGACAAAAATATGTTTAAAGGTAACTTATCACATTGTAGTTAATTATGTTATGTTTTCATGTTATTTTATGGCAGAAAAATAAGAAGGGAATTTCCATTGAAAAACATCGGGTCATTACACCAACTCTAGGTAACTAGGGTCGGGCCATTACAGTTGGTATCAGAAAAAGTTTAGTAAAAACCTTGGAAACTAGATTTAGAAAAATTCTGATTAGATCACATTTTCTTAAGATAGACATTGAGGATTAGTATTGAAGAACATCGAAAAAATTTGTTAATTTATAGATTTTGCATGTTTTCCATGAAATGCATCCATGTATGGATACGAGTAGGTAGAGGCGGCTCCAGAATAGATGTACCTCGGGTTAAAACCCAAAAACACCGCATTGAGCTAGACTCTAACAGGAACTAGTGCATGACAATGGGCCTTGATTCACTCTGGATTATAACACTCCCATGCGATTTCCAAAGGTTAATTATAATTTCCTTTTAAAAACCATTATGAAGCATTTTTTGATTATAAACTTTCTCATAGAATTTTTTTTATGATTATGGATTATATCCATATTTTTTTTAATTCATGTTATGTGTTTTACACGTTTGGAATGATGCATTTTTATTCATACACTATAATAGTGTATTCCATTATTTAGACATGGTTCCTTCTGGGAAGAATGGAAACTGTATCAACGCACATAATACATGTAGGGATTTACCTCCTAATAAATATAATTATAGAGGAGTTGGTGATGCAACTTGTGATAATCAACTTATCACAATACTGGGACAACTCAAACATGCTATGAATAATAACCTTTTCTGTTTGGACAAACCTGATCCAAAATGTTGAGGATCAATGTTAGACTACTTCATGAGGAAACAACCACCAACATTCAATGAGACTACAAACCCATTTATAGTCGAGAAATGGATATGTTCCTTTGAAATAATATTTCATGGTTTGGGGAGTAGCGAAAGAGAAAACAATTTCATGGCAGTTTATCACCTCACAGAAAATTCATTTCATTGAGGGACATTGATTCAATACAAAAAGGAAGATGAAGAAGTATAAAACATCAAATGTAATGAGTTTAATGAGCTTTTCTTATAAAAATATTGTCCTCCTGACCATCGAGCATCTATGGAAAGGCAATTTCAGAGTATGAGGTAAAAAGAGGATGAGAGTGTCCCAAAGTATGAAGCTAACATTACAAGTTTAGAAAGGCATGAGAAATATTGTATAAATAACACAAGGAGAAATATTGATCGATTATTTGATGTGTTAAAACCATTTCTCAAGTGAGAATTTTTCTCACAAACCTTTTTATCATATGAAGATATTGTCTCATAAACGATCAAGAATGAAATATAATTCATTAAATCTTATGATAATAAAGTAATGCAAGATAAGAAGAGAATGGTGGATCAAGAGATAGATATAGGGGAAAATGGAAACAACTAGTTTCCACTATGTGATAATTGTGGGAAAAAACTCCCCAGTACATGCCTAACAGGAATGGGGGTCTGTTACAAGTGTGGTAAAAAGGCCACCAAACACGTGATTACAAGGGAAAGAATGTTTCTGTAAATATTGAATGCTATAATTTTAGTGAAATGGGGAATTATGAAAATATATTTCTTAATATCTAAGGAAACATACCTCCGAAAAGGCCAAGGTAAAACTTCCAATCTTATGTTGTTACTACAATTGAATTGGAATAATTAATATATTTGTGTTTTTTGACTCAATAATTATATTCTGGATATAAGAATAATTTGATATATATATATAAGGATTGTACTGTAGTAATGGTTTTTTCATTACGGGTTTAATATAATGATGGTAATCATATTTCAAATATGTGAATGTAATCTAAAAATTACTTTGTTAGGAGAATCTGATGTTACAATTGATTTTGGAATTTAGAGACCTTTTAGAGAGAGTCTGGACAAAGGTATTTTGGACAACTATAAACGCTGGAATAGATTATGTTGAACTTCAGATAGTATTGTTTAAGGATAAAAGTTTTTTTAATATTATTTTTGGAATATTATAATTCTATAGTTTTAGTAAAATGACAACCAGCAGGTCGGGCGATAACCCATCACGTCGGACAACGCTGTAGGAATCGAACACACAACCAAAGTGCGTCAAGGATTTATTACCTATCACTAGCCTACATGAATTCTCTACTTATTACAAAATTGTTTTCTTCATATAAATGGTATTTGTTAATATTTTTAACCTTATAAGATTATGATAAATAGAATATTTTTGAGTTATATTATCTTTATATGTGAAAGATTATATTGTGGTAGAAATTAGATGAAGGATAAAACTCTATTTTCTAAGTATATATATATATATATGTACTATTATTCTATGAGTAAATTAATTATTAATATTTAGGGAAGAGATATTAAAACCATAAAAGTTTCATCCTAATACATTATGTTTTGTTGAACTGATGATATTTTAGATCATCACTGATTGATGTTTTTGAGGCCCTCAATTTTACACTTGTTTGTTATTGATGACCCCAATAACTCTATATAAATATTTACCTTTTTATCCAATTATGTATTTCTAATTTCCAAAAAAAATTAATCGAGATTTTAATTTGGTGGTGACTTGTTCATTTCCCTTTCCCTCTTATTAAGTATAAATTTAATTAATCCAACATCTGATGTGTGTTTTCACAAAGGTATTTTTATATATAATCCTTTTACATAAAAAAATATAAAATTGTGAGTATGAAATTTATTGAAATAGATGATATTGTAACACCCCATGTTAATCTATACGCCACCCTTTGAATAATTTAATAGCTTACATTCTACGCAACTTCGAGATTCTAACACACTACAACCAATCAGACTAGCCAATATGAATAGTAATACCCACTTTTTGAAATTTAATATATTTTATCATTCAAAGTTGACTTCATTTTTGAATTTGGAATATCGAAATTAACTTAGGGTGAATTTGCAGTATTTTTATGATATCATTCAATTTTCATTGAATAATGAAAATACTAAATTTTAATTTAAAAAAATTATTCAAAATACATTATATTGTTTAATTATACATTTGAATGGTTTTTAAGTATCATTTGATTATATTTTTATCATTTAATATAATTTGAGTCATTGGATGTAATCTCACGATTAAACTGGACATAAACAAGTCTCAATATTTTGGTTGTTAATATTTCATAAAAACAAGCCTTTCGTTTTGGAAATGATAAATAATTTTAAATTTATTTCTATCACCTATATATTTTTAAATTTGAAAAATGGATTCTATATTTATAATCTGAAGGTCGAAATTATGTAAATATATAAATTTTATTTTAAGATATTAGGAATATTTACTTTAGTAAATATTTTATTTACCACGGTTAATGGTGGAAATCCAGTAAATAAGGTTAAAAGATAATATCATAATCATATTGAATTACACTAACATGTGTTATTGCCCTATTTTATGATAAATTTCTAACCATATTCATCTTTGGGTCAATTTTGGGACCCCATGGAGCCACATGGGAGTGACGATGACATTTTATATTAAATAATCTAATGTAAAGAAAAAAATAACAAAAGAAAATATCTTTTAGTAAAAAAAATTTATATGAGGTTATATAATTGATATATTAGAATATAAATATTAATTATAAATATAAAAACATTTTATAATCAGGATATTTTATATATTATTTTTAGAAATAATATAAATATTTTTATATATTACACAATAATGATGCAGTATTTTCATTATTAATGTAACAATCAAATGAATTATATTATAAAAACCAAAATAAATATATTTAAAAAGTATAGATGACATCCATATATTTTATAAGTTACTATGAAATGTTAGTATTTATGAAAAGTATTTATTTAGAATTATTGAAGTTGCTAGAACTTTAAAAAATCAATTATTAAATAATGTCAAAATTGACTTAAATGAGTTTTTAAAACAAATACAATATTATTGGTTGATATATAAATCATAAAAAACTAATGGTTATCCAAAAGACTTATATAATGATATTTTTATCATTATTGGACCACATGGTGTTTTCATGGATGTTTATAGTATGTTTATTAACCATATAATATAAAAATACAAAGAGGCATGGTAAATGTCAAACAATTTATCAAACTGTTAAATCTAAATGATAAGGTGAAAATAGTGACCTAAACATGTTTAAAACCAATTTTTTTAGAGGATATCTACACATAACCACCTTATATTTTGAATAATTCATTGTTGAGCCATTAGAAACCTCAAATTATTTTATTCTAAAACGATATTTCAATCTTTTCCTAAGGTTCCCCTCACGCTCTTATAAAAGGACACTTCCCCATCTCTAAAATTCACACCATCAATGTCATTTGGAACGGTCCAACCCGACCCAAATATACTATTAAATTCAATCCCTTCATCCTATATGCCTTCCTTTAGTCATAAAGACAACCTAAAGAGCCTTTTTGATCAAATCAAAATGAAGGACCTAAAGAATAAGTTAATATTTATAACCTCTTTCATGTTTTTTTCTTCCACTTCTTCTTTCCTTTTTTAATCAATAATAAAATAATAACTCAGGTATATTCTATATACTGTGATTTTATTATAATTATTGTACAACTATATTCAATATTTTATCCATCCTTTGAATTACATGTCACCATGTGTGCTTACGTAGGGCTTACCGTCTCCTCGTCGTCGTGTAGTTGTTATTCAATACATTATTATTTTGATGGGTATAATAATGATTAAAAATTTCTATAAATAATATATATATCATCTTAATGATTCTGTATATATTATATTACATCCAATTTTATATGATTTTAATATCAAAATATTTATATAGTTTCTCTTACAAACATACGGATTACCGTCTCCACAAACACGATGTAATTCGTTTTCCATCATATCCATTAAAGACTAATTTTAATATGATGATTAAAAATAATGTTTAAATACATAATATCATTTTCAATCTGAATATTTATTTTTTGTAATTTAATAACAATTATTTTACCATTATATGATATCATATTAATGAATATTGTCATTGTGTAATTTAATAACAATTATTTTACCATTATACAGGAGGTTATCTTACCCACGACCAAGGAAAAGTAAAAGGTAAGGGGTTTCATATCTCACATATAATTGCATGACATTTCCATTGTTCGCCACTTATTTCATATGGTGTATTGTTTATTTCCATTTGATATATATTATAATGATTATCTTTATATTCATGGTATTGTGTGAATGATTTGGTGGTTAGTAACTTTTGGTCATATGACTTGATTGATTACAATGTGGTAAGTGTTAATTTCATAATATCTTTATTATCTGAGTTTTTTTACATGTGTATCTACTGGGAAATATTTATAATCCATGTCCATGTTTCATAAATGATTTTTAAAAGGTATTATATTTAGGGGAATATTTTACTAAAACATAATTTTAAATGTTTTAAATATTTATTCTTTTAAAACTTTCTCATTAATGTCCTTGTTTTCAAAATGGTTTTAAGATTTATATATATGGAAATGAATGTTTTAAAATGTTAATTCATTTCAACATTTTCAATGTGGTATGGGAAAAATAGATTGAAAACAATATTTTAAATGACTTTATTTATAACTTATGTGACTTTTATATGATTTCATGAAAAGGGGATATTTCTCGGAAAGATTTTTACTGATAAATTTCAATTATGTCAACATCATTTTTTAAGGGATATTATTCTTGATCGATGATGATTCATTATGATAAAAATCATCCATATTGTATTGAAGGATTTTTTATATTATTGACTATGGATGTGTTATTTGTATTCCATTCATGGTTTTTGTATAATGTATTGATATTTCGTACGATATTTTTAATATTAATGTTTATTTTATGTTTCCACATTTTCATATAAGGTATGTATTATACTTAGTATGTGACGGGTGGAGCCCGGTATAGCTCTTAGATGCAACGGTCGGTCTCACGAGACAACTAGACGTGCAATTGGCCAAGCCCTTTCCCAATTTGATATATGGTTTTGGATGAGTCCAAAATCTTTTTTGTAATTCATGGCTGAGGCCTTGACAAAATGTTTCAGAATGTATGAAATCATATATTCCATCATGATAAAAATAATATTTATGGTTCATGTGGTCATTCGACTAGTAGAATTCCCATGATTATGTTTTATTATGGCATTATTTACTCATCTCATATTCCTGCCATAAAAGAGTTCATGTTTATTATTGGTAAAGGCATGTGTTTTCAATTATTCATCATGCTTAATATTTATGTTATCTTATGTTGTATTTCCTACCCTTTCTGGGGGTTTGATATCACCCTTTTATTAGGTTTCATTTTCCATATATATGAAAAAGTAAGTTATGAGTGACTTTCTGGAAAAATCTATGAGGCTTGGATGTTTTTAATGGAATAAATTACTGTTGTAATTCATTTCAAGTTGTAAAGTTGAACTTATGTATGAATCTTGTTTACAATAATACTAAACTGATCGGTCATTCGAGATGTTATTTCCTTGTGATCATGCCAATATTATCTAATAAAGCACCAAATCTTGGTAACTGGTGTCAGGGCGTTACAGTTGGTATCCGAGATGTTTAGTACAAAACAAAGAAACTATATTTAGATAAACTCGAATTAGAACACATTATCCAAAGATAGACTTTGAGGATTAGTATAGAATAACATCCTAGAATTTTGGTAATGTAGATATTTTTCATGTTTTCCAAAAAATACATTCATATCTGGATATGAGAAGCCATAGTTGGCTCTAGAACATATGTACCTAAGGTAAAAACCTGAAAACACCTTTTTGAGCTAGACTCCAATGAGAACTAATGCACGATAACGGGCCTTGCAGCACTATTGGTTACGACACTCTTGATGGATATTCTTAGGATAATTATAATTTTCATTATAAAAAATTATGAAGGGTTGATGAGTATATAATTATTCAATGAAAACATTTTTTATGATTCTGGATTATATACTTAAATAGTTCAATACATGTTATGTGTTTTACATGTTTATAATTATGTATTTCGATTCATAAACTAATCTACTATATTCCATTGTTTAGAAATGGTGCTTAGTGGAAGGATTAGAAACCGTTTCAACTCACATAATCCATTTATGTATTGGCCTCCTACTCAATATAAATATAGTTGAGTTGGTGATGTAATTGGTGCTGATCATCTTATCACCATACTAGGACAACTCACACTAGATATTAATAATAATCATACCCATATAGATCACCCTGAACCCCAACATGGAGGATAATTGTTAGACTCATTCATGAGGAAACAACCACCAACATTTAATGGGACTATAAATATATTTGTAACAGAGAAATGGATGTGTTTTTTGAGAAAATATTTCTTGCTTTAGGGAGTAGCGAAAGGGAAAGAGTTGTCATGATAGTTTATCACCTCTCATGATATGGAGATCAATGGTGGACAATGATTCAAAACAAAAATTAATATGAAGAAGTATCAAAACTGGAATGGAGGGAGTTTAAAGATCATTTCTGTGTAAAATACGTTTCATGTAGCCATCATGCGAATATGGAAATAAAATTTTGGAGTCTGAGTTAAAACGGAGATGAGAATGTCACAATGTATGAAGCTAACTTCCCAAGGTTAAAAATAAATGAAGAAAGTAATATACGTAACCCAAGTAGAAATATTCATCAATTCTTTGATGGGTTAAAACCATTTCTCTGATGAGCATTATCCTCACAAACCTTCATATCATATGATGATATTTATTCATGCACTATCAAGACTGAAAATTAATTCTTTAAATATTATGATATTAAAGTAAAGTAAGAGAATAATATAATGGAGGATCAAGAGGTTGATAAAGGGAATGAGGGAAAGAATCATTTCCCATTATGTGATAATTTTGGGAAGAAACACCCCAGTACTTTCCTAAAAGTAATTGGAGTCTGTTAAAAGTGTGGTGAAAAAGGCCACCAAGTTTGTGATTGCAAGGGAAAGAAAGTTGTTGTCAATATATAATTATACAATTGTAGAGAAGAGGGGCATTATGAAAATTAATATCCTATGTTCCAAGTAAACTTACCTTAGAAAAGGCCAAGGGAGAATGGCCAAGCATATGCTGTTACTAATGTGGAATTAAAATAATTATTGTATTTGTGTTTTTGGACTGAAGAATTATATTAAAGATATAAGAATAATGTGATATATATAAGTATTGTACTGTAGTACTTGTTGTTTTTTTATTTTTATTTTTATGTTTTTAATATGATGAAGGTGATCATATTTCTAGTATGTTACAACAAGAGAAACATTACGTTATTTTGGGAATCTGATTTTACAATTGATTATGGAATTTAGAGTCCTTTTAGAGAGAGTCTTTACAGAGGTATTTTGGATAACTATAAAGGTTGGAACTGATTAAGTTTAGCATTTGATATTATTGATTAAGTTTAAAACATTTCTTAAGATTATTTTTGGAATATGATAATACTATAGTTTTAGGAAAACGACAACCAGTAGGTTGGGTGATAACCCATCGCGTTAGACTTAGCCGTTGGAATCAAACCCACAACCAAAGTGTGACAATGATTTTTTACCTACCACTTGCCTAAATAATGTCCCTTGTTTTTAGATAATAGTATTATTCATTGAAATTGTATATGATAACATTTGGAACCTTATACGATTGGGATAAATATAATATTTTTGGGTTCGATTATCTTTTGGAGTAAAAGGCGAGTTTGTGGTAGAAATAAGTTGAAGGATAAAACACTACTTCTAATGTATATATATATATATTATTTTATTATGTGAAGAAATTAATTATTAAACTATAGTTAAGGGTTATTATAAGGCCCCAGCCTTAAACCTTACTTAATCTTGAGTTATTACAAGATTACACATTGAGGAATTTTCAAGTTTAGAGTTTTAGAGAATTAGATCATGAAACATGCATTACATTCCACATTTAAACAAAGTGGTTACATAGAAGACAGTATTCATTCTTCCCATCAGCGGAAACATATTTAAAATATAACACAGATTTTTATTGACACATCCTTGACACTATCATCACATCATGTAACTTTCTCTTGACCTGTGAAAAACATTTCAAAATCTTGGTATGAGCATAAAAAATATCAGTAAGAGTTATAAAAATATGGAAAGGAAACATGAGTTCATATATACATTAGAATGAAATCACACTTTACCCATAAAACATAGGCATATAAAATCATGAATAAATCATAGAAAACATAAGACATAAAGGTAACTTGAGGAATTCATAACATTCTTACGTAGGGAGTAACCCTCTTGGTTACGTTTGGAATACCCATCATAGTATATTCCCTAAATCTCTTCGGAGAAACAGTAATGTTTCACTCCTTCGCATTACCCAATGCATTGGAGAGCTATATCGGGCTCACCCGCCCTTAGTTTATCACAGAACCACCTGTTTTCATAACAATGCCCATGAACCATAACATAAATGTGTCACATAAAACATGCATAAAGTAAACATAACATTTCCACATTTCAATCACAATATAACATTTTAGTATATTGAAATAATGAATCCATTCAAAAAGAATCCATTTCCAATACCATTTAAAAAATTTAATAAAGAGATTTTTGAATCAATGTTTCCCATACCACTTTGAAGCATAAAATTTTAAACCATTAATATCCATATAAATAAATCATTAAAACCATTTTGAAAACATGGATATTAATAAGACCAAATAATTAAAACATTTAAAACGATATTTTGGTTAAAGGGGTTTTACCAAAATTAGAGACACTTGAATACAATAACTGAGGAATAACATTTATTCAGAACTTTATAATATATTGAGAATAAATGGATTCATGATATAATACTCCAAAGCACAGTATATACACCATATAATAGTGAATTGGTGCATAACAACAATGAACCCTCAATAGAAATGTCAAATGTGATGAAATCCCTTATAAAGAAGGTATCCTTAAATTGATGAAAAAATAAATCTCAAAAAAATGTGTGACAAATATAAATACACCCAATATAAGTGGATATTAAGTGTAAAACAATAAAAGGTCATTCACACATATTCAATGGATGACATATTCAATGAATACATGTTGAACCCAATGTAATCGAAATTGGGTTAAAAAGTTCCCTTGACAGCCTAACGACATCACATCAAAATGAGTTGATGAGAGATAAAAAGAATATCTCATCACATGGACATAAAATTTATATCAATAAGGTTATATGAGAACATATCCCAACATAACAATATGTAAATTAAAAGACCCATCAAAAGAAGCCATTTAAAAAAGAGGAGGGTGAACGGTTCCCTTACCGACTTGGGTATCTTTCAAAACATACACCACATGAAAGAAGGACAATAGATCATTGATGTAAATACTCATAAACGAAAGTATATTACACAAAGAGTAGAATAATGGGCAGTACATATACCACTCAATTGAATTTTTGGCAAATGTATCATAAATCTCACAGAAATAAAAGTGAGATGAAAAATCCCTTACAAAAACTCGGCAGCCTAACGGCGCCACATAAAACTTCCGAATATGGATTGATGAGATCAAATAGGGTATCTCATCACATTACAATAAAATGTACCGAACGAGGAATATAAAATAACATCCCCCAATATTACAAATAGGAGCTTAAAAGAAGTGACATAAAGGAGAGTACTTAAAAAGAAAGAGCGAGGATAGATCTCCTACGAATGTTCGGCAGCCTAACGGCGCCACTCAAAACATCCAAAATGGATTGATGAGAGAGAATAGGGTCTCTCATCACATGAACATAAAAATTACAGTAAGTGTAATATAAAAGATCATCCCAATAACAAGAAAGATGAGCTTTAAAAGGAATGACATAAAAGTGTGTTCTTAAAAAGAAAGAGAGGAGTAGGATCCCTTACCTCGGGTCCGACTTGACTCGATCATTCTTTAATATCCTGAATAATAAACTTCAGTTAATTTCTAATACCTTAAGAACATTTTTCATGTTTATTATTCATTTTATATCACTTATTACCATGTCATAAACATTATGTAATCATCTATGTTAATAATATTTGTTTTGCCGATATTTGGTTTTTAAGTCGAAAGTGGACTTCTTACAATTACATGTTGTTCGTGTGGCCAAATGTTTATTAAATCCAGAATTGTATTCATGATATAGATATCATATATGTCATATATATGCAGTAAATTCATGCATTTATAACATTAAATAATCATTTAGAGGTAAGAAATGAAATGCACCGTTCATGGAGACGGTAAGCCGTACGTACGCATGAACGCTACTTTCATTTCTATTTCATATTTTATAGAATAGAATAATAATGATATAAAGGTATATTATAATTACAGTATAATATCATATATAATATCATAGTTCCATCTTTTATACGTCCCACATATGGTATTTAACGAATCAAATCACTTTGAGGGGGCGGTAGTCCGCACTTCCTTAAATTAAGATATCGTGTTTACCCATAATGGAAACCATAAAGGTATGCCCAAAATGAAAAAAACATAAGCTTAAGGAAAACATAAACATATTATATATCATATATAAAAATTGTAACATCATAATGGCCACCTTTGAAGGTGTTAAATGAGTATTGAACAATCATCGTTTCGGGAGGCATAATTTCGTCATCCACAGAAACCGTATGTTCATTAACCATTTGATATAGTTGTGTGAGAGTGTAGCTCGAATAAATCTTATAACAACATCCTAGTATATTTAATATACTGTTGTTGTTACAAAAGAAGTAAATAAAAATAGTTTATGGGGTTGGAGAAGCAAAATAAAACAAATTAACATGAGAGAATGAATTACCGTTAAAAGTGTAACTCCTTTTGATTTGAGTATAAAGGCTTCCATTGAAATGATTATGCCCAAAGGGAATCCTATAAGATTAGTAGAGGGATGTGGAGAGAGTAAATGGGCAGGGTTTGGTCGATCCAAAGGCTTGAGAAGTGTCTGAAATGAGGTAGAGGTGGGGGCCTTTTATAAGAGGAGAGGAGGGGCACTTTTGGAAAGTAAGAAATATTACTTTATTTGAAAATGTGTTTCGGTTTCAAAAGGTCCCACACTGATATAATTCATGTATAAGGTGATAAGGGTTCGCAATCCACCCATACAATAAGTTTTGGACATGTGTAGGTCATATATTTTACATTATCTTTCCATTTTATTTAAATCGTCAAATAATGATGTCATCGCTGCATCATTATTATGTCATACATAATTTAATTTATTAAAGGTCTAAAAATTATAAAAAAACTACTATGATGTAGGAATGCTTTTTATCTTTCCAATGACTATTTATAATAAAAAATATGACTTGTATAACCCCATTAAAAAATTGTTTTAGTAAAACATATAATGTTTGTGCCATTTTTTTACATTAATATTAAATAAAAGGTATTTAGGTCATTTTCCAACCAAAGTGGCTCCATGGGGTCCCCAAGTTGACCCAAGGTATGTCTTGGTCGGACATGACACAACCAATGAGGGTAGGACATGTTTCAAGCTCATCTCATTTTATTAAAGCATTATTTTTTCCTTATACTACACTAATTACCACTAATCGCGATTAAAAACTTAATAAGTTACTATTCACCAAAAAATTATTTTTATCCCATTGAACCACATTTTACTTCTTAATGACAAAAATGTATGTCGGATTTTTGAAATTAAAAACACAAAGATGGCAAAATTTCATTTAAATGGAAAAATCAGTTTTTATAAGTACCACTTAGTGGTTTCACTATTCATCAAAAATTGAAGTTTTTCAGAAAATTACCAAATATTCACCCTAAGCTATATTTGATATTCCGAATTCAAAAATGAAGTCTATTTTACAAAATTAAAAACATATAAGTCAAATTAATTAATTTAAAAATTAATTCCCACTGTCAGAGCAAATAGCGTGTTTTTATGAAACAATAAGTATCAAAAGATTGACACTAGTTTAAGTCCGATTTCAAAGTGAAATTAATTCCAACGACCACTATTGGATTTAATAGTAAAAATATTTTCTAATTTCACATTTAAACCAATTCAAAAGATAATCTAATAATATAAATATATTATATTAAAAAGAGATTTTGAATTAAAATAAAACATTTTACACTATTCATTAAAAAATTGAACTTTATCAGAAAAATACCAAAAATTTACAAAAAGTAAAATTTGATGTCCCGATTCTAAATAAGATTTTTACTTGGTCCAAAATAATGTATTAGAGTGATCAAAACTATATTTAATGACAGTTCACCATGAAAAGGCGATAAGTGAACCTTTAGTGAAAACTAGGGCATATACGCCTAAAATTGAATTATTTCCGTATTTTAAGCCTTTATACTTTATTGGATAAATGTAAAAACATTTAAAAACATATATAATCATATTTTAGTTATTTATATCCATTACCTCTAATACAACAGCTACATGTTAACTACAATTTAAAATAATATTATTTTATTATTAGAGTGCAACGTAAGATTCCCAAGAAACTCGTTGTTTCATGTTGGGTATGCCATCGAGCATAGAAACCCTTTAAAGTAATATTAATAGTTTATTCACAAATATGGATAAATATGAAAATGTCATATTCTTTATTTACCTGGGGTGTTACATCGTTCCCCCATTTTGTGAATTGTGTTCTCGCAATTTTTAAAATTGAGCTTGGAAACATCCTTGAACGTCCCACATCGGAACAAGAGTCAGTAAAACAATCACTTTAAAATAAAGGAAGATAAGTACAGAGGTCACCCGAGTTAACCCATACTAGGATTCCATGTAGAAAAACATGGACATGGAAGAATAAGAAAAGGGTCATGTTCTTGAGGGAGAGTGATGGTAAACATGTCTAGGAGAAAGTTAACAATGAGAAAATCACAAACTTGTGATGGGTTAAACGGTATTCGATTCCCCAGTAGGAAAAGTTAATAGACAACATTTTTGTTTTAAGTTACTTTTTATTTAGGAATTTATTCATAAGGAAACATAATCACTTATCATGTTGACTTTCTACTTTTACTAGATTCCTTAATCAAACTCATATTTTTTCCAAAAGACGAGTATTTAGGGAGACTTGATCACATTAAGAGTACTATAATAAACTTCTAGAGAATCACCTAACCCAAAAAAATAACTACATGCTTCTCATGACTTTAGACATTAACCAAAACTCAAACCCAAAAGATTAGTACAAGATCTGATTACCCAGAAAAGGATAACCCATTATAAAGAAAATCTATTCTTAATCTCCAAATTTTGTCCAACAAAACCCAAAGTTCAACGAGGACCATTAGATAAACAATTTGTCCATAAATTCTTAATTGTAAACCAATCTAAGATTGAAACCCAAATATTTGAAGGATTTAGTCACATAGTCATCCAAGCTAAATTGTAACATTTATCTCCAAACAACATCAGGTGCTCCTAAAGTCTCGTATTGAAAAGTAATTAACCTAATCACATATCCTCCATGATAGATTAATAATTTTAATAAATAACCCAAAATCAACTTACTATTAATTAATAAAATCATATAACTAAAAAGAATCAGTCAAACTAACCAGGGACTTCACGTAGTCCAGTGGTAGGCGATAAATACCAGTCGCACATTGGTTGTGGGTTCGATTCCTGCAGCTTTGTCCAACGCGACGGGTAGTCACACGGTCTGCATGTTGTCTTTTTTCCAAAACTATATAATTCATAAAACTTTCCCCAAAATGATATAAAATCTTCAAAGATGATCATAACATATTTTAACCTCAAGTTTATCTCATGCCTTTCATTTTCCACCAGAACATATAATAACCCTTAATTACCTCAAAAGTAAGGATCATATAAACCCTAATGGTTACCTTAATAATTATTACCTGAATTTCCACATCGAGTTGGCCATCTCGTACATGATGCATTAGAGAACTCACCAAGGTTGAATTGGTTGATCATGACTCCTTGATAGTTGGTTTAGAATAACCATGAGATTCCTCATTGAATCCCCCATCTCATCCAGTCTCTTAATTAGAGAACCACCACAGTTTCCTTCAAACCCATTGTCACTTTGGTGCCTTCTAGATCCAGCCATTTACTAAAACCAAAAAGGTCAGGGTGAGTATATCAACATAACCATCATGTAATAATGAGGAAGATAAACACTAAGATATACTTACTCATTCACTTTATCTATAACTAGGACTCTTTCTGAAATCCAAACCATTATGGTAATGTCACTTGTGCTTAGAGAATACCCTAACCTATAAAGTTATCTAAACCGACCTTTGATACCAACTATAAGGCCCCAGGATTAAACCATACTTAATCTTGAGTTATTACAAGATTACACATTGAGGATCTTTTCTGCTTTAGAGTTTTAGAGAATTAGATCATGAAACTTGAATTACATTCCACATTTAAACAAAGTGGATACATAAAAGACATTATTCATTCTTCCCATCAGCGGAAACATATTTAAAATATAACATGGATTCTTTCTTGACACATCTTTGACACTATCATCACATCATGTACCTTTCCCTTGGCCTGTGAAAAATATTTCAAAAACATGGAATGAGCATAAAAAGCTTAGTATGAGTTATAAAAATATGGAAAGGAAACATGAGTTCTTATATACATTAGAATGAAATCACACTTTACCCATAAAACATAGGCATATCAAATCATGAATAAATCATAGAAAACATAAGACATAAAGGTAACTTGAGGCATTCATAACATTTTTACGTAGGGAGTAACCCTCTTTGTTACGTTTGGAATAACCATCACAGTATATTCCCCAAATCTATTCGGAGAAACCTTAACGTTTCACTCCTTCGTGTTACCCAATGCATTGGAGAGCTATATCGGGCTCACCCACCCTTAGTTTATCACGGAACCACCCGTTTTCATAACAATTCCCAAGAACCATAACATAAATGTGTCACATAAAACATGCATAAAGGAAACATAACATTTCCCCATTTCAATCACAATATAACATTATAGTATATTGAAATAATGAATCCATTCAAAAAGAAACCATTTCAAAAACCATTTAAAACCTTTAATAAAGATATTTTTGAATCAAAGTGTCCCATACCACTATGAAGCATAAAATTTTAAACCATTAATATCCATATAAATAAATCCTTAAAACCATTTTGAAAACATGAATATTAATAATGAAGTGCCCAGATCAGTGCGAATCACTGAGAGGGGGAGGGGGTGAATCAGTGATCCTTTAAAACTTTTTACTAATTGATTCTTAATCAATTAAACCTCTATGGCTGGTTAAAACCTAGATCAACTCTTCTTGTATCTCTCAACCTTTCCCGAATGATGCATTAATGAAAAGGCACAGGACACAAGGATTTACAAGGTTCAGCACCAAAGGCCTACATCCTTGCCATGCTCTCCCAGCATGGATTCTCCCATTATAATCGGTTAGTATTACAATGGTCGATACAGAGTCCCACTGTATCTCTCCTGAGTCCCACAGGAGGGTCTTTATACTGCTTCACACAGTGTTACCAGAGTCCCACTGGCCTGCTCTAGAATCCCACTGAAGACTTCTTCTCCCTGAGTCCCTCAGGGTCTTCTCTTGGCTCCTCGAGTCGCACGAGTATCTCTTCTTCACTTTAACTTCTTCAAGTAACTTCAGCAGTCTGGGATAAAGACTGCTGGCCTTGCTCTGTACATCTGATCACTTGTGATGATCAGGTCTTCTCGTCTTGCTCAGGCTTTATCACCTTCTTCTAAGGATGACCTGGCTTCTCTCTTCAAGAAACTTCAACAACCTCTGAAATGGTCTGTTGGTCTTGTTCAGCTTTGATCACTTCTATTGATCAGGGTCTTCTCAATTACTGAATACTCAGACAACTGATATCTTTAACTTCAGTCTGGTCCAGTCTCACATCAACTTCATGCACTGAGTGCATGGCATCTCTGCATCCTCATGCACTGATTGCATGGACTTCTCAAATTCTTCAAGAACCTCCTGGTCTTGGACAACTCAAATGCACACCACTGATTTAACTTTCTTCACGTGTGCACGTGCATGCATGCATGCATGCACTCCTCCTTTCCTCTTCTTGGTGCAGTGGACCCACAAAGGGTGTAGTCACTTTAAGCACACACCTTCACTGAACTTCACACACATTATCCAATTTGTTTACACACTTAAAAGTGTATTATACATTAGTGTGAGTCTTCCACTTCTTTCTTCTTCTAAGTGTGTTTACTTTTAGTGCACACACCTTGGTTCGGCCTTGTTCTTGTTTAGCATACACAATTTATTCTTTTAGTCTTCTTTGCACACAAGGCTTTGCCTTCACTTTACACACACACAAAATGTGTGGTCTTCACTTGGTGCTTATGCACACACTTGGGTTCTAAGGCCCACTTGTCTTCCCACTTGGCTACGGCCTTCCTTCTCTTCTTGCACACACACAAGGCTACGACCTATTGTTCATTTGCACTTATACCACCCGTAGGGTGTCTTCTTCTTCACTTGGCACTCAAAGGGTGCAAGGGCTCGGCCTTCCTCCACTATTCCACCCGAACACTAATGAAGTCACGCAAGGGGTGCGGCCAACCTCTCTTCTGTCGTGCAAGCACTTGGGTGCACAAGGCAGCGCACAAGTCCACGAGTGTGCAAGCCTCAAGAGTGCAAGAGCACCTTGGGTTCAAGGCACCTCAACCACGGGGCGCGCAAGTTGCTTGCGGCCTCGCGTCTTCCTGCCGCGCAAAGGGAAGGCGCGCAGGGGACTCCTCCTCCTCCTTCTTCTTGTCGTGCAAAGAAGTAGCACGCAAGGAACTCAGCCGCACAAATATAATTGCGCGGGGGCTTCAACTTCGCGAGGCAGAGACTCACGCAGGACTCGGATATTCAACAGAGTTTCAACACACCATCTCTGTGCTTCGGGCACTCTTTATATAGGCAAAGGAATGCCAAATCTTCCGCGTGAGATAAATCTCAAATCACCGAGATTTTCGGTTCTTTAAAAATCTTTGAACGCAGGCCGCAAATCACGTTTTTCTTCTTCTTCGGTTTCCTCCACGTGCATGCGACGTAGAACGCATGCACGGCCTTCGTTTAGGCACAAACCATGCACAACAATAATCCACATGGCCTCGGAACTTCGTTTGCCTTCGGCCAATACTCGAAATTCTCCATCCATCGTGTGCATGTACATTTTAAGGCATGGATGGATTCCTTAGGGCCAGACGATCTCAACGGTGCAATCAGATCCTTCAAAGGTGGTCGGAGTCTCGATCTTCAATCACGGGAGGAGCTCTGGTTCGACGGAGGCACGCGGGCGGCAGCGGTCGAGCTCGAGGTTGAAGACGCCTCAGAACCGTCGGATCCGGAGTTGAGATGACATCGGACGGCCTGTATCAGATCGCCTCGTCGCGGATCAGATGTGCGGCCGAGATCTGGCGCGCGATCGATCGTGCGGCCAGGATCGCTCCCGCGGAAAAATTCGCCGTCCCACATCGAAACGCCATGGGATTTTCTCACGGTTTAACAAAAAAGCGCTCCCCCAGCCTCCTCAATTGAATCTCATCCCTCCACGGTGCCGCCCCGCACCGTGTTCTCCCTGCGGGCGCGCTCTGCGCCCACTCTCACCTCTGCGGGCGCGCACCTAATGCCCACTATGCACACTCGGGTGCACGGGCTTCACCACTGCGTGCCCTCGAGGGCTTACACACGGCCCCCTGCCGCCTTGTGCTTGCACCATGGGATCCCCCATGGGCGTGGCGCCTTCGGCCCACAAGTGCCTTGGGGTTGAACCCGTGGGCTGGCCTTGGCTGGCGTAATTTTTGGCAAAGGCAAATATAACGACTTTGTTAAAAACAAAGTATTCAATGAGTTCAACCCATATCAAATACCAAATGCCAAGCCACTCCAAGCCTTCTTCCTTTCTTCTTCTTCTTAAGAATTCCATCATTTCTCCTCTCATATGATCTCTACTTAGAATATGGAATTCCCAAGGTTTCTTCTTAATCTTCTTCATCTCCTCTTCCATATGTGTTCAATACTTAGGAGGGACTTCTTCAACTGAATCTCATAAATCACACATGTTCTTCAACATTCTTCATTGATCTAATCAGAGATCAATTGGATCTTCTTCTGATTCACATGCACTAAGAGTTAGTACATGGTCTTCTTTAATCCACTTCATCCACATGGAAGTTGTGGATGGATCCCATTCAACTCCTCATGCATTGTCAATACAATGCATGGTCTTCAAACATTGTTGTGACATTGTATCCAGTTGATACAAGTTCTTGGAACATTATGAACAGCTCAAAAATCGTCTGATTTACATAGAGAATGTTTCAACCACAACATCCTATGTCACTTAGTGAATCTCCTAAGTGACATGCATCTTAGTACCATGGCCATTCTCCTTCATCACCATCACCATCACATCCTTTGACATTCACATCTTGACTCCTTGACATCCATTCATTCCAAGACAACTTCATGCCTCATTGACAACAAATGCAACACAATGCACTTCAATCTCCTCCTTTGTATTTGTTGTCAATACACTCCTTCAGCACATATGAATGGGTCAATATGTGTGCCAATATTTTCTCCCCCTTATTGGCAATCAAATGCAAAGGTGTGGTGTGGTTCACTTTCAAAAATATCTTCCTCCCTTTGAATAGCATCTTCTTGAAAATCACTAAGAGAGGGATGATGCCACATGTTCTTCTTTAGCAAAGAACCTTTAGTAAATCAACTCTAAGTCTACTTGGGCTAACCCGGTGTAGAAAACAAGAGTGATGTAACCAAGGTACTCAATGCTGTCCACAATTCTCTACACATGTGAGATCATGCTTAGGGGTTGAATTTTTTCAGATATTCAATGAATTGCTGAATCCTGCACATACTTCACAAAACACATTAGAATGTTCAGGTGCAAAGATAAAGCTTCCCCTTTCATCTACTTTCTCAAGATGATATTAATTTCAGAACATCATCTTCTCCAGATTGGCTCCCCCTCAAGGGGTGCACTCCATTCTGTCCAAACCATCCTCCAGTTGAGAATGATCATCATCTTCAATTCCCTGCAATGTCAGCACATGTAAATACCAATAGTATAAGGGAATAAGATGGAACCTCCTTGGTTCATCAATGTGAACAACATGGTTGAGAAGATTCTCTCAACCGAGATGTCCCATTTTCACCAGTATTCATACTTGCACATTTGATCTTCATTGATGATTGTGCTGGTGTGGTTCTCAAAACATCTTTATGTAAAATCTTCTTCTTCCCTTTTGCCTTAGCAATTGCCAGAACTTTATCTTCAGTTTTTTGTAGATCTTTGGCAAGTTGCAACTGATTTGGCCATATGACTAGTAAATCATTTGGAAGTGTGGCCTCAGTTCTGGAAGTTTCACATGGTTCCTTTGATGTTGTCAAGCAACCACTCTTAGGCAACTTGTTTTCAATCAATCCCTTCTGCTTCTTTTGGATTGATTGTCTGTTTGAGTTCAGTTGGCTTCTATTGATTTCCATGGCTTGTTTGCAAAGATCCATGGTATGACCTTTCTTTCCACAGTAGAATCATGTCTTCTTGGTGGCTCTTCTTGATGCATCACCCTTCTTGGATTTGAATTCCAAGGACTTATCTTCCTTTTTCAGAATCTTCTTGGGAGCATCTTCCAATTTCTTATGCTTGCTTCCCAAGGATTCTTTCTGAGCCAGGTTATGTGATCTTTTCTTCTTTCCAGCTTTGGATACAGTTGGAGATTGACATGTATCATTCTTTTGACCACTTTTGCAACCATCCAAGATGTTGTCAAGAAATCCAAATCTGTCAGCAGTAAACAGATGTCTCTGAACCTGTGGATGTTGCTTATTTCCTTCTGGCTTGCTCCCCTTTGGCATGGGCTTCCTCTGTGCTTTGGCATTCATTGGATTGTACCAACAATCCTTTGCACAATGCCCATACTTGTTACAACACCAGCATTGTCCCACGAATCTTGACCTCTTCAGTCCTTCTGATTGTAGGGTACTTTTCTTGACCTGTTGTGCTGTTTCAGGAGAGCTCGGCTTCTTTACTGTCTTCATCCATATTTGTTTGGAATTATTCTTCCATCCTGCACTTTTTGTGGAAACACAATTAGAAGCATCAGTACAAGATGGGATGGATGGTACCTTCCTTTTAGAAGATGTTGCCCTTTCATTAGAGGATGTCTTTCTTTTAGAATCATCCTTCTCAAATCTCACTTGAGTAGCAACATTTCTTCTTTTAGCTGACTGGGAGGATTCAGCATTGGGTGATTGCAGATTTTTCAATATCACCTCTAGTTCTAAGTATTTCATGTTGAGGGAGTTCTTCTCATCCTCAACAGTTCTTAGCTTTCCTTCCAAATTCTTCACCAGTTGTTTCATCTGGTCTTCATGCACCTTCATCATTTCAAGCAATGAGTTGTCAAGCTCCTTCACCCTTTTGACTTTGTCTTCTAGTTTAGCATCTCTGACAACCATTGACACTTTGTGCAATTTTTCCAGTGCATGGAAAACTTCTTTGACCATTACTTTAAAGAAATCTTTCTCAGAAAGGCTTCTTTGCAATTCTTCAGTAGTGTCTTCATATCTTTCATCGCAAAGAGATACTGTTTCATCTTTAGCCTTCACCAGCTTTTTGAGAGTGTTGGTTATGCCAACCCTTTTAGCCAATTGGACTTCCAGAGAATTGGCTTCATCTTCTAGCTGTAATTTTTCTTCTAGAAGATTAAGGAGGCCTGTAGCTATACACATTGCCACTTCCTTGGGGACTGTCTTCTAAAGATATTTGATTGCATTTAGAAGATCATTGTTTCTTCCATCTTCATCACAGCTAGAGCAGGCTTCATCAGAAGAATGATAAAAGTAATTTTCATCTGATGTGACTTTCACATTTCTTTCCATAGAAGGAGTTTCTCTGATTGCAACAACCTTCTTCTTCATCTTCTTTGCCTGTTTCTTCATTCTGTTTTTCAGAGTCTTGGCAGATATCTCCATTTGAGGCTGTTCTTTCATTTCCTCAAATCTGCACTCCATATAGACTCTCTTGGATCTTTTAGAGGTAACCTTCGCTCTGATACCAATTGAAGTGCCCAGATCAGTGTGAATCACTGAGAGGGGGAGGGGGTGAATCAGTGATCCTTTAAAACTTTCTACTAATTGATTCTTAATCAATTAAACCTCTATGGCTGGTTAAAACCTCGATCCACTCTTCTTGTATCTCTCAACCTTTCCCGAATGATGCAGTAATGAAAAGGCACAGGACACAAGGATTTACAAGGTTCGACACCAAAGGCCTACATCCTTGCCATGCTCTCCCATCATGGATTCTCCCATTATAATCGGTTAGTATTACAATGGTCGATACAGAGTCCCACTGTATCTCTCCTGAGTCCCACAGGAGGGTCTTTATACTGCTTCACACAGTGTTACCAGAGTCCCACTGGCCTGCTCCAGAATCCCACTGAAGACTTCTTCTCCCTGAGTCCCACAGGGTATTCTCTTGGCTCCTCGAGTCGCACGAGTAGCTCTTCTTCACTTTAACCTCTTCAAGTAAATTCAGCAGTCTGGGATAAAGACAGCTGGCCTTACTCTGTACATCTGATCACTTGTGATGATCAGGTCTTCTCGTCTTGCTCAGGCTTTATCACCTTCTTCTAAGGATGACCTGGCTTCTCTCTTCAAGAAACTTCAACAACCTCTGAAAAGGTCTGTTGGTCTTGCTCAGCTTCTGATCACTTCTGTTGATCAGGGTCTTCTCAATTACTGAATACTCAGACAACTGATATCTTTAACTTCAGTCTGGTCCAATCTCACATCAACTTCATGCACTGATTGCATGGCATCTCTGCATCCTCATGCACTGATTGCATGGCCTTCTCATATTCTTCAAGAACCTCCTGGTCTTGGACAACTCAGATGCACACCACTGATTTAACTTTCATCACGTGTGCACGTGCATGCATGCATGCATGCACTCCTCCTTTCCTCTTCTTGGTGCAGTGGACCCACAAAGGGTGTAGTCACTTTAAGCACACACCTTCACTAAACTTCACACACTTTATCCAATTTGTTTACACACTTAAAAATGTATTATACATTAGTGTGAGTCTTCCACTTCTTTCTTCTTCTAAGTGTGTTTACTTTTAGTGCACACACCTAGGTTCGGCCTTGTTCTTGTTTAGCACACACAATTTATTCTTTTAGTCTTCTTTGCACACAAGGCTTTGCCTTCACTTTGCACACACACAAAATGTGTGGTCTTCACTTGGTGCTTATGCACACACTTAGGTTCTAAGGCCCTCTTGTCTTCCCACTTGGCTACAGACTTCCTTCTCTTCTTGCACACACACAAGGCTACGGCCTGTTGTTCATTTTCACTTATACCACCCGTAGGGTGTCTTCTTCTTCACTTGGCACTCAAAGGGTGCAAGGGCTCGGCCTTCCTCCACTATTCCACCCGAACACTAAAGAAGTCGCGCAAGGGGTGCGGCCAACCGCTCTTCTGTCGTGCAAGCACTTGGGTGCACAAGGCAGCGCACAAGTCCTTGAGTGTGCAAGCCTCAAGAGTGAAAGAGCACCTTGGGTGCAAGGCACCTCAACCACGGGGCGCGCAAGTTGCTTGCGGCCTCGCGTCTTCCTACCGCGCAAAGGGAAGGCACGCAGGGGACTCCTCCTCCTCCATATTCTTGTCGCGCAAAGAAGTAGAACGCAAGGAACTCAACCGCGCAAATATAATTGCGTGGGGGCTTCAACTTCGCGAGGCAGAGACTCACGCGGGACTCGGATATTCAACAGAGTTTCAGCACACCATCTCTGTGCTTCGGGCTCTCTTTATATAGGCAAAGGAATGCCAAATCTTCCGCGTGAGATAAATCTCAAATCACTGAGATTTTCGGTTCTTTAAAAATCTTTGAACTCAAGCCGCAAATCACGTTTTTCTTCTTATTCGGTTTCCTCCACGTGCATGCGACTTAGAACGCATGCACGGCCTTCGTTTAGGCACAAACCATGCACAACAATAATCCTCATGGCCTCGGCACTTCGTTTTCCTTCGGCCAATACTCGAAATTCTCCATCCATCGTGTGCATGTACATTTTAAGGCATGGATGGATTCCTTAGGGCCAGACGATCTCAACGGTGCAATTAGATCCTTCAAAGGTGGTCGGAGTCTCGATCTTCAGTCACGGGAGGAGCTCTGGTTCGACGGAGGCACGCGGGTGGCAGCGGTCGAGCTCGAGGTTGAAGACGCCTCAGAACCGTCGGATCCGGAGTTGAGATGACATCGGACGGCCTGTATCAGATCGCCTCGCCGCGGATCAGATGTGCGGCCGAGATCAGGCGCGCGATCGATCGTGCAGCCAGGATCGCTCCCGCGAAAAAATTCACCATCCCACATCGAAACGCCGTGGGATTTTCTCACGGTTTAACAAACAAGCGCTCCCCCAGCCTCCTCAATTGAATCTCCTCCCTCCACGGTGCCGCCCCGCACCGTGTTCTCCCTGCGGGCGCGCTCTGCGCCCACTCTCGCCTCTGCGGGCGCGCACCTAGCGCCCACTATGCACACTCCGGTGCGCGTGCTTCACCACCGCGTGCCCTCGGGGGCTTACACACGGCCCCCTGCCGCCTTGTGCTTGCACCATGGGATCCCCCATGGGCGTGGCGCCTTCGGCCCACAAGTGCCTTGGGGTTGAACCCGTGGGGTGGCCTTGGGTGGCCTAATTTTTGGCAAAGGAAAATATAATGACTTTGTTAAAAACAAAGTATTCAATGAGTTCAACCCATATCAAATACCAAATGCCAAGCCACTCCAAGCCTTCTTCCTTTCTTCTTCTTCTTAAGAATTCCATCATTTCTCCTCTCATATGATCTCTACTTAGAATATGGAATTCCCAAGGTTTCTTCTTAATCTTCTTCATATCCTCTTCCATATGTGTTCAATACTTAGGAGGGACTTCTTCAACTGAATCTCATAAATCACACATGTTCTTCAACATTCTTCATTGATCTAATCAGAGATCAATTGGATCTTCTTCTGATTCACATGCACTAAGAGTTAGTACATGGTCTTCTTTAATCCACTTCATCCACTTGGAAGTTGTGAATGGATCCCATTCAACTCCTCATGCATTGTCAATACAATGCATGGTCTTCAAACATTGTTTTGACATTGTATCCAGTTGATACAAGTTCTTGGAACATTAAGAACAGCTCAACAATCGTCTGATTTACATAGAGAATGTTTCAACCACAACATCCTATGTCACTTAGTGAATCTCCTAAGTGACATGCATCTTAGTACCATGGCCATTATCCTTCATCACCATCACCATCACATCCTTTGACATTCACATCTTGACTCCTTGACATCCATTCATTCCAAGACAACTTCATGCCTCATTGACAACAAATGCAACACAATGCACTTCAAATAAGAACAAATAATTAAAACATTAAAAATGATATTTTGGTTAAAGGGGTTTTACCAAAATTAGAGACACCTGAATACAATAATTGAGGAATAACATTTAGTCAGAACTTTATAATATCATGAGAATAAATGGATTCATGATATAATACTGCAAATGAAAGTATATACACCATATAGGAGTGAATTATTGCATAACAACAATGAACCCTCAATAGAAATGTCAAATGTGATGAAATCCCTTATAAAGAAGGTATCCTTAAATTAAGGACAAATCAATCTCAAAAATATGTGTGACAAATATAAATACACCCAATATAAGTGGATATTAAGTGTAAAACAATAAAAAGTAATTCACACATATTCAATGGATGACATATTCAATGATTATATGTTAAACCCAAAGAAATCGAAATTGGGTTAAAAATTTCCCTTGACAGCCGAACGACATCACATCAAAATGAGTTGATGAGAGATAAAAAGAGTATCTCATCACTTGGACATAAAATTTACATCAATAAAGATATATGAGAACATATACCAACATAACAATATGTAAATTAAAAGACCCAACAAAAGAAGTCTTTTAAAAAAGAGGAGGGTGAAAGGTTCCCTTACCGACTTGAGTATCTTTCAAAACATACACCCCATGAAAGAAAGACAATAGATCATTGATGTAAATACTCATAAACAAAAGTATATTACAAAAAGAGTATAATAATGGGCAGTACATATACCACTCAATGGAATTTGGGGAAAATGTAGCATAAATCTCACGGGAATAAAAGTGAGATGAAAAATCCCTTACGAAAACTCGGCAGACTAACGGCGCCACATAAAACATATGAATATGGATTGATGAGATCAAATAGGGTATCTCTTCACATTAAAATTAAAATTTACAGAAAGAGTAATATAAAAGAACATCCCTCAATATTACAAAGAGGAACTTAAAAGAAGTTACATAAAGGAGAGTACTTAAAAAGAAAGAGAGAGGTTAGATCTCTTACGAAAGTTCGGCAGCCTAACGGCGCCACTCAAAACTTCCAAAATTGATTGATGAGAGTGAATAGGGTATCTAATCACATGAACATAAAAATTAAAGTAAATGTAATATAAAAGATCATCCCAATAACAAGAAAGATGAGCTTTAAAAGGAATGACATAAAAGTGTGTACTTAAAAAGAAAGAGAGGAGTAGGATCCCTTACCTCTGGTCCGACTTGACTCGATCGTTCTTTAATCTCCTGAATAATAAACTTCAGTTAATTTCTACTTCCTTAAGAAACTTTTTCAATTTAATTATTCCTTTTATATCACTTATTATCATGTCATAAACATTATGTAATCATATAAGTTAATAATATTTGTTTTGCCGATATTTGGTTCTTAAGTCGAAAGTGGACTTCTTACAGTTACATGTTGTTCGTGTGGCCAAATGATTATTATATCTAGAATTGTATTCATGATGTAGATATCATATATGTAATATATATCCAGTACATGAATGCATTTATAAAATTACATAATCATTTAGAGGTAAGAAATGAAATGCACCGTTCATGGAGACGGTAAGCCGTACATACGCATGAACGCTACTTTCATTTCTATTTCGTATTTTAAAGAATATAATAATAATGATATAAAGGTATATTATAATTATAGTATAATATCATATTTAATATCATAGTTTCATCGTTTATACGTCCCACATAAGGTATTTAACAAATCAAATCACTTTGAGGGGGCGGTAGTCCGCACTTCCTTAAATGAAGATATTGCGTTTACCCATAATGGAAACCATAAAGGTATGACCAAAATGAACGAAAACTGTAGCTCAAGGAAAACATAAACATATTATATATCATATATAAAAATAGTTACATCATAATGGCCACCTTTGAAGGTGTTAAATGAGTATTGAACAATCATCGTTTCGGGAGGCAGAATTTCGCCATCCACAGAAACAGTATGTTCATTAACCATTTGATGTAGTTGTGTGAGAGTGTAGCTCGAATAAATCTTATAAAAACATACTAGTATATTGAAGATACTTGTGTTTTTACAAAATAAGTAGATAAAAATAGTATAGGTGGTTGGAGAAACAAAATTAAACAAATGGACATGAGAGAATGAATTACCTTTAAAAGTGTAACTCTTTTTGATTTGAGCCTAAAGGCTTCCTTTGAAAGGATTATTCCCAAAGGGAATCCTCTAGGATGAGGAGAGGGATGTGGAAAGAGTAAATGGGCAGGGGTTGGCCGAGCCAATGGCTTGAGGAGTGTGTAAAATGAGGTAGAGGTGGGGGCCTTTTATAAGAGGAGAGGAGGGGCACTTTTGGAAAGTAAGAAATATTATTTTATTTGAAAATGTGTTTCGGTTTTAAATGGTCCCACACTGATATAATTCGTGTATAAGGTGATAAGGGCTCTAAATACTCCCATACATTAAGTTTTGGACATGTGTAGGTCATAGATTTTACATTATCTTTCCATTTTAATTAAATCGTCAAATAATGATGTCATCGCTGCATCATTATTATGACATAAATAATTTAATTTATTTATCGTCTAAAAATTATATAAAAAATACTATGATGTAGGAAATCTTTTCATCTTTCCAATGACTATTTATAATCAAATATATGACTTGTATAAAATCATTTAATTTTTTTTACTAAAACATATCATGTTTGTGCCATTTTTTACATTAACATTAAATAAAAGGTATTTATGTCATTTTCCAACCAAAGTGGCTCCATGGGGTCCCCAAGTTTACTCATGGCTTTTATTGGTCGGCCATGACACAACCATTGAGGGTAGGACATGTGTCAAGCTCATCTCATTTTATTAATGTATTATTTTTACCTTAAACTACAATAATTACCACTAATCGCGATTAAAAACTTAATAAGTTACTATTCATCAAAAAATTATTTTTATCCCATTGAACCAAATTTTACTTCTTAATGACAACCATGTATGTCAGATTTTTTAAATTCAAAACACAAATATGGAAAAATTTCATTTAAATGGAAAAATCAGTTTTTATAAGTACCACTTAGTGGTTTCTCTATTCATCAAAAATTGAAGTTTTTTAGAAAATTACCAAATATTCACCCTAAGCTATATTTGATATTACGAATTAAAAAATTAAGTCTATTTTACAAAATTCAAAGCATATAAGTCACATTAATTAATTTAAATATTAATATCCGCTATCAGAGAAAATAGCGTGTTTTTATGAAACAATAAGTATCAAAAGATTGACACTAGTTTAAGTCCGATTTCAAAGTGAAATTAATTCCAACGACCAATATTGGATTTAATGGTAAAAATATTTTCTAATATCACTTTAAAACCAATTCAAAAGATAATATAATCATATAAATAAATTATATTAAAAATATATTTTGAATTAAAATACAACATTTTAAACTATTCATTAAAAAATGAACTTTATCAGAAAAATACCAAAAATTTACACAAAGTAAAATTTGATGTCCCAATTCTAAAGAAGAGTTTTACATGGTCCAAAAGAATGTATAAGAGTGATCAAAACTATATTTAATGACAGTTCACCATCAAAAGGCGATAAGTGAACCTTTAGTGAAAACTTGGGCATATACGCCTAAAATTGAATTCTTTCCGTATTTTAAGCCTTTATCCTTTATTGGATAAATTTAAAAACATTTAAAAACATATATAATCATATAAGAGTTATTTATATCCATTCACGCCAATACAACGGCTACATGTTAAATACCATTTAAAAATAATATTATTTTATTATTAGAGTGCAACGTAATATTCCCAAGAAACTCGTTGTTGCGTGTTGGGTACGCCATCGAGAATAGAAACCCTTTAAAGTAATATTAATACTTTATTCACAAATATGGATAAATATGAAAATGTCATATTCTTTATTTACCTGAGGTGTTACAGTTATTAAAACCCAAAATGTGTTATCCTAATACCTTATGTTTTGTTGAACTGATGATATTTTAGATCATCATAGATTGATGGCTTTGAGGCCCTCAATTTTACACTTGTTTGAGATTGATGTCCACAATCAAACCCTATAATTATTTACCTTACTCCTCCAATTATTTGTCTTTAATTTCCACCAATGTTTTCCTAATCGATAACATAATTTGGTGGTGACATTTTCACTTCCCTTTCCCTCTTATTAAGACTTAATTTAATTAACATAATATCCAATGTGTGTTTTACACAATAGTAATTTTCTATTTTAAAAGTTTATCAAAAATAAAATTTAAATTAGAAGGACACAATTAATTGGATGAGGTGATATTGTAACACACCAAACGTCCATGATACATTTCCTGTTGAATAATGCAATATCTTTCATTTTATGCAAATTTGAGATTCTGACAGACCGTAACCAATGAAACTAGCCGTTATGAATAGTAATACCGACTTTATTGAATTTTATAAATTTTATCGTTCAAAATGGAATTCATTTTTGGATTCATAATATCGAAATTATCTTAGCGTTAATTTTTGGTATTTCTCTGAAAACATTCAATTTGTGATGAATAGTGAAAATACTAAATTTTAATTAAAAACAACTTTTTTAATAGAAATAATTTATAGTGTTAAATTATAAATTTGAATGGTTTTTAAGTATAATTAAATAATATTTTTTACATTTAATAAAATTTATTTCATTAAATTAAATCTCAGGATTAAACTGGACATAAACAAATGTCAATCTATTGATAGTTATTATTTCATAAAAACACCCTTTTTTGAGAACGAGAATTAATTTAAAATTAATTTATGTCACTTATGTGTTTTGAATATGAAAAAATAGATTCTATATTTAGAATTTGGAGGTCCATGTTGTGTAAATAATTATCTTTTTATTTTTAGATATTATGAATATTTTGTTTAGTAAATATTTTATTTACCGTGGATAACGGTGTAAATCCAGTAAATAATGTTAAAAAATAATATTATAATAATATTAAATTACCTTATCAGGTGTTATAACCCTATCAGATGATAAATTTCCGACCATGGGCATACTTGTGTCTATTTTGTGACCCCATGGATCAACTTGGGAGTGATAATGAAATTTTATATTAAATAATCTGAAGTAAAGACAAATATTACCAAATCAAATATCTTTTAGTAAAACAATTTTTATATGAGGTTATATAATTGATCAATTCGACTATAAATAGTCATTAGAATAAAATAATATTTCTTACCATATTATAATTTAGTTACAATTTTTAGACATAAAATATATTTATTTATATATGACACAATAATGATGCAATATTTTCATCATTAATGAAACAATCAAATAAATGATATTGTTAATACAAAAGTAAATATAATCTGAATGTTTTTGATTCAAACCAAAAATTTTATATGTGACTATGACATGTTAGGGTTTATTAAACATGTTAATTCAATCTAATAATGTTTTTAGGATTTTAACAAAAATCCATTATTAAATAATGTCAAAATTTACATAAATTAGTTTTTTTAATACAATATTACCGGTTGATATAATAATCCTAAAAATATAAGTTTCATTAAAAAAAATATATAATTATATTTGTATAATTAATTAACCACTGGGGTTCTTGTGGAAGTTTATAGTAATTTTATTAACCATATAATATAAAAATACAAATAGGCATGGTAAATGTAAAACTATTTAACTAAGAGTTACATATACATGACTAGGTTAAAATGGTAAAACTATCTTGTATAAATCCTATTGGTTGAAAGGATTTAGACACATACCCACCTAAAACATTAAATAATTTTTTTGGTCCATTTGTAAATGAAAATTATTTTATTATATAATAATATTTCAATCTTTTCGTAAGGTGCCACTCACCGCTCTTATAAAAGGGCACTCCCCCTTCTCTCAAATTCACACCTTTATAGTCATTTGGCTCAGCCAAACCAAGACCAAATATCTTATAAACTATCCTCCCTTCATCTCATAGGCCTTCATTTAGTCATAAATCTATCAAAATGATTCCATTTGATCAAATCAAAATGAAGAACCAGAAGAAAAGATAAATATTTCATCCCTTCTTCCATGGTTTTTCTTCTTGCACTTATTCTTTCCATGTTGTTTCCATTATAAAATAATAACTCTAGTATATTCTCTATACAATGATGTAATTAAAATTATGGTACAACCATATACAATATTCTATCCATCCTTTGAATGAAATTTCATCATACATGCGTATGTACGGATTTTTGTCTCCACGTCATGGTGTAATTGTTATTCAATACATTATTATTTGGATGGGTATAATAATTATTTATAATTTATATAAATACTAAATATAACATGAAATTGTTTTTGTATATATGATATATAATCCAATTATATATGATTTTAATATCAAAAAAATGATATTGTCGCTCGTACGTACGTACGTATTACCGTCTCCACGATCAAGATGAGATTCATTCCCCATCATATCCATTCAAGACTAATTTTTATTTGATTAATAAAAATAATGTTTAATGACTTAATATCATTCTGAATATGAATAAGATACATCATATCGATAATAAACATTACATACATAACAAATCATATAAATGAAACGAAATCATTTATCACCCGAAACAACGATAATACTAGAATATTATTAACAAAGAAATATAAAAATATCATATATGATATCATATTAATGTATATTGTTCTTTTATAATTTAAAAAAAATTATTTCACCATTATACAGGAGGTTAACCAACCCTCTACCAAGGAAATGTACAAGGTAAAGTGTTTCATATTTCACTTTTAATTTTGTGATATTTCCATTGATTACAACTTATTGCATGGGATGTGTTGTATACATCCATTTGATATATATTTTCTTGATTCTCATTATATTCATGGTATTATTTGAATGATTTGGTGGTTATTAACTTTTTCCATATGACTCGGTTGATTACAATGTGGTAAGGGTAAATTTCAAAATCTCTTTATTATCTGAGGTTTTTTTACGTGCGTATCTACTGAGTCATATTTATTATCCATGTCCATGTTTCATAAAAGGGATTTAAATGTTATTATTTTTAAGGGAATCCTTTAATAAAACATAAATTTAAATGTTTTAAATATTTAGTCTTTTAAACATTTCTCATTAATTTCAATGTTTTCAAAATGGTTTTAAGATTTCTTTATATGGACATGAATTTATGAAAATGTTAATTTCATTCAAAAGTTTCAAAGTGGTATGGGACAAATTGATTAAAAACTATCTTTTAAATGACTTATTTTATATATTATGTTAATTTTAAATGATTTCAATAAAAGGGAATATTTATCCCAAATATTTTTACTGATCATTTTCAACTATGTCAACATAATTTACAGGATATTATTCTTGATCGAGGTTGATTTATTATGAAAAAACTATTCCATATTGTATTGAAGGTTTTATGATATGTTTGACTATGGATGTGTTATTTTTATACCATTCATGGTTTATGGAAAAAGTATTTACATTTCGTATGATAGTTTTAATATGATTGTTTATGTTATGATTCCATCATTTTATATGAGCAATGTATTAAAAATATTATGTTAATAGTGGAGCCCGAAATATCTCCCCAATGCATTGGTAGGTCTCATGAGACAACTAGATGTGTAATTGGCCGAGTCCTTTCACAATTTGAAATATGGTTTTGGCTAAGGCCTAAATCATTTTTAGTCATCATGGTCTAGGTCTTGAAAAAATGTCTTAAAATGAATGACATTATACATTCCCTCAATTTGTAAATAATATTTATGGTTCATGACATCATTCTACTAGAAGAATACCCATGATTATGTTTTATTATGGCATTATTTAATCAGCTCACATTTCTACCAAAATAGTTTTCATGTTTATTATTGGTAAAGGACTGTGTTTTCAATTATTCACCATGATTAATATTTATGTTATATTCCAATGTATTGCATAACCATACTGAGCTTTTGATCTCACCCCTTTCTAATGATTCATTTTCCCAGGATATGAAAAAGTTTGTTATGAGTGATATTCAGGAATAATCTAGGATGCTTGGATGTTTCTAATGGAATAAGTTAGTGTTTTATTTCATTTCATCATGTAAAGTTAGTCATATATATAAATCTTTTATCCAATAATACTAAACTGATCGGTCATCTGGTACATGATTTCCTTGTGATCATTCCAATTTAATGTAATAATGCACTGACTCTGGGAAATTGGGTTCAGGGATTCACATAGAATCTTTATATTAACACTATTTGGGGATTTTCCCACTCGTATTATACTTATGAATATGAAAAAAAAGTATTGATATGAAATTAGGGAGCTATGAATCACATGTGTCTTGACCTCGTGTATTGGTCATAGTTGGATTCCCAGGGAAGGGCATCCTCAGTAGCCTTACATTCATTTTTATATTTGTATTGGACATTGTACTGGTTGGGGGTATATTTTTCGCTTTATTTCCATTCTTTTTTACTTTATTGTACTCATAATTTTTATGTGGTCTATTCATTCTAGATCTTACATTTACATTAGGTTGCATATTTTAATTTTTCTTCCCCTACACATTTAATTTAGTTGGATGTGTGTTTGTATTGTTACTTCGTCAACGACATCCCCTTGTTTGTTATGCCTTTAGTGCCAGTCACAACCCCATGTCCTATGGAGATGGGCTTGTGGTTGTTTTTTCTTGGTACACGGTATGGGTCGGGTCATGAAAATGTATTTGGGAATTCAAATATATTATTAATTATATAAACGTCTTTTGGGACATACTTTTTGGTTAATTGAGTGCGGATTATGATTTACATGAAGAGATACTCTAAAAGTACCATAGAGTTTATCTAAAAAGTTATTTTGATAGGTATTCACATTGTATTTCCTATGATATTATACCTGGAGAATTTTATGATATATTCCCAAAAGTGTTTAGAATTATGTAAAAAATTAGTTTTGGATATTGGTTGAAAATTAAATTTATGTGATCCAACATAAGAAAAAATTTACACTATCTATTAGATTTAGTATATATGATAGTTTGTGTGTAACATTATCTAAAATTTTAACATATATGTGATATATTTGGTCTATATATGATTTATGATTGAGCATGAAACTTATTATGCCATGAATGGATTGTAAATCAAAATTCATCGAATTTGAGATGATGTATATCATGTTATGAGATTACAGGCATATTTTTTTCATGGTAGTGGAACATTAAAGAATTAATGTTCAATTAATCATATATTTTCATTCATTAAACTAGATTTTTTGTAATATGAAACACTATAAAGATTAGAATTACCAATTGTTATAATTAAAAAACAAAATTTATTAACTCATAATGTGTGAGTAAATGTATGTTCAAGAGAGGATTGTCCTCTAGATCCGTGAATAGAGCTACTACCTACATATGGGTTATTTTGGTTTATATAAAAAATCATCATCTATTCCTCTATAATATATTTTATTCTTTATTCTTTGATTACAAAGATATTATAATATCATGGTTGAAGATTTTATGCACTGTGAGAATCTGGTGATTATTTCAATTTATGTATACACTATGATGAAGGGAGTAAATTTGATACATTTTTAAGGATCATTATTTATCATAATGATGAATAAAACATTATTTTATTATTAGTTTATATAAACATATTGTTATTCATTTTATATTCACATATGTTTTCATATTTCATTTACCATGATATGTGGAAAATGTTTTTCTAACTACTTTATACTACCTTGATTAGGATTTAATAAATCCTATGATACCTTTAAACTCCCACTTTCACTAAATCCAGATAGTATTACTATCATGTCACCTTATATTGTATTATATACATTATATTCAAAAAATATATCTAAAACTCATTTTTAGATATGTTTCAAAAAAATTGAATATTATTGTCAACTTCACCATATATTATTTATATTTAATACTTTGTGACAACCCATATAAAACTTATTTTTAGTAGACTCTAAACTCTTTTCGAAAATATCTCTTAGTAAAAAATTACAAATTTATTTAATCAAAAATGGTGATTCCATGAGTCTTTTACCTTGACTAAATAAATTAATTCATTAATTTATAATTTAAGGAAAAGAGAATCCTATAAAAAATAATCAATTCCACTCATGCTACAAGGAGGTCTAGCAGGATCTCTATTAGACAAATATATCTCTATACTTATTTCCAAAAACATATTTATATGTAAAAATTAATTCTCATATATTCCCTTAGATTAATACATATGGTGATGATTTTAAATAGAGTATCTCAATACCATATGGCCTACTCATACATTCTCAATTATCAAAATATAGACTACTGAGGTCAATAAATGTGTCATATTTCATTTCCCATTATTGGGAATCAAATAACATACTCATAACCCGATTTTTTAGAACATCATATTTATTATCTAAACATGTCTATACACTTCCCAATTCTATATCAATTGAGGAACGATATTTCATATTTTTTTTATGAGAAGTAGAATACCGTCCTACTTGTTCCCCATATAATTAAATGATTAGAAAAATACCCAACCAACATCATAATATATAAACCTCAAAGTTTGTTTCATAAAATTATCACACGATTGAAATTCTAATTCTAGTAGTAAGTGTAACCTCATGGGTTGGTAAATAGAAATATATACTATTAAACCATAGCCTACCAAAAACATATTATATTTCACTCGATCAGGTATAATTCCTGGGTCATCTATTGCAAAAAACATTTTTGACACCTCATGATCATATTCTATTTTGTGATATTAAAATCCAACTCATTTTAACCTTAATATTTCATCCCAGACTATAATACTCCATGAAAAAAAATGGTTTGGAATTATTCAAATTTGTACTGTGATATGAAAATTATAATATCACTTCATTAATATTTTTTTCAAACATGAGATACTAATAAAAAGATAATTTTTTTAAATGATACATTTCATAATCTTGAACCCCTATATTAATTTAAACAAAACCATACATAATCACATACATCAACATATCACAAATAATATAACACCATATCCTAAAAATGTTTAAATATCTTTTAGGGTTATCTTAATCTTATTAAGAAGTATATATAATATATTCCATATATTGTTTGATTAACTTTTTTTGAAATTTATTATCGATAAAATATTTTATTAATATTCAACTATGATTGAAAATCAATACAGGTTTATAAAATATTATTATATTTATCTTTTATAAGTTTTTATAGATGGTCGATGTTAAATTTAAATGAATATTAGTTCATTTATTGTTGTTTTTTAATTCTTATATGGGAGCTAAAAATTGATACGTAAAATTTCTTATGAAATTTAATTATGCATGTTTTTATATGATGTATTGTCCATTTCATAAGATATAATATTTTTTTAACTAGATTCTATATATGGTTAGGATATATTGAATTTTAAAAGATGATTTTCATTTCATACTGTGATTTCCCAACATGTTAGATACTAGACCACTTCATAAGATATAGATAATTTTAAAGATAATAGATCATTATATGATGTTGAAAAATATTAAATATTTTATCAATATAAGATATGGTAATTTTATAAGATAAAATAGGTTTATATAAAATTAGGAATTCATAAGATATTTGGATTTTATAATATGTACGTCCTTGTAATATTTAATGCTTATTTCATATAATATCCAGAATCTATAAGATATAAACTACTCTCATATGATATGTGGCTTTGTAATAATGTATGATATTGTATTTAAAATTTATGTAAGATACATCTGATAATATTTTTTCATGTTTGATAAATTGAGTACCTAGTTATATTTTTTAAAATAAAAAATATATTACATGATGTGTTCGATTTCTAGAAGACATAATAAGATATATTACATTGTAAAATTTTGAGACACCTGGCAATTGGAAGTGATGAGATACTCCTTTATAAGAATTTTGAATATGAAATAAAACAATATGATGCTCTATTTAAACATCATGGATCAGAATATCTAAAATTAAATTTGATTCTTTAAAAATGAACATATTTTTCTCTAAACATCACGTAAAAATGATCACCTAATAGATCTTAATTGATGATGTTTATATTTTTTAAAAACTCAAATAAATATTTCTAGAACATATGTGTGAGAATTCAATATTTTACTTTATTTATAAAATAGAATGAAAATCATAATGTGATTCAATTTAAGTATTTAAGAGTGTGAAATATTTTAGGTTGACTTATTTAGTGTTTTAGTTTCATTAAAAATTAATTTTCATTCTATTTATGTTAAATAAAATTAGAAATGAGGCTAATATATTTTAAAATGATAGGTAGATCACTTCTGGTTATTTTTTAATTTATAAATGAATTTATTTGTGATTTAATATCTATTGGTGATCAAGGATGGTGTGTTTCCATGATTCATTAACTAATTGAATGGAAAATGAAATATTTTATTGTTTTATGAAAATATTTGGATGATAGACCCATGTGATTTTCTTGGCTATCTACACCTGATATATCATGGGTGATGAAAATAGATATATGAAAATTGGGTCTTTTATTCATAGGGTTGATACATCTTATAATTTTCCATTTCTTGTATATTTAAAATGATTAGAAAATTAAATTTTGTGCCTACCATGGATATGTATTTTAAAGATAGTAAACGTTTTTTTAATAAAAAGAGTGTGACAATGAACATGAACCTCTATGTGTGAGGTTTATTTAGTTGAGATTAAATCCATTTTACGAAACAAATTATTGAAAATTTTTAATCCTAAAATGTAAATTATAAAAATAATATGAAATTCATGGATCTATATATAGGTTGTTTGAATTTAATTGAACGTGTATTGAACCTCATTAAATATATTCTAAATACTTGTTTCCAAAAATAAGTGCTAAAATTTATATTCATCACATATATTGGATATTAATGGTTAATATTTGTTACAGGAGAATCATGAATTATCTATAGATCTTTCTCAATTAGTGTTTTTTAGTTTCTACTATAAATAGATGGATCTAGTGTAAACACTAGTAACTAGTGGGAATATATGAATTATAGGTGAAGTATGATACATCTCTATAATCTAGGATATGGTTTGATGGTTATTGTTAAATATCAATGGGTTGTGATAGAAGCAAAACAATGTAAGGATTAGGCTCTCGCACATAGGCCAAAATATGTAAAAACTAGTTTGTACCATCCAACGATTTTTATTCATATTAAATGTGTTACCAAGTGTATTTAAAGATATTATTATATCTTAAGCAGTCATAAGAGTATATTTCAAGTAAAAAATAAGTTTTAAAATATTAATAAATCACGACTAGTTTATCACCCCTTCTTTATGAGGAAACATTTAATGTGGAATATTTATGTAGTGTCATAATTATGGATCATTCAATTAGATCCTATAGTAATATAATATTTATAATATAAATTAAGTCAACTATAGGGGTGTTCATACTTTTTATTTAATATACTTTCATATCATTGTAAATAAGATATTTCCATATCATTTTTCTCTTTTCCTTTATGTGCTATATATTTATATAATTATATTAACCCATAGTCAATGGGGTGATAAAATGTAATTTATTAATAATTTATATCATAATGTTGATGAAAGAACTTGAAATTAAATTCATAATCCTTTATATAAACAATTATCTTCCAATGTGATGGGACATTGTTCTACTAAAGAAGTCTAGGACATAATTGAGAGAAACAATAATAGAAACGTGAATGTAAAAGATTACAGGTTTTAAAATAGAGATACATTTTTAAGACGTTAATATTCCACAAGAAGAAAAATTTAATGAATACATAACTTATTTTATTGATGTTTTGAGTAACGTTAGAGGCTTTGGGGGAAACTAGGAAGACCCTGTAGTTTTAAAAATGATCATGACAAAGTTTTGTGATAGGTTCGATCAGAAAAATCAACATTATATATTAGAGTGGATCATACCTCAGATATTAATAATAAAATACTAATTTATTCTATAATGAAAAATACCCCAACCATTAAAAAACATTTTAATAATAGATGGATGTTGATTCCATGAGCAAGTATAATATAAAATATGATGAACATGTAGAATATGGTGAATAAAATAATGATGATAATGTGGATGAAGAGAACATTATAATCATATATCTAATATATAAATTTTTTAGAATGGTCAAGGTTAAATAAGTATATTACTAAATTTGATGGATTTAAAATGTGGATTATTCTAAAAAATTGATAAAAATAGTATAAATAAGAAATATTATGATTATGAGACTAATGAATATATTGAAAAACATCGAAACAAGTAGTGGGGGAAAAATTTAAAAATGGTGAATAAACAAAGTGAAATAAAAAATAATTTCCCAATAAGAAAGAGAACAAATATTATGAGTAAAGAGGAAGGAGAATATACCCCCTCTAAAAACCAATCATAGGATAATGTATCTAAAAAATAAATAAATATTCACATATATGTGAATAACAATGAATGTTCTTCTAGGATTTGTGTTGAAATAAGTGAAGAAATATATACGAAGCACATAAAAAGAAATAAAAATAAAAATATTTCTTGATAAACCACAAATCATACGAAGTAAATTGAGTTAGATATAAATTTATATGAAAATAAATAAAATTATAAAAAATATATTCACAAAATTGAAACTGAATGCAATAAAAAAATGAAAATAATTGATCTGAAAGCTGTTAAAAATAAAAAGGTCATGATTGATATTGAATAAAAACTTGTTACGAATGAAAATGAACTGGGAAAATTGTAAAAATATATTCATATAGTGGATAATAAACATAATAAGGTGAAAGACTATTTGAAAAATCATATTTCAATCAATGTGGAAACATTTATATAAAACTACAAGTACAATCAATTAGGCTCAATATGTACCTAATAATATTTATTAACTCTATATTAACTAATATTGATAATCATAATCAAATAAATAAAAACATTTTAACAAAGAAAATGGTTAAATACCTTACCCACACATAAAAGAATTAATATATGTTTCTAATAAAATTTACTCTCTTATAAAGTTATAAGTTTAAAGTAAAACTACTCATATGAATAGAAAGTCTAAAAAATGGTTCTCAAAATAGAATTCGAATTATTTTATAAAATTCAAATTTCAGGGTTATTATTATTGTTTTTTTTGGAATAAAACTTATAAATGTATGAGAAACAAGTATTTACCTATAATAATGTATGATTAAAGGTGGATAAGATATGAGTATATGAGAAAATATACATGAAGGGTGTGAACTATGAGTTGAAAACACTATATGTGTCAACACAAAACATTTTTTAATATTTAGAATAATTCAGTGAAATTTTTGATAAACATATGAATAATGATTATGATTTCTTGAATAATATTCCTAGACAACATTCCCACTAAGAATTATAGTAAATGATTAAAAAGAAAAACCAGATTGAATAATTCCTTGTTCTTAAGGTTCCATTTAATGAATGTAAGAATGGAATGATAGTGATCCTTGGTTATGGTTATTCCTCAGAACTAACTAGTGACATTAAATAATGAATAACATAGAATATAATGATGTAGGATGAGTAATTGTTTGAAATTATATCTCCTTGGAAATTAAATATTTTTTAAAAACTGAAATAGAGTCAAAGAAACTCAAATCCACGAAAGCAGTTTTTATGGAAGGGGTAAAGCACAATTTTCATCATATAAGACAACTATTTAGTGATGGTAAAAATGTTTTAATTAAATATAATTCATTTATCATCAATAATTATACTGAATCATGGTACATTATAATGAGTAAAATAACTAGTTGAAATTTATCACAAATAGGTGACCCAATATACTCAAGCTACTTAGGTTCCAAGAATAATAACACAATTTATCATAGAAAACCTATACACATTGGAAAAATAAACTTATGTATGATTTAAAATTATTAAATGGGGAAACACCTTACTTATATTAGAATATTTTAACAAGATGTTTCTAAAATTCATCAAAAAGATTAAATTGTTCATGTTCCACACAAAAAAGTATAAATTTAGTCCAATGTAGTTTTAGAACTCATACATTCATATATGGGAAATCACATGGGATATTAGTCCACCATGTTATATCATTATTTTATTACATACTTGATTATTTTATTTGGACATTTATGTTCTTATTCATGTGACACAAGTTAATGGCCATGAAAATTTTCAATAACATTTCCAAAGATGGAATGAGATGGAGCATGATTTGTATATTAAATTTTTTGTGTTATAAAATTTTAAATAATACACATGAAGTTCCTATAACATTATATTTATCATTATGGGGAAAATAATCAATATAAAAAACCGTAAAACTTTGAACTAAATAGTGTTTCACAAAGTAAAATATAGACCATTGTTGTGATATGAAGGACTATAATAGTTTACTATAAAATTTATAAATTTTATAGGGAAAAGATATTTGAATTTTTGTATACATTAAAAATGGGTTGTATTTGGGAATTTAGACTCATATGAAACTATAAAATATTTGGTAAAAATTTAGTCCATCTATAAAATATTTTAATTTTTTCATAAACTCTTGATTATTGAGGATTAAAGGCATAAATCTGAAGAAAACCAATTAGATAAAGTAGAAGATGATGTATTCATGTTTTTTCATTACAATGTATGTTGAAATAAATTATAGAATAAAATATTATACAATCTCATATAATGTTATTTTTTAGGAAATTAGATATATTTATCACTAGATGAATGCTATTGTTGATGTAGGTGATGGGATAACTAGAACTATAAGCATGTTGATTTCTAGAAAATGGAATAATAATGAAACTAGAAATTTGGGTAATGAAATTTAATTATATATAAATCATACATTTTATGATTATGAGACTACTAAAAATCAAAAAAAATTAGAGTTCAAATATTCACGTCGGTTCATAAAGCATTATAAGCAATCCGAAAACACCTATTAAAACATGGGGGATGTTATTGGAAAATAAAACATCACTCATATCAAAAGGTAATACAAAAATTGTTTTTATCTAGTTGAGCATGTGGACTAGATCAATAATATGAATTAACATCCTAATCATATTGAATACAACTCCACTATGGATATTTTTTGATGAACTAAAAATAATTGATTGGCCCCTAGTTGGTTTTAAAAATAAATGCTTTCAAAAAGGATAAATGATAAGATATAAATTGGTCATGGTTTTCAGAGGCTAATAAAAAATATAAGTAGTTTACTTTGATGAAATACTTTCAAAACTATCTAATATTTTCATATAATTAGAAAAATATAATAATTGGAAGATCTATCAAATGGATATGAAATTAGTATTCTATATGGTTGATCTTAAAGTTGAGGTTTCCATTGAACTCCATAGGGTTTTTATAATTGGTGAAGTTGTAAGCAATATATATTAGAATAAAATAAATTTATATGGATTGAAATAATTCCATATATAATGGTATTCTATGATACATGATTATTTTAGGGAAACTTTATCAAAAATAAATGTTGATATCTTCCTCTTTGTGAAGGTGATGGCCTTTGGGACTCTAAATATAATATTTTATTGTCATGAAATTATTAATTCCCGTGAAGAATAGAATAATTGTGAAAATTATTCAATGAATATGAAAATAAATTTTTAGTTTTCTTTATTGTGGGGGATGAATTCATTTTAGGATTTTTGATAATGAAAATGAGGGATTGGAGCATTAATAAAAAGAAACATACTCTCACGAATTATTGAAAATTATTGTATGGAAGTGTGGAAAAATTTATACACTACCATTTATATTTGTATAATATTTTATAAGGATGAGTATAGAGAATTCTTTATTAAAGTAGTGTTCAGAAAAATATATGGAAAACTCATCTACTTGAAAGCTTTAACAAAAGATATAGTTATTTTTTCTCCATGTGAGATGTTTTATAGTGATCCAAAGCAGAATCATTTGAATGTAGAAAATTGAATCATTATATACATTAGTGACATTGAAAATTATTTCATGATATATAAAAGTATATCAACTTCTTATTAACATGGATACACATATGTAGATTGGGATGAAGATTTTAACTATATAAAATACACCTCTACTGGATAATTTTTTTCTTAGTGAGAGCTTTGATAACTTTTATAACATGAAGTGTGACTAATTTTCAATGAGTAAGGAAGTAGAAGATTATATTTTAGTACCACATTACTATACACAGATGTTATATATATAAGTTTGGATTGTGGATATGAATGGTTAAGTCTAGAAGCCACTAAAATTATCTTGTGATAATAAAATTTATATTGATATCTCAAATATTTCAATTTCAAATTCAAGGTCGATGCACACTGTCATCTCATATAAATTTATTCTGGATAGAGTGGTATATAGTGATGTGAAACATGAATAAATTTGATCCAATGAACAAATTAATGATATTGTTAAAATAACACTTTCAAGAGAATGGTTTTAAAAAAATGGTAGAAGGACAATGATGATCATTCTCCTATCACATAAGGATTTGTGGTGACGAATCCTCACAAGTATTTGGTTTATGTATTTATAAGGTACAAACAAAAATTTAATCTTATTAAAAACTTTTTCAACTCAACATTTTCAAAGGTAGTGTTTCTTTATGCAAGTTGGAGTGTGTAAATATTTCCTTATCACATTTAGTTTAAATCTATCTATGTATTTTTATATGAGGGTATTTAAGGAAGTGAGAAATTGAAGTATTAATTGAGTGGGATTTCATCTATGTCACTTTTATATAGTTAATTATCATGGAGGGATGGAAATATATATACAAATATTACCTTTTAAGGTAGTTTAGTGTTAAAAAATCTACTATCTTGGAATAAATTTTAATTGATGATTCTTTTAAGAATCATTGAATTCTGACTATAGATACATAATATTGATATGGTATGAAAAATATGAATGTATATCATCAATGTGAGTGGTGTTGAAAAAAATAAATGCTGGGGGATTGAATTTCCCTTTGAATTTGACAATAAGTATTATTCAGTTTCAACTATGTTTTGGTATCTGTGGAGGTTTCATCAATAATTCCGAATCTATTTAATATGTTTTTGTATATTTATAGACTATATGAGTTCAATTTAAAATGATTTATTATCATTAGATGGTGTCCTAGAATTCGTATTATAAATCTAAAAATGGATAAGTAATAAAATTATTAAATTTCATAAGTTATATCATTTTCTTATGATCTATTAGAGATTTAATGAGATATAATGGGTATTCATAAGATCAGTTTTCCTCTTCGTAATATGAGTTGAAATATAGATGGTGTTTAACGTTTTTTAATATGGTTTCCCAAAACAAAACATACCCATCTCACTTCATATAATACCAATTCTCTATAATATACCTAGATTTTATAAAATGACGAAACACATAAGATAAATGGCACTCACATGATAATGAAAATTTATAAGAAATAATATGCAAATAATAAACAAAATTTCATAAGACATATAGATCATGTAATAATATCATGTCATTTTGTGATCTATTGTGAATTATATAAGAAATATTTACTCTCTACGATATGCATTATTCTCATAAAATATGTGGCATTACACAACTCTGGGATAACATATGATATGTTTACATAAGATATCTATTATAAGATATTATTTTTGTAATACATTGTTATCTAACCTCCACAATATTTTTGAAAAGTAATACATATTCCACAATGATTAATATGTTCTAAAATACATTATAAGATATCTTAATTTTAAATTTTTTGAGAATCCTAAAGAATAAGAAATCTATAAAATGATAAAATATGTATTTTTAAGAAAACAATTATTCCATATGATAACCAAGTCTACCATTATAGATCATGACAAATAAAATTAATTTTCATTCATTCCAAATCAATAGATTGAAATATAAACAACATGGATAAATAGATCACCCATGAAAACATAAATGAAGTTTATTGGGGTGTTGGATAATCATGAGAAAATATTGTTAAAAATAATGTCTAAAAATATATTATTATTTTAATTTTATAATGACATGAAAATCATATTTTGATTTAAAATAAAATTTCATGATTGATATATGTTTTTTACTAGGTTATTCAGTGCTACTATGCCATGAAAAATTTCATTACCCAATAATTAGGATGATGAAAATGATAAATGTGGCTGATCTAATTTAAATTGATAATAATATCATTTTTGGGTATTTTTGTAACACAGGAATATATATGTTTTTTATTTATTATATCATATGGATCAATGTTTTTGTTTTTTGTGTTTTATAAACCAGATGACATAAATAAGTAAATTTCGTAATTTTTTATAGAAGAACTGTAATGAATGATCAATGTGAGACTTTAAGTTAACTATAAAAGAATAAAATAGGTGATGAAAATATTAATGTGATCATGGTTATTTATATTTTCAAGATTGATACATCCTTTATAGTGATCCTAGACTTTTAAATATATTATTACATAATATTAAGTTTAGTTAACCATTAGATTATAATCCTATGATCATAATTCCTTGAATCTTTAGATGAGTAAGAACATAAAACTGAATAGATGGAACATTAATGAAAAAATTATTTTAAAAATTAAAAAATAGCTCCCAACATAAATTTAGAACCTTTGTTTTCATAAGATAACCTAGGGTATACAAGAACAAAAGGGATGATATAAAAATCCATGTCAGGGTATAAAGATTAGAATAAATCATATCTTATGGGTTAAAAGGCATGCATGATTACATAAATAGACATGGATCATGAAAAAAATAATTAATCATAATATTTAGTGCTTGGGGACATGTAATCATGGAATAATAATAATAAAGAAACAACACACAACATCACAAATGAAAGAGTCATGGAGAACTGTGAATTACATTATACATGGCCAATAATGTACCTTAAATGAATCAGGTTCACAACCTATCATAACATGATTTATCATGATACTAAAAATTACCTAAAAATGAGCACTATTTGGTCAGAGTCATCATTAAATTATATTTAATATTTCTATCACCTGAATATTAAACCATAAAACAAGCTTTACCCTTTGAAAGAAAGAGGTATCACAATCAAGTTAGAGAGCATTACAATTGGGAGTGTCATAAAATTGTCCATAAAATAATGGATTTAAATCATAAATGCATATTAATATGGTAAATTAGGTATATATTGTGATAAATTATGTCCAATTGAAGTGGAAATATGGAAAACTAGTGTTTACAGAAAATTAAAATAAAGCATTTTAATGTGGTTTAAGAAAAATATTAATGAAAATTTGAAGAGGAAAATGAATATTTTCTTTCATAAAATCCAAAATGTAAAAAGATAGTTTTTCATGATTAAAGTTTTTCTTTTATAAAAATGGTGTTTTAAAAGAGAATATTGAGTGCATTTGAAAATGGGTATGGAATTGGGAAGTTCCCATTAATTGGGATTGATTATCCGGAAGATTTGAGTGTGGAATCTTTTTAAAACATGAATCTCCTTGTTAAAATTATTGAATTTATCTGGATAAATTTTTTTGGACCATATTAATATAATTTATAAGATTTATATAACAATAAAGAAGAATTAAATTATAGTAAGGATATAGAAAGTGTAACCTGATATAAAAATGGAGGTTCATAAACATCCTTTATGTTTTTTCTGAATGTTTTTTACACATTATTTTAATTCCATTGAAAATAAAATTATATCCATTAATTAATAAACATTTCTACATGTATTTTATTTACTAAAATTTTATTCCTTTCTTTTATAATTTCTCTAATGACTTATAAGTTTCAATTTCATCATTCGGAAGTGTTCATTTACATGTTTCTCGTGATTATTTCACTTGTATAAATGAATATAATATCACATAAAAATGGAATATATATGAATAATTATAGATATATATTATTAATGAACATCCATATTATTTAATGGTTATATAATTCATTATGTTTTTTGGGGTGATGATGACCAATTAGATTAGACGTTAGTGATAAATATTTGAATATTTTTGAATGTTTTCAATCATCATAAACTAGTTTAGTTTCATCACACATAATTGAGTATAAATGATATATTCATTAAAAAATGAATATATAAAAAATTTAGAAATCTATAACAACCATTACAATGTTCGTATTTCCATCCTTGATGGTGATAATATAAATATATCACTTTTCATCATCAGAAGAGGTAAATCAACACTTCATATATGGTATTATCATTTTTTGAATAAATAGAATTGGATAAGAGACATGATGGTGGATTTTAAAATAAAATAACATAATTAATCCACATATATGATATTGGATTCATCATTCATTTTTTCAGAAAAAGGTGGTTATGAGGGTATCAGAAAAAAACAGAAATAAAAAAATAAATCAAAAGAGAGATTTAACTCTTGAAATTTTCTCTTTGAGAGACTTATAAGAGAAATTGTTTTTAGTATTTTTCTGATACCATAAAATCCAAGAATTTTGGAAGATACATGGGAAGAGTATAGATAATAAATTCTGTAAGAACTAGTACTTTTTTGGAATATTGTTTTGGGCAGAAATTTGAATTTTTTATGTTCGGTGCTCATTATGGGTAAAATAGTTTTTTTACCCATCTAGATGAGCTTAGGTATTTGTTTTTTGAAAACTTTGTTGGTCTTCAAATATGGTCTTTATAATAATATGTATGTTTTGGGGTAATCTGAATTGTTCGTATTTTAGAAGAATATTTAATAGTAAATATAATTAAATTAAATATTAAATTATACACACAGGTACGTTCAGGGATATCTTTTAGATAGTGTGTTAGGATGAGATTTATTCTTCTCTATTGAGTCCAGAAAACAGAATTTATCATAGGTGAGTCATAAACTCGAGTTGGGCACCTAGGGCAGCCCCATCCCCCTTTTTCATCATTTTCATTTCATTTCTTTTCTTACTTTTCTCTTCCTTCCTCTTCCATATTGTGCATGCTCCATGTGTGGTTTATCCATGGTTGTGTCCCATTTTATAAAATGGGATTTGTGAATGAGATAGAGATAAAGAGAGATGTAGGGAAATATCCTAACCATTGTTGAGCCCTCGACGTGTAGAGTCGTCGTACGACATCCGTGGATGGTGAAATCATCCGAAGCATCGACAATATCTGCCCAAAGGTATGTCCATTTATTTTTCCACCATATATCCCATTTAATTTTTTTTAGTTTTTAAAGACTTATATTTCTTGATGTTGGCCCCTTGAGGATGAATATATTGTTTTGGGGGAGAAAATGAGGGTTTCCGGTGATCCTAGGGATTTCCAATCTCGAAACTGATGTTACACCGTGTGTGTTCCAAGGGAACATGGTGTGTTCCATTCCCATTCCGGGATGAAGATGTTTTCTCATTTACATTCCATTTACTTTGAGTACACTCCGTGTAGTGCTTCATCGTGTGTTTTGCCGTGTGAAATAAAACATGAAATATTTTTTTATGGAGTACATGTCGTGTACCGGGAGTACACGTCGAGTAGTGGCACATGGGCATGTGTGCAGGTGAAAACACACTCAGGGTGGAATGTAATGAATAGTACACATTGTGCACAGTAACATACATTCCATTTACATCTACTTGGGTATGCCCCATGAACTCTAGAGTCCATGCCATGTACTTTGTCTAGCCTTTTTTGTCTAGGGGTTATTTAAAACCCATTAACATGCAATCTAGGGGTCTGTTTCATGTTCCATTTGTGACCACATGACACTTGAATTGTAAAAAACCTATTGAGGCTAACTAGAATATTTTTTCTATTGGTAATGATGCTTGGTGATATGAGGCTTCCAAAATTATAATAATATTTTAATTATATTTATTTGGAAATTATTGAATCAATCGAATCTTCTGTGTCTTATGAAATTTTGATGCACCATCATTGTCATTGTGACCCAAATTTGATGGTGGAATTTTAAAGAATGATTTCCGTAGCTAAAAACCAAAATCATGTCTGGTCGCCACTCAGGATTGTTGCGGGGAATAATACCTTTTTCACTAGTTGACAGTTTTGGGTGTGGGAGTAGTCCATTCTAAGATATTTTCTACCGGGATCGCGATGGTGGAATCCACATGACATTTAGAGGTAATTTATAAGATGTTTTCGATTTCTACCTATATGGATAGGTTCTTCCTCCAGTTATGGAGCTCAGTTTTCACTTGAGTGTGAGACTTGGCATATATTATAGGTTGGGTGTTCGAACCTACTTAGTAGAGGCCTCTTATATAAGGTGAGCTGTGAGTTATCTCCCATAAGCTATTCTTTTGATTACACCCCCCTTGTGATAGTTTTTCTTTCTGGCCTATGTGGTTGTGAGAATGTATGCTTCTTAGGATCCCATGAGTGCTGTATTTGCTTATATGATAAACTAGTGAGTCCCTTGATGGATTTATCATTTATTTTCAATTGAGAGGATCCCTGTTGTAGGATTCTCATATTGTTCTTGGTTTTAGGATCCCATGTATTATTCCTCCCATGATATTCTCTTCATATCTGATGTCAGATTCATTTTCTCTTGTTTACATGGAAGAGCTTTTGTAGGATCCCTCCTCAGTACTTGGCGTGACAATCCTAGTGTGTGCTTATGGTTTGAAAGACCTTGAGTTTCATGTCGGTTTTTTGGAGAGATGGTGTCAGGGTTTCAATAAGAACATATTCCAGTCTTTTATGCCCATGGGGCTGATGATGTAGTCTTGGGTTGGTCATTCAAGACACCCTCACTCGATTGTTTATATCTGACTTCATTTTTCTGATGCAATAGTATTTACCAGAGGTTATTCTTGGCTAGTGGCTGTTGATATTGAAACATGGTATTTTATTATTTTAATGGGATGCCAGGACATGCTCTCCGGGGATCTGTCTTTTTAGCCATGTTATTTCTGATCTTTTTTAGGTACCAGAGTTATTGCATATGACTTGGCTATTAAGCCTTATATGTTGACTTGAATTCCATGAGTGATACTTGGATTTCAATTGAGGAATTAGTTGGATGGGCTCATTGGGATATTTATTTATATAACCTAAGTGATACATGGATTCTCATTGTAGGAATTCCTTATACGAGAACAGTGGAATGTTGATTGTAATTATACCATGAGTGATCCATGGATCCAATTGACATATTCTATGAAGAGGTTAATTGGATGGATATGGTTATAACCTGAGTGACAAAAGGATCTAGTTAAGGGATTCCTTGGATGAGCTTAGTGGCTAATAGACTTTGGTACCCTAACTGAGACATAGATCTAGTTGAGGGATACCATGTACGGGCTTAATGGGTTGATGACTTTTACACCTTGAGTGATATTTTAATTGCCATGTAATAATTCCTTGGTCGAGCTCATAGGTTGTATGTTATCTAATCAGAATTATTACGATATTCTAGATCAGTCAGGTTCGATAGTCAGTATACAGTATATTTCTTTATGGGGTTGACCATCGGTATACGACAATCTAGTTGTTATTAGAGGCACGTAAAAGTTAACCAAGGTGTCAAATAAGTATCTCCTATGGTGATGTAGCTTTCTCAGAGATATAATTTCAAAATTTTCCACAGGAGGTACATGTAGATGTGATTATAGACCTAGTAATCTACGTAATGATACATGGATTGAGTGGAACGACATCTAGCATAATACCCATACACTGGATGTCGAGGTGACTAGGCTTATGGACCAATGGATCAACTTATTATGAGTTTTCTTCTTATTTGATTTTCATAATCATGAATATTCATATTTATGTATATGAATATTGGCATGGGACTGAATATTTGTTTGTATATAGATATAGACATCCATGGTTGTAGTTTTCTAGTTGACAGGGATTATAGACCCTATGTTTAATTTTGGTTTCACATTTGTTTTAATTATATTCTATTGTGTTTCAGTTAGGATGAGCATGTTTTGGTAGCATACACTTTTAGCACCATAATTATAGGTTTCTTATTGGGGTGTCATAATAAGATTATTTCACACTCCTGCATGTGAACCTCGGTGTATGTGGCAACCTTATATATCTTTTCAGTTTGATCACAATTTGCATAGTGGATAGGGATAATCCCCAATGTTGTATGATCAAGAATAGATACTTGATTGGTTCTTTTGATCAGGATGGTGCAATTAGATGGTGTCTAGAGATCAGGAATGTGGGTTGGATCATAGATAGTAGTTTAGAGTTGTACATTTACATTCATTTTATTTGGTACTTTAATTTGAATGGTCGGTCCAGTGGGTGCCTCTGTTGTATTGAATTTCATATCATTTCAATCATTTACAACATTTTACTATTACAACTTGTTCTATTTCAGTTTTTTTCTATTTCTACACTCTGTTTACTCACTGTTGTGTAAGATACTTTTTTATTTCCTCTATTTTCTTACTCTGGTATGAGAGAATAGTCTTCCATCTATCACATCCTAGGCCCTCGCTAGGAGACAACAGTCTATAGCAAATGGGGAGGCATTCCTGAGGCCTTGTGGTGAACTGGCATGGAGCAATGATTTAGTAAAATCCAGGTCGGGATGTTACAAATTGGAATTAGAGAAGTTTCTTTTCCTAGAATTTACTATTATGTATATAGTAGACAAGAGTATTAGGAATGTGTTAGAACCTGTGATGGATATTAGACAGGTGCACCAAGAAAACATTTTTGGTAAGTATTCATGGTTTCTAGGGTTTGGGATTATTGTTCTGATTTGTGATGTTACTGTTGTATATGACTCTTTCCCTGTGGTTTGCACATTTTGTCTGTATGTGTTCTGAATTACAATGGATCTATGGTTGGTTTCCATCAGTAAGAGGCCATAAACAGATTTTCACACTAGGATGGAAAAGGTAAGAGGTGTCTCAAGCATCATATTAGTAACGTAGAATTCATAGCATAATGGCCATAAAGTGTGTGTTTTTACTGAAGACTAAGACCATTGTGTCTACTTACACATACTTTTACTCCAATTTTATGTTATGAGGATCTATGTTGAGATGTTTTTGGTGAGAATATGATGACTCAGTCCTCATTCACCTTATATTTAGTGACACTAGAAGGTCAATATAGCACATAATTATTTTTATTTAACCCCTATTTGGCTATTGTTTCATTGGATTTTGGTTATCTATTTAGATCATAGAGTATGATGCCGATATATACCATGGTTTTTCTTGTGAACTTGACCTCTTTGGGGTATCTTCGTATACAAATACTCGATGAGTGTCAATTCTTCATTTTTCTCTTCTACTTTGGTTGTGACTTCTAATGAGTAGTTCCTTATGAGGATTCTCAGAGAGGATGAGGTCCCTCATTGGTCATTGTACTCTTTACCTTCTTCTAAGACGTTTTGGATCTTTTGGGATAGGTGGTTAATCCTTATGACCCAGTGGTGAGGAATTTTTTATATGGAGAGGTGGGAGACCTAGAGACCTGTCGTTTTGACCCAAGCCATTGTAAGTAAATGTCTTTTCTTTTATATGTAATCTATTTTGAGAGAGGTTGGCTCATGTATTACAATTCCTTTTTTTGTGGGGATCTTTGTTTTATTCTCTTTTTGTGATCAGGGCATGTATGTTCTCATGTTCTCATTATAGGAATGATTATGTCTTCATCTCATTATCAAGGTACCTCAAGTGATTGCTTTTTAAGACTATATTTTATGGGAAGTAATATTAACGTGATTGGACTAGTCGACCAATGTTTCTATTTTTTCTAATGTTGTTAGATATTGGGTGGGTTCTCACTTCTAGAATGATGCCATGTGCAAGAGTCAGGTGGTAAATGAAAATGCCATTGTAATGTGTAATCATTTGAATATTAATCGGTGAGTGTCTGAGTACAAGAAAGTGACTAATGATTTATGACTTTCTAGGGGATTGGATACCAGAAGTTGTGTTGAAATTTCCCTATGTGGTAGAGTTGACATAGAGTAATTTTGGGTTAGCATGAGATGGTAGTCCCAGGGCTACATCCTGGTCATGTTGTTAGGATATGAGCATGGATCAGAGGGAGTTTCACATAAATTTTATAGATTCTCGGTGTACTCCTATTTGAAATGATCATGAACTATTTTGATTCTTATAGAGTATGATGAGCGAGCTTCATATGCACTCTGAGAACCGTTTTCATTCAATATTAATGATCATACGAGTTTAAGAAGAGGGTTCCTATTGTGGTTGGGCTCTAGGATTGGTGTAAGGAAATTCATATGGTAGGAAATTCACCATTCGCTGTTTTAGGGTGGTTTCATTATTTTGATTAAACTTCGGTGTCTATCATGGTCTATTGAACACATAATTTTCATATAAGATGAAAATAATAGTATTCCTATGGTTGGAAGTACCAGATCAGTTGTAATTTATTGTCTTCAATATATGAAGATGTTTTTAATGGTAGACGACTAGTTGTTGGACAGTCTGGATACCTTGGTCATGCATATGCTTAGGTTGGGAGTATGGCTACTGGTCTTTTCACATGTCTTTTTTGCGTACGATAAGGTTTATGGTGGAGATTTTTTAAGAACCCATGTTTTTACAGACTGTCATTTTGAGAAGATATTTGAATATTTGTTATTGTATTCTATTGAGGGGTAAAATGGAATTTTCCCCAACTATTTCACCTCAGAAAGTTTTTATGAAAACTATGTTGGTCTCGGAATAGGGTGTTTACACTAGGACAATAGTTTGTTGGAAATCTGAAAATTTCTGATTTTAGTGGAATATTTAATAATATATATTATAAAATTAAATTCTACATTATTCACACAAGTTCGTTAAAAGATATGTTTTAAATATAGTGAATGATTGAGATTTTTTCTTCCCCATTTATTTTGGAATGGGTAGTTTAGAATAGGTCAATCATATACTCATGTCAGGCATTGGGACAGGGCCACACCCCTTTTTCATCCATTCATTTTATTTTTTTTTTCTTTTCTCTTCCTTCTTCCTCCCACTGGAACACACTCCTTGTGTGGAAAAATCATGGCCATTCCCAATTGGATAAAAAGGTTATTTTTAAAGATATATTTATATAAGGCAATATTGGAACCGTTTTCAAGCCCTCGACTCGTAGAGTCCGCGTACGACATACGTGGATGGTGAAATCAATCGAAGAATCAGCAGTTTCTGCCCGAAGCTATGGCCATTTATTTTTCCCCATATATCCACATTAAAAATGTTATTTTTATGTGTTTTAGGAATTATATTTCTTCTGGTGGCCCCTTGAGTCTGGATACATTGTTTCGTCGGAGAAAACAAAGGTTTCAGGAAATCTGTGGGATTTCCCATCGGGAAACCAAGGTTACACGACGTTAGTTCCAAGAGAACATTCCATGTGTTCTTCCAATTCAGGGAATAGTATTTTTTTCATAAGTACACAACGTGTACACTGAGTACACTCTGTTTAGTGGTTGGACGTGTGTCCAAAGGTGTGAAATAAAACACGAAATAGTGGTTTTTAAAGAGTACACGTCGTTTACCTGGAGTACACATCAGGTAGTGAAACATGGGCATGCCTCCAGGTAAAAATGAACACGGGATGGAATTTTGAGAAAAATAAACTTCATTTAATGTCATTTACACACCGTTTACTTCTACATGGGTAGACCTCATGTACTCAATAGTACATGCCATGTACATTGTCTATCCTTTTTTCATCCGGGGGTTTTTTAAACACCTATAACCTGTAATCTAGGTGAACTTTTTGTGTTCCATCTATGGCCTCATGATCCTTGATTTAAGTTAGACCTTTTGAATCTATTTAGATAATTTTTCTCTTGCGAACAATGCTCAGTTGAATGAAATTTCCAAAATAATAATAATATTTTAATTATTATTATTTGGTGATTATTGAATAGGACATATCTTCTGTGTTTGATGTTCACATGACTCACCATGAGTGGAGATGTGACCCTGGTTTAAAGATGGACCTTTGGATACTGATTTATGGTTCTAAAAATCAAAATCATGTGTGGTCCCCACTCTGGATTGTTTGGGTGAAAAGTATATTTTCCACTGGTTGAACGTTTTGGGCATGTAAGTAGTCCATTATGAGTTTTTTCAATGTAGATCACAATGGTTGAATCCACATGACATTTAAATTTCATATAAATGGTTTTTGTAGTTATAAATAAATAATTAGGTTCTATCTTCAGTAAATGAGTTCGGTATTCACCTATATGTGGGACATGGCATATGTGATAGGTTGGATTTTTGAAAAAAACATAGTTGAGACCATTATTCTATGATGAGTTATAATCTATCTTCTATAACCTATTCTTCTAAAGACGTCCCCCTTGGGAGACCTACCCTTCTGGACTACGAGGCTGTGAGATTGAATGCTTCCAAGGATCCCCTGAGGGATGACTTTTCATTTTTGATGTCCTAGGGAGTCGCTTGTTGGATCTCTCTATTATTTTACATTAAGAGGATCCCTGTTATATGATGCCTCTATTTTTCGTCATTTGAGGATATCATGTAAGATTCCCCCCATGGTTTTCCCTTCAGATCCAATGTAGGATGCCTTCGATCATGTTTAACTAGAGGATTCTGAGTAGGATGCATCCTTATTATTTGACTTGAGGGAAAAAAGGGGTTCCCATTGTTTGACAACCCCTAAATTTCATGTTGGGTTTGGGTAGAGATGGTGATTAGGTTTCACATAGTACTGGTGTCAAACATGAAAGCCCATGGGTTTGTGGATGTAGTGTTGGTTTTGGATTTCACTACACCTTCACTCGTTAGTTTATATCTGACTTATTTTTTATGATACAGTAGTGTTTACCAGATGTTCATCTTGGAAGGTGGATTTTTAGCCTGACGTGAGGCATCGTTCTTCTTTCTATGGATTCCCTGATGTGCTCTCTTGGGATCTGGCATCTGAGCCAGGTTATTTATTATATTTTACACGTACCATAGGTATTTCATTGGACTCAACTATAAATTCTTCTTTGTTGAATTTTATGCCCAGAGTGATATATTGATTCTCACTGAGGAATTTCTTGGATAGTCTCATTCGGTTGTTTATTTACATACTCTGATTGATACATGTATTCACATTTTAGGAATTCCTAGGACAGGATCAGTGGAATATTTAATCTAATTAAACCATGATTTATCCATGGATTGTGATCAGGGATTCCATAAAGGTTCTCATTGGTATGATTTGGTTATAACCTGAGTGATACATGGATCTAGTTGAGGGATGAATTGGACATGCTCAATGGCTAATAGACTTATGTACCCTGAGTGATAATTGGATATAGTTGTGTGATGGCTTGTACGGGCTCAGTGGGTTGATGACTCCTACACCATGAGTGTTATTTGGATTCCCATGTTGGAATTCCTTATATGGGCTCATAGGCTTAATGTTATATTATCAGAATGATTACGATCTTACATAGTAGTTAATATTGATTTTTGGTATAGAGTATCCATCTTTACAGGTTTTAATGTTGGTATATGGAAATCTAGTTGTGATTAGAGTTGAGTACGAGTGAACCTAGGTTTCAGATGAGTATCCCCTTGTGGTGACATAGCTTTCTTAGAGATATAATTACGGAAATGGCTGTAAATGTTACAAGTCGATGAGATTATAGTCTCATGGATAGAATCAAGTATATACGGTGTGAGTGGAAAAATATCTAGCTCAATTCCATCACATGTGATGTGCAACAGATTGGTATTACAGACCCACACTTCGACTGCTGATGTGTTTTATAGTTATCTGATTCACATACTCAAGAATATTCATATTTATGTATATGAGTATAGGTATGGGACTATAAATTTGTATATGTGTATATATTTAAATCCATAGTGGCACATTATTTGTTAACCAAGATTATAGACCTTGTGTTCGACTATGGTGGCACCTTTGGTTTACTTGTCTTCTATTATGTTTTAGTTAGGCTGAGAATGTTTCCATTGTATAAACCTTTATAAAGATAGTTATATGTTTCTTTTCATGGTTCCCCACTACGATTATTTATCACCCCTACGTGTGCACCTTGGTGTAGGTGTAGATCCTATTTCCACCTTTCATTTTGAGAACATGTTTCATGGTTGATAGGGATGAGGCCCATTGCTGCATGATTGAGCGGAGCTGCTCGAGTGGTCTTCTGATTGGCCTGGTGTAGTTCGACAGTGTTTAGAGACCAGGTATATGGATTTCCTTGGATTTAGTAGTTGATCCATGTACTTTTACATTCAGTTTCTTTTTAACTTTATTTTATAGTCGGCCTAGTGGGTGACAAGTGTTGTTTTGTATTGCATAGCTATCCGGGCTTTCATAGTATTTTACTTTTACAACATGTTCTATTTCTGTTATGTAGTTCTTCCGCAGTATTTCAATTTTATGCTATTTATAATACATAGATATTTTATATTTTTTTCTTACTCTGGTATGAGTTCATAGTCTCCCCACCATCACACCTTATGACATCAATGCTAGTCGGTAGACTATGGCATATATAGAGGCACACTTGAGGCCTTGTGGATAACCGGCTCAGAGCACAGATTTAGTGGCTTCTCATAAGGGATGATAGAAGGTGATATCAAAGAAGACTATTTTCCTAGTATTTATATTTTGGGACATAGTATATAAGAGTATTAAGAATTTGTTTGAAACTGTGATGGATATCAGACTAGTTCATCGAGAACACTTGTTCTTGTAAAAATTCATAGTTTCCAGGGTTTGGGATTTCCGTTCTAATTTGCGATGTTACCATTGTATATGATATTATCCTTGAGTGACACCCATGTTTTCTATGAGTGTTTGATTTACTATGGATATCTAGATCTTGGCTATCAGTAAGTTATAAAAGACAGATTTTGACTATTGGCCAGAAAAGGTAAGAGGTGTCTCATGAATCGTACTAGGAACGTAGGATTCACAACATATATTCATGCTAGTGTGTGTTTTTACTAATGACTAAGACCACTGGGTTTGATTACACATAATTTAACTCTAATTTAAGGTTTATTTGATACTAGTTGAGATGTTTTTGTTGAGAGGATGATGACTCTGTACTCGTTCACCTCCTATTCAGTCACCCTAGTAGGTCGATATGGATGTAATTCCATTTTATTTAACCCCTTTATAACTATTGATTCTTGGGTCTATGGTTATCTAGTAGGATCTCTATGTACGATGTCGATAGACAGAAAGGCTTTTATTGTTAACTTATCCTCCTTTGGGTATTACCATGTACATATACCCGATGAGAGTCAGCTCATATTTTTTATTTTTCCTTGGATATGACCTACTAAGAGAATTTCATTATGTGAATGCTCGTAGAGGATTAAGGCCCTCGTAGGCCATGTTTTACATATTGGACTCTCATTGGTTGTTGTAGTCATTACCTTCTTCTAAGAGGTTTTGGATCATTAGGGCTAGGTGGTTAGACCATGTGACCCAGTTATAGGGCTTATTCTATAGGGCTATGTGGGTGACCTTAAAACCCTAAATTTTTACTCGCACCTGTGTAAGTCTATGTCTATTCTATTCTATGGAAACATGCATGAGAGTGTTTGGCCCATGTTTTCCAATTCTTTTTTGATGGATAGATTTTATTTATGCTTGTTTTCTAATCATAGAACAAAGGTGATCATGTTCTATTATAGACATGTGTATTTCATCAACTTTGATCGCGGTACCTTCGGTGTTTTATTTTCAAGATTGGAATTGATAGGAAAGATTGTTCATGTGATTGGCCTAGTTGACCAATGATTCTAATGTTGCAAATGTCGCCAGATCATGGATAGTTTCTTACTACTGGAATGATGTCGTGTGTTTATGTCAGGTGGTAAAGATATATGTTGTTAGCTCATGGTGACATTTTAATCTAAATCAATGAGTGGCCAGTTGCAATCCAAGGACTGGTGTTTTATGACTTTCCATGGGTTTGGACCGCAGAATTTGTATTGAAATGTCCATATGTAGTAGAGGTGAAATTTTCAAATGTCAGGTTTCTGTGAGATGGTGTACCCATGGCTGGATCATGTCCATGTTGACAGAATGCGATAATAGATTCGATGGATATAAACACACCGTTTTTAGAATCTCAATGTTATCCAATTGGAGATGACCATTCACTTTCTTGATTCTTCTTGAGTATGATGAGAATGATTCATTCCTACGCCGATATCCTTTTCATTTTTGCCTAAATGATCATCCCTATTTTGTAAGAGGAAATCTATTGTGGTTTCACTCTAGGAGTGGTGTAAGTAAATCAATATTTTTGGGAGTGAAAAATTGGTCGTTTGAGGGTTGTATTACATTTATTTATTAAACTTCTTAATCATCCATGGGCTTATTAGACCATGGTTTTCTTTTTAGACATCGATAAGGGTATTCCTATAGTGGGGAGTACCAGATACATTGTACTTTAATGTCTTCCATGTTGGAGGTGGTTTTTATTGATATATGGCTAGTCATTGTTCTGTGTAGATATCATGGTTGAGAAGTAATTATAATGGGAGTATGGATGATGGTAATTTCACTAGGCCTCTAAGTGATGAGAAGGTTTATGGTTTGGAGTTTGTACGAACCTATTTTTATCTGCACTGTTGTTTTGAGAAGAAATTTGAATTTTTGTTGTTGGATGATTTTGACAGGTAAAATGGTTTTTTCCCAACTAGATGGCCTCAGATAATATTTCTGACAACTTCATTGGTCCTGAAATAGAATGTTTACCCTAGGAAAAATTATTGATGAAAATATAAGCTCTTCGAATTTTAGCGGAGTATTTAATATTTAGTATTATTAAATTAAATATTTAATTATTCGCATAGGTTCGTTCAGTGATAACTTCTAAATGGAGTGTCTTATTGATATTTTCCCCCAATGTTGTTTCCATAATGGAGTGTTCATCATAGGTGAGGCATAAACTCGAGTTGGGCGTCGGGGCCCACCTGGTCCACTTTTCCTTTCTTTTCTTTTCTTTTCATTTTTTCTTTTTTACTTCATTCCTCCTCATTCATAGGCATGCTATATTTGTGGATACTCCCCGTCCTTGTTCCATTGGAGTAAATGGATATTTTTAATGAGGGAGGGAGAGTGATGGAATCGTAGATTGGTACCATTGTGAAGCCCTCTATGCGTAGAGTCGGCGTACGACATCCGTGGATGGCGAAATCAACCGAAGCATCGACGGTATGTGTACAATGTTATGGCCATTTATGTCTTCACCATTTAAACCATTTCAACATTATTTTTATGTTTTTAAAACCTTATATTACTTTTTAGTGTCCCCTTGAGGCCGGATCTATTGTTTCATGGGGAAAATTGAGGGTTTCGGACGATCCGAGGGATTTCCAGTTGGGAAACCCAGGTGACATGATGTGTGATCCAGGGGAACATGACGTGCATTTATCCAATTTGGGGATGAAAAATTCTTCCTATGTACACTTAGTGTACTATGAGTACACAAATTTTAGTGGTTTGTTGTGTGTCTTGCAAAGTAAAATAAAACATGGAATAGGGGTTTTTATGGAGTTCAAGCCGTGTACTAGGAGTACACATCATGCAGTGGAATATGGGCATGAGTTCTGGTGAAAACACATGCAGGGTAGAGTTTTGAGAACAGTAAATGCTAGGTACAATAACATGCACATTGTGTAATTATACATGGGAAGACCCCATTTACTCTAGAGTACATGCCATGAACATTTTCTAGCCTGTTTTCGTTTGGGTTTCTTCAAACCCCTGTAACATGCGATCCATGGGTTGGTTTCATTGTTCGGACTATGGCCCCATGAACCTTTCTTTGAGAAGGACCTTTTGCTACTATTTGGAGAAATTTTTGGATTGCTAATGATGCTTGGTGGTATGAAACGTCCAAAATAATAATAATATTTATAATATTAGTATTTGTTGATTATCTAATTAGACATATCTTCTGTGTATGATGTATGTTTGACACAACATCATTGGCATTATGATACTAATTTAATAAAGGACAATTAATGACAGATTTCTATTACAAAAAATCAAAATCTTGTGTGTGTCCCAGTTGGGATTTTTATAGTGGATCGTGCCTTTCTCACCAGTTGACCGGTTTGGGAATGTGAGTAGTCTATTGTGACTGTTTTTGTACATATATCAAAAAGGTGGAATTCTATTTACATTTCGAGGTCATATAAATGATGTTTTGAGGTTCTAACTAAATGGAGTGGTTTTTTCCTCTAATAATCGATTCCAGTTGTCATCTGACTGTGATACATGGCATATATTATAGGTTGGGTGATCGAACCAACATAGTTGAGACCACTGATCTAAGATGAGGTGTAACCTATCTCACATAACCAATGGTTTTGAGAACACCCCCCTTGTGATACGTGCCCTTTTGGACTATGAGGCCTTCAGACCAGATGCTTCCAAGGATCCCCTAAGGGATTCCATTTCTTACGTCGTGACCTAGGGAGTCCGTTGTAGGATTTCTCTTATATTTTAAATTGTGAGGATCCTAGTTGTTGGATTAAACTATATTTCTTTTCATTCGAGGATTCAATGTAGGATTCCTCTAATGATATTCTCTATGGATCATGTGTAGGATTCCTTTTCCCATTATAACTAATAAAAAATATTCACTTCATTGATAAATATATATTAAATGATTTTCGTACCATAAAAATGAATTCACCCCTCAATAGTGTTACCCTCCCTATTGAACATTCACAACTAACAAAACTACCATACTAATGTATTTATTGAATAAGATATATGAATTAAGCTAGATTCAATAATGTCCAGACATAGGAATCACATTAATAATGGATTACTAATTCAAAATATTATTAAAAATATCACAACATCCCATATTATGATGTTAATAATTTTATTTCTAATTAATTTTATTCTAATATTATCATCATCATCATCCTTAGATTCAATTCCATCGAATTATATCCTTGAAACATTTTATCAAATACAATCCTATAAATTTTGAACTTTTAACTCAAAAAATCCACTAATTTACCCATTAGTCTGTTAGACAACATATTATCATTAGATTACTTTTCAATGAGAAAAACCCCTTTTATGTGTAGTGAATAAATTTTATTTTTTTGAATGAAAATATTAAGAAATAAAATATTATTCAGCATATATTATATAATATTATATGTGTCTCGATCAATTGTTATTAAAATACATTAAACTTTAAATTATTCCATTTAATTGTTGGGAAATTGAAGTTCCCTATATTTTAACAAATATATTAGACAAAAACATTTTATATAATTAAAATTCATTTAACTTGTATATACATCTCAAAAATATGATGCAATTTGATGAAACATAAAACATGTATACTAAATCCATCACATCATATTGTTGTTAATAACTAAATGTTAAAAAACAACGTCTCTTATCATAGACAAAATAGATAACTATGAACATTATTTTTTGGGTTTATCTACTTTTAAATTATTCCATTTCATTCAATTATAAGATTTATCGACCCTTTTCACAATTATTTGAATATAAACTACAATCTATAGAAATCCATTTTATTATTTTTTAATTTTGTTTATTTAAATAATTTTTTAAGAAAACATTTATAATCTCATGGATTTCAAAACTAAAAAATTATTTCTATAACATAGGTACATAACATTAAAAATACATTGATTATTTAAACATCCATTCTTCTACTCCCAAAAAATCCATATTATGAAATCATTACTCATAATTCCTAATAAAGCCATTCATATTTTGTTTTCTAGGATTCTTATTAGAAGTACTATCATTATAAAATCCAACTCATTTTCTTTCTCAATATTTGAAAACTTAACCCTAGTAATCTCAACACAGTTAGGGAACCTATAATGGTAACCTCATATGAAATAAACCCTTTCCATTATTGGGACATGATAAATATTTTACTACAATTTGGGTTTTTATAGAATATTACGTATCACTCAACTATATAGGCAGATAATCATGTCAATCGTATCAGAGATGAATATTGGATATTTTAACGGAAAAATATTCATGGAATCCATTATATTGATAAAATCAAATAATTTTATCTGATAACCAAATACTATTATGTTCACTCATATTATTATTACCCAAATAAAATTTTATTTTAATTTTTATAATCCTATTATGGAAACTTTTCTATATTGGATTTATACTAAACTATTTATATATGGTTCACTTTATTTAAGGATTTATTAGATCTGATATATAATTAAGCATAATACTGATATTATATTTTTTATAACGCATATTGGTTACATATAATGTTACAAGTACACATTATTTCCTTTAGTAAGAATGGATACATCTCCCATACACAGTTTCTTTTAGTCGCTAATACCTTATATAGATAATTTATTTCTTTCTAGACTTCTTTGAGGTGTTTAATGAAGAAAACTAAAACAAGTAGAAATATATGATGTAATAGTCAATAATCATTATTTGATGAATTGAATCTGGAACATTGAATATAAAGGGAATGATTTCCCATTACTTTTTTTATGTGTGCGGTAGTGATCATTAATATCATATAATAATATTTGAAGTTATCTTCTTCCTATAACATTTTTTCATATTGTGAAGGTGGTATACCCATATTAAGAATGTGAGAATCAAATAAATGTGTTGATGGATCCTTTATCTAGTTTATGACTTAATAATAGGAACCACTTCCTTTTTTTTGATAGTCTCTGTGAAACCTACTCTATCACGAAATAGGATACTACTAATATCATAAATTAATGATACCATCTAAGTGTTGTTTTTTTGTATATTGATTCTATCAAGTTTATATCAGGCAAATATGTGGTTTTAAAACTATCTATTACTATGAGAGGGTTTACAAAAACCAATTAGTTGTATTATGGACTTATTATTCTAATAATACTGGTTCTTCTATCATTTTTTAATGAAAAAATAGTTTTATGGAATTTATATTGGATTCACCCCACATTAAATTATGTTTTATAACAATGAAATTTTTTGATATTCACTCAATCATTCGTTAACTATTTAATTTAATTTTAATTGTTCTCACAATATAAGTTTTCAGCATTAAAAAATATTGTACCGCTGACAAAAAAAATAGATAATTATTTTAGGCCTTCCTAATGTTACGGTGAATTCTAAAGTAATGATGAGAGTGGGAATAAAATTTTATTGTGAGAAAACATAATGTCAAGAATTTAAAGAAACAAACACAATTTATGATGAAAAAAGAACATTACTTAGTGAGTCCCATATTGAATTTTTAATTTTTAGAGAAATAATTGATTAAAAATTTCAAATATACACCCCAATTCTCTATGAGAAGTAACTAGACCAAGTCAATATTATACCGTAGGTTCCCCTACCTATATCATAGATTATACATATAGGAAACATTGGTCTATAGGTATTACGAACCAACCCAACAGGTTCTAAACACTAAATACCCTGATACAACCTCAAACATTATAGGGGATGGAAACCAACACATAGTACACATATTCAGCACATTAAGAAAATTAGCCTAATGTAATTTTAAACACACACACACGTCTCTAATCCATAAAATTATGAAATGTAAAACAACTAAAACCAATCCATTCACAAATATATGAATAAACAACCATAGTATGAAAATAATGTATTAGAAGCAATAAAACGAATCAAATACAAACCCAACAAAAAAAAATAGAGAGTAAAAAAATATCTAGGGGTGGGGACTAATGTAAAATGAATCATCCTAGAAAAAATCATTTTCATTAAAACTAAATATATTCTCCACCAACTATTTTTAAGCATAGTAAACTATCAAATGGGTTTTCATCTGCAAAATACTTGATAGGTATTGGACGACCAGATGTTGGGGTGAGTATTAAAATACCCAGTGGAACACCCTGAAAACATTAATCACAAATAAATAATGAATATTTAGATCATAATATTAATACTACACTTAATATAAATAATGAAAACCATATATATTTTCAATAAGGACACTATTCTTCTTGTTATCCTCATCCAACTTCATCCATGACCGCCTGGGGACACCATGAACCCAATATGGATGAAACCGCTATGTAGGGGATCATATAAAAAGGATAATGGAAACCCTATCAACACATAATAGTAGATGGATGATCAACATAAAACTCATGGAGGTTATTAGAATTGAACAAACCATGCCTATGGTATAAAAATGAATGAGGATCACAGTCTAATCTAATGGAGGGACAGGACATACTTTATATAGGACTCTTCCTGTAAAGTGAATCCCAATAATTATATATTGATATAATGAAAGACAATACCCTAAATGGAATGTACCAAGGGACAATACTCAATTGACACTACTACAGAGAAATGAATCCAAGGGCTCAGAACACACTCTAATGGAATACAAGGTGTGTACTTGGGGTACATGATGTGTCCAGTCAGCCCCATTTCTTCCAATGTGATGTTGTCTTACAAGGCGTGTAAATATAAAAATCCAAAATGTGTAGGAATAGTATGCAAAATCTCGATTTTTTTCCCAACCTTGCATGTTCCATCTATTTCTGCCCTTATACTACTAGTTGTTCCAATGTACCAACCCATATACACTGAGTTATGCCCGTGTACACTTGTATGTGTCTGTTTCTATATACTCTAACATACACATTCATGTGTAACCTCCATGTCACAAACTAATCCACCAATAAGGATCCAAAATGTTTTTGAAAGATTCAAATGGAGTGTGATATTGAACTCTATGTAGAAACCCTAATACTACAACCAAGAGGTTCCCACACATCCTTTAATTTTGGATTACATATTCTATTGCTGGTCATTTTCAAACACCATCAGGTTCTTCCCTAGGCATCCACGTACACTATCATCATCAAATTATCAGCCATAAATTTTGGATCTGAATCTATATACCCCTTTTCATTTATAATTTTCATGATTCAAGCTCATATATACTCATTAAACACCAACATCAAGACAAATATACTTCAAACATGACCTTCTATTTCATATCCATTAGAATTATTGAAGTCATTTGTTTCATTCAGTATCGTTCGTCCTCAAATCATCCCCCATCATCACCAACACTTAAAATAGTAACCTCCATCCCAATACATATATGCATTATCGATCTATTATGCCAAAGAATAGTCATGTGATGATCAAATACAAGTTAATCATCAAACCATGTGCCATATAAATTTCATGCGAGGAATATTCATGTGGATTTTTGTTAACACTATTTTCCACATGATTTTTATATATTTTTATTATCTTTTTATACCAAAATGATGGTTTTTATTAAATAATTGATAATCATTGTGATTTTGTACCTTTCTCTGTAAGATATGGTTTTTAGTGTAAATCAATTCTTTTAATGTTATTTATTGTCATTTTAAATAATTATTGAATTAATTAATTTCTTGTTATTTTGACATTTATATTTTATTCTATTTTTAAATTTTTTATTCTTTTTAGTTTATCAATTCATAAATGTAATTAAATAATTTTTTTTTATTTTTATATAAATAACTCATTTTAAATCTTAGTCCTTAAATAATTAAATTAGTTTTCACAATTTAATATTATTCAATTATTTTTTATATTATTTAATTTACCTAATTCCTTAATTTATTAATTGGTTAATTAATTGGTTGACTGTCTTAAGAAATAGAATTCAGTAATTTTAGTTTGTTTTAATTTAATTTTTTTATAATTTTTATTCAAAATAAAGTTTTCATTGCATAATGACTTATTAAATTTATTATTTATTTGAAATTTTATTATTTTTTAACTCTATTGGTTAATTTTAATTTATTAATCTATTTTTATATTTATAAAATTATTGATTTTTTAATTTAATTTCATTGTGTTTGTTTTGTGGCAACCACAATGCCACTATTCCTTTTCTCAAACAATGCCACTGTATTCCTTACGGTGTCATTGTCATTGTTCCAACATGGTTCCATAGCAACCATTTCATACCAAGACTATACAATTGTTCCCATGACTCTAAAAATGTTCCTTTCATGTTTCATCTTCAATACCCCACTGATCCAAATACGAACTCCATGCGTGCAACAAGATCTCCCCCCCCCCGTATATGTTTTCCAAACCAAGATCTGTTTTGGACAAACCTTCCATACACCATCATGAGCCGACCTCAACCACCCCGTCCTCGCCAACTATCTGTATCCCCACTGCTAAGCCACCCTTGTGAAAACCTTACCTATACCTATTCTTATCTCCTTCACAAGACCCGGCCCCACAATTCCACTTTTAATTTCTTTTTATTATTATTAATTAATTGTCTATAATAAAATGTATATATTTATATAAAAATATTAACACACATATATATAATATAACTAATATTACTTTTATTGTAATCATAATACATTATATATATAATAATTAAGTAAACCAATATATAGTAAAATAATTTTCTTTTTAAATTTATTTATTTTATTTATTATAATTTACATAATTATTTAATTATTTGGCATACATGTATATAATATCAATTTATGTATTTTCTATATATATGTATATATTAATACTTATATTATTAATTATAACTATATGTATATATACATTTGTATTTATATATATATATATTTAAGGTATTTTCCATTATTTTTGTACAGGGTGAATGTGCAGGGGGGAATAATTTTTTAGTTACAAGTACACAGGGAATCCGAATAGTTACTGGGGGAGATTTAAAAAAAATCAGAGAGAGACACACATAATTCCATCACCCGGGACTCAAGATACTATTGTTTTTGATGATAGGGTTCTTATGGCGCGGTGCTATCACTATGAGATGTTTAGTAAAAATTAGAGATAATGTCAAAACATTGATATCCATGTTTCATGTGATGAGAGTGCATAGTTTGTCAATTTTATGTCTATGAATAAAGGTTCCCATGCTGAAATATTTAATCCATACCACTATAGATATCACGGTCAACCCATTCTATCAATGGGTCAGAAAGGAGTCATCACGCAATCCACTAACCCATCCAAGCATCCCATTTCCCTAGCTTTTGACCCACAACCAAATTTTGTTTTCCAATATAAATATTATGATGAATATTATAATTATCAATGGGAGTTAATGGACATGTTTCATTATGTGTTGATTGATATCAGGTCATTTAAGAATAAAATTGATTCTAATATTCATAATATTGTTGTTTGATTAGTCAAATGGATAAGAACCAATCTTGTAATCAAAAGAGAATGCTTACCAGGACATCAACTCGCAATCTAAGATAAATTTTAATGGAAGTAAAAACAAAGCCATGGCTTAAAAATAAGGAACCAGTTAGGGAACCAACTAGGAAAGAGGAAAAAATGTTCATGATGAAATTGAAATTGAAAATCTTTAAAATCCCAATTCCGGAAATCTGGAATGCGAGTACCAAATTGAATAGATTGTGAAGCACACACCTAAGAATGTTTTGGAACAAAAGAAAATGATGTTGGAATTTATTAAGTATGAGAATAAGAATGTGTGGTCTAAAGAGAAGGTAAACAACATACATGTTCTAAAACATTATGCCCCTCCCATCCCCTTCCCTAAAAGAGTGATAAAATGTAATGAACATGGTTACCAGAGATTTTTGAATCTAATTTAAAGCTAAATGATCGGAATTCCTTTTTAGAATCCTTTGATAAAATAACATCAAATGTTTCATTTAAAAAATGGTTTATTATGAACAAGAAGAATTGAAAGAATTTGGATACCATTGATATTAGTGTAGAGTGTGGTGCAATTGTATAAAAAGTATTCCTCCCAATTTGAAGGATCCTAGTGGCTTTATCATTCAGTTTTTAATATTAAGAATCGGGAAACTATATTATATGTGTTACCTATGATTGTGATTTAATCTTATGTCTTTCTCCCTATTTAAAAAAGGTGTCTTCGTGATATCCAACACACTTCTGTTTTTCTTCTAATTACTAATAGGTCACTCATACACCCTTATGAGATATTATATAACCAATCAGTAAGTGTAAAAAAATCACATTGCCCACTGATTTCTAGATCCATGATAATGAATATGATGAAATGGCCCCAATCATCTTAGGCAGACCCTTCCCTACAACTGGTGGTTCCATCATTGATGTATCCAATGGAAAACAGGCCCTCTATGTTGTAGATGATGTCGCAGAAATTATGGTGTTTGAAAGTCCCTGACATAATGTTAATTGTGATGTAATAGATGTGGCTATAAATCAATGTTATAAAATTGAGTTAAGAGACGAGTATGGGTCATTCCCACTTGTGGTCACAACGATATGAATTCCCAAAAAAATTGAAAATTATTCCTTGTCTTCTATACTTTACCCACACCCTCATGTTGACGAGAAAATTCGTCCTTTAGAACCCATTCTATAGAGTGAGTCACAACATTGTCTTAAATTGACCTCACCATTCAATGAAAGTTTCCATTGTGATATTGAATTTATAAGAGTTCCTGAAGCTGGTAAAAGTTATGGGTTGAGTCTTACTGAAAATCATGAAGATTTCCATTATAAACAAGTGAATTTCATTGATATCTTCTATAAAACCCCGACCCAGTTACCTAGAGCTAGTGCATTATTATGTAACATTATCCTGATAAAAAAATATTATGTCTCGAAAGATCGATTAGTTTAGTTTCCTTGGAAACACGAGATACATTTATTAATGTTACATTACATCATAAAGTGAAAAACTAAAATAACATGGTCTCCATATTCCACACTCATATCCACTTCAGACTATCCCTACAGGTCAGTCCTAAAATCTTTCTTCAAATCCTTGGAAAAATAAAACATTGAAAGGGGTGAGCTCAGATGCTCAGTAAGTATAACATTATAGCAGAAACATTCATAAATAATCATAAACATTTAAGGAAATGTATAACTAAATCAAAAGACATTTAAACTTGAACATCAGCATAAAATGGAAAATATAAAATGAAATAATTCCATTTACATATTCAAATGGATATTCTTCTAGTTTAATAATCACATGCAACATCAATAACCACTTTCATAATGATGGAATACATAATTACAAACTATCATTACCACATAGTCAAGGAATTATCCCAAGATTTAAAATAACATTTATTCATGGCCTTGTGCCAGGACACTAGTTTGTCTCATGAGACCTACTGATGCATCGAGGAGTTATAGCGGGCTTCACCAATCACATACTACATCTAATGCATTCCATATATGAATAAGTTTATAAATCATAACATAATCATCACACATAAAACATTCATAAAGGAAACATAAAATTTTATAATTTCAATCATAAGATATCAATACAACACATTGATATAATAAAACCATTTTCAATTCCAAAATAAAATAAGAGTAAAACATGGTTTTTATTTTTCATTTAAAAAAAATCTTGGCTTGTAGAGGAAACTGAAACTCAAATAATTGTCATGACGGCGAAGAAGTCGTTGTAGGATCATATTTAAGACAAAAAAACATTCCTTTTTGACGATTAGTAAAATGCTTCTTATAAAAAATATTCCTTTTGAGTAAACATAAAACTCCAAGGCGTTTATACACCGTATAAAAAAATATGTGTATAAAAAATATGCCTCATTGAAAAGAGATTGAGATGAAGTCCCTTACCTCGTGTCTGACTTGTCTCGATCGTTATTCAATCTCCTGAATAATAAAATAGAGTAAATTTATAATTTCTTAAGTACCTTTTTCAAGATCATTATTCCATTTATATCACTTATTACCATGTTATGAACATTATGTAATTATTTAAGTTAATAACGGTCATTTTGTCGATCATTGGTACATGAGTCAAAAATAAACTTCTTATAATTACAAGTTGTTCATGTTGTAAAATATCAATTATATACAGAATTATATTCCATATTTATATATCATATAAATCATATATATCCATTATATAAATTCATTTATAATATTACACAACATTTGGAGGTATGAAATGAAATGCAATGTTCATGGTGACCGTAAGCCGTACGTACGCATGAACACTACTTTCATTTCTATTTCTTATTTAATGAAATTAAATCATAAATAAATAATGATATATTATAATTCCAGAATAATATGACATATAATATCATTAAATCCATCCTTTATACGTCCCACATATGGCATTAACGATTCAAATCGCTCTGACGGGGCGGTAGTCTGCACTTCCTAAAATGAAATTATCGTGTTTACCCATAATAGAAATAATTAAGCTATGCCATAAATGAAAAATACAGAAGAATAATAAAAACATAAACATAATATATATCATATATAAATATATTTACATATTAATGGCCACCATGATAGGTGTTAAAATAAGATTGAACAATAATCGTATCGTGAGGCAGGAATTCGCCACCCACAAAAACAGTATGTTCTTTAAACATTAGACGAATGTGTGTGTAAGGGTAAATAGAATCATTCTCATAAAAAAGTCCTATTATATTTAATATACTGGTGTTGTTAGAAAATAATGTAATAAAATGAGTTTAGGGTTTTGGATAAGAAAAATAAAATAGAACAACATAAGAGAAGACATTACCTTAAAATTGGGTAACTCTTTGATTTGAGCCAAAGGCTTCCTTGAAAAGACATCTGCCCAAATTAAAGAGTCTATGAGTAAAATAGGGAATTTGAGAGAGTATTTGTTCAGATGTTGGCCGAGACAAATGGCTTTGATTGTGGGAATAAGGTGGTAGAGGTGTGGGCCTTTTATAAGAGGAGAGGAGGGGCACTCATCAATAGTCCTGAAATGTTACATTATTATGAAATGATTTTCGGTTTTTAAAGGTCCCACAATGATATATTTCTAGTATATGGTTATAAGGGTTCGAAATACACCCATTAAATAGGTTTTAGACAAGTTTATGTCTTATATTTTACCTTATATTTTAACTTTATTTAAATTGGTCATTAATGATGTAATCGCTGCATCATCATGGTGTCATAAATAAATTTATATATTTAATTCCTAAAAATTATATAAAAAATTACCAAGATTTAGTAACTATTATTATCTTTCCAATGAATATTTAAAGTCTAAAAGATAACATATATAACCGCATGTAATAATTGTTTTAGTTAAACAACACATGTTTGTGACAATATTATTTCTACTTTAAATAAAAAGTTATTAATGTCATTTTCTTGCCCAAGTGGCTCTATGGGGTTCCCAAGTTGACCAATGGATTGTATTGGTATTCCATGAATCATATAATAAGGTTTGGACAAGTTTAAAGGTAATTTCATATTATTATAACTTTATATTTACCTTAAATTACACTAGTTACCTTTAATCACGATTAATAAAACATAAAACATAGTATTCATAAAAAATTATTTTCATCTCATTGAACCTAATTTTACATACTAATGACAACCATGTATGTCAGATTTTTGAAATTCATTTCACAAAAGTGGTAATGTTTCATTTAAATGAAAAATTAGTTTCTTAACTACACTTAGTGATTTCACTATTCATCAAAAATTGATGTTTCTCAGAACAATACCAAAAATTCACCCAAAGCTATAATTGATATTCCAAATTAAAAAATGTTGTATATTTTACAAAATTCAATACATATATGATTCATTAATTTATTTTATAATTAATTCCCGTTGTCAATACAAATAGCGTGTTTTTAAGAAAGAATATCAATCATAAGATTGACAATTTTTTATGTCCAATTTCAAAGTGAAAATAATTCTAACGAACACAATTGGATAAAATGGTAAAAATATATTAAAATTATACTTTAAAACCACTAAATAATATAATTTATCACTATAAATTATTTTTATTATAAAATTTGTTTTTAATTAATGTTTAGTATTTTACAGTATTCACAAAAAATTGGAATTTCTCAGAAAAAAATGAAAAATTAAACTTAGGATTATTTTGATACTCTGAAGCCAAAAATGAAGTCCAATTCTCATAATAAAATTATAAAATTACAAAAGGTGGGTATTACTATTCATAATCTCTAAATTGAGTGGTACCAGTGTGTTATAATCTCAAACATGTGTACAATGCAAGATATTGCATTTTTGAAAGAGAAGCATACCATGGATGTTTTTGGTGTTACATTCTCCCCTCCTTCAATAAATTATGTCCATGTAATTTGAAAATGTTCTTCAAAATTAAAAGGTTGAAAATAGAAAATACCTTTGTGGAAAACCCACATCAGAAATAAGGTTAATAAAATTTATCCTTAATAAGTGGGAAAGGGAAATGAAGAAGTCACCACCAAATTATGATCTCGATTAGGAGAACATTGGTGGAAATTAGAGAAAAATAATTTGAGGAAAAACAGAAATATTTTAAGGGAGTGATTGAGGTCATCAATCACAAACAAGTGTAAAATTGAGGGCCTCAAATCCTTCAATGTATGATGATTTAAAATATCATCAGGTCATCAAAAAATAAGGTATTAAGAAAACATTTTTTTGATTTAATATCCCTTTACTAAAGTTTAATAATTAATTTATTCATAGAATATGAGATAGGTATATATATATATATATGATTGACATGTAGAGTTTCAATCTTAAACTAATTTGTAGCACAAACTCATATTTCACTCAAAAAGATAATAGAACTCAAAAATATTATATTTATATTAATTGTACAAGGTTCAAAATATTAACACACAAAATTTAGATTAGGAAAACTATTTTTTAATAACCAGGGACTTTCTGTAGGATAGTGTTATGTAATAAAGGCATGTCACACTTTGGTTGTGGGTTTGATTCCTGCAGCTTTGTCCGACGCGACAAGTTATCCCCCGACCGGCAGGAAGTCCTTTTTTTAAAACTATTGTATTATAATATTCCAAATATAATCTTCAAAAATGATTTAACCTTAAAAAATACTATCTAAATTTCAACTTAATCCATCCCAACATTATAGTTATACAAAATACCTCTTTCTAGACTCTCTCTAAAAGGTCTATAAATTTCAAAATCAATTGTAACATCAGATTCCCCAAACAAAGTAAAGTTTATCTTATTGTCACATACTAAAAGTATGATTACCTTCATCGTATTAAAACCATAATGAAAAAAATAAGTAATGTAGTACATTCCTTATATATATCACATTATTCTTATAATCATAATATAGTTCTTGAGTCCAAAAACAGAAATCCAATAATTATTCAACTTCATTTTTAGTAACATCATAAACTTTGCATTGATCCTTTGGACTTTTCGAAGGTATGTTTTCTTAATACTTAGGACATTGATTTTCATAATGCCCCAATTTCCCTAAAATTGTAGTATTCAACATTGATATACTCTTTCTTTCTCTTGCAATAACGATCCTGGTGACTTTTTTTCCACATTTATAACAAACTCACATTCCTTTTCTGCAAGTACCAGGGTGATTCTTCCCACAATTATCACATAATGGAAAATCCTTCTTTACCTTTTTCCCTTTATCTGTCTCTTGTTACACCGTTCTCTTCTTGTCTTTCATTACATTGTTGTCATAAGATTTAGAGAATTCATTTTCTGTCTTGATAGCACATGAGACTATATCTTCATACATTTAGAAATATTGTGATAATAAACCTCGAAGAATAAATAGTTTTAACCCATCAAAGATATGATCAATTCTACGTCATGGGTTACGTATATAATCGGGATCATGCCTCACAACCCTTGTAAATTTTGAATCATACTTTGGGACATTCTCATCCTCTTTTTGTCTTAGACTCAGAAATTGCCTTTCTATATCTGCTCGATGGACATCAGGATAGTATTTTTCTATGAAAATCTCTTTGAAATCCCTCCATTCCATATTTGATACTTCAAAATCTTCCTTTCTGTTTTGAATCAATGACCACCATTGATCAGCATCTCCAGTTATGCGGTAAACTACAATGATAACCTTTTCCATTTCACTACTCCCCAAGGCTTGGAATATTTTCTCTAATGAATTTATCCATTTCTCAGCTACTAAGGGAGTTGTACCCCCATTAAATTTTGGTGGTTTTTCCCTCATGAAGGGGTCTAACATTGATCCTCCACATTGCAGATCAGGGTGTTCCATACAAGTAAGGTTATTATTCAAAACCTGAGTGAGTTGTCCAGGTATGGTGATAAATTGATCAACAGCAGTTGTATCACCAGCTCCACAGTAATTATCTTAAGCTAGAGGGCAATCTCTAGATGGAGTGTGTGCATTGATATAGTTTTCATTCATTCTACTTGGCGCCATTTCTAAAAAATGGAATAAACTAGATCAGTTTATGAATCAAAATAAATAATTTCATACTTGTAAAACACCTAATATAAATTGAACAATTTATGGATATAATCCATAATCATAAAAAAATATTTGAGAATGTATATAATCATAAACCCTTCATAATGTTTTGTAATTAAAACGGGAATTATCCTAATCATATCCCCCATGTGTGTCGTGACCAAGAGTGCAACAAGGACAGTTGTCTTGCACTAGATCTCTTTCGAGTGTAGCTCAAAGAGGTATTTTCGGGTTTTACCCCTAGGTACATTTGTGCCTGAGCCGCCTCTAGCTGCTTATATCCAGACAGGGATGTATCACTCGGAAAACTCACAAAATCGTTATAATACCAAAATTCTAGGAAGTTATTCTATAATAATCCTTAAAGTCTATCATAGGGCTATGTGCTCTAATCATAGTTTATATAAATATAGCTTACAAGGTTAGTACTAAATAGCCTCTGATACCATCTATAACACCACGACCCAAGTTACCCAGAGTCGGTTCATTATTATGTAACATTGGCATGATCACAAAAGATCACGTCTCGAAAGACCGATTAGTTTAGTATCCATGGAAACACTAAATTTATAATTGTTACATTACATCATAAAGATAAAAACTAAAATAACATTGTCTCCATAGTCCACACTCATATATCCTTTAGACTATCCTTGCAGGTCAGTCATAAAATCTTTCTTCACATCCTAGGAAAAATAAAACATAGAAAGGGGTGAGCTCAGATGCTTAGTAAGGATAACAATATAGCAGAAACATTCATAAATAAACATAAACATTTAAGGAAATCTATAACTAAAACAAATACCTTTTAAACATGAAATTCAGAATAAAATGGAAAAAAATTGAAATAATTCCATTTACTTATTCACAATGATATTTTACAAGTCCAATAATCACATGCAATATTAATAACGACTTTCATTATGATGGAATGCATAATTCTGGGCTATAATAACCACATAGTCAAGGCCTCGTGCCAAGACTAAAAATAATATTTTATCAAGGCATTGTTCCAAGACACTAGATTGTCTCATGAGACCTACCAATGCATCGAGGAGCTATAGCGGGCTCCACCCGTCACATACTAAGTCCAATGCATTCCTTATATGAAAAAGATTAAACATATCATAAACCATAACATAATCAAATCACATAAAACATGTATAAATGAAAATTAAAATTTCCACATTTCAATCACAATATATCAATACAAAACATTGATATAATAAAACCATCTTCAAAACCAAGATAAAATAAAAGTAAAACATGGTATATATTTTTCAATTAAAAAAAGTAATGGCTTATTGAGGAATCCAGAACTCAAATAATGGTCACAACGGAAAGGAAGTTGTTGTAGCCGCATATGTTTGACAAAAAACATTCCTTTTTGTCATTTAGTAAAAAAATTATTATAAAAAATATTCCTTTTGATTAAATGTAAAAGTCAAAGGGGTATATACACCATATAAAAGAAATCTGTTTATAATACAAAATCAGCCTGAATGAAAGTAGATTGAGACAAAGTCCCTTACATCGTGTCCGACTTGACTCGATCGTTCTTTAATCACCTGAATAATAAACTAGATATAATTTCATCTTGATTAAGAACCATTCTCAAGTTCATTATTACTTTTTTATCACTTATTACCATGTTATGAACATTATGTAATTATTTAATTTAATAACGGTCGTTTTGTCGATCTTTGGTACTTGAGTCAAAAATAATCTTATTATAATTAAAAGTTGTTCATGTGGTAAAATAAACCTTATAAGTAGAATTATATTAATTTTTTAGATATCTTTTAGTTCATATATATATATTATATAAATGCATTTATAATATTACATAACATTTAGAGGTATGAAATGAAATGCACCGTTCATGGAGACGGTAAGTCTTACGTACGCATGAATGCTACTTTCATTTATATTTCATATTTAATGAAATTAAATCATAATTATATAAAGGTATAATATAATTCCAGTATAATATCATATATAATATCATTAACTCCATCCTTTATACATCCCACATATGACATTAACGATTTAAATCACTTTGAGGGGGCAGTAGTCTGCACTTCCTAAAATGAAATTATCGTGTTTACCGATAATGGAAATCATAAATATAAGGCCCCAACCTTAAACCATACTTAATCATGAGTTATTACAAGATTACACATTGAGGATCTTTTCAGGTTTAGAGTTTTAGAGAATTAGATCATGAAACTTGCATTACATTAAACAAAGTGGTTACATAAAAGACAGTATTCATTCTTCCCATCAACGGAAACATAATTAAAATATAACACAGATTATTTCTTGACACATCCTTGACACTATCATCACATCACGTTCCTTTCCCTTGACATGTGAAAAAAATTTAAAAAAACTTTGGATGAGCATAAAAACCTCCTTAAGAGTTATAAAAATATGGAAAGGAAACATGAGTTCATATATACATAAGAATGAAATCATACTTTACCCATAAAACATAGGCACTTTATCATACCTCATAAATTCATGAAAATATCATAGAAATCATAAGACATAAACGTAACTTGAGGCATTCATAACATTCTTATGTAGGGAGTAACCCTCTTGGTTACGTTTGGAATACCCATCACAGAATATTCCCTAAATCTCTTCGGAGAAATCATAACGTTTCACTCCTTCGCGTTACCCAATGCATTGGAGAGCTATATCGGGCTCACCCGCCCTTAGTTTATCACATAACCACCCTTTTTCATAACAATTCCCAAGAACCATAACATAAATGTATCACATAAAACATTCATAATGGAAACATAACATTTCCACATTTCAATCACAATATAACACTTTGGTATATTGAAATAATGAATTCATTCAAAAAGAAACCATTTCCAAAACCATTTAAAAAATTTAATAAAGAGATTTTTGAATCAAAGTGTCCCATACCACCTTGAAGATTAAAATTTTAAACCATTAATATCCAATAAAATAAATCCTTAAAACCATTTTGAAAACATGGATATTAATAAGAACAAATAATTAAAACATTTAAAACTATATTTTGGTTAAAGGGGTTTTACCAAAATTAGAGACACTTGAATAAAATAATTGAGGAATAACATTTAGTCAGAACTTTATAATAAAATGAGAATAAATGGATTCATGATATAATACTCCAAAGGACAGTATATACACCATATAAGAGTAAATTGGTGCATAACAATAATGAACCCTCAATAGAAATGTCAAATGTGATGAAATCCCTTATAAAGAAGGTATCCTTAAATTAAGGACAAATAAATCTCAAAAATATGTGTGAAAAATATAAATAAACCCAATATAAGTGGATATTAAGTGTAAAACAATAAAAGGTCATTCACACATATTCAATGGATGACATATTCAATGACTACTTTTTGAACCCAAAGAAATCGAAATTTGGATAAAAAGTTCCCTTGACAGCCTAACGACATCACATCACAATGAGTTGATGAGAGACAAAAAGTGTATCTCATCACTTTGACATAAAATTTACATCAATAAGGATATATGAGAACATATCCCAACATAACAATATGTATATTAAAAGACCCAACAAAAGAAGTCTTTTAAAAAAAGAGGAGGGTGAAAGGTTCCCTTACCGACTTGGTTATCTTTCAAAACATACACCCCATGAAAGAAGGACAATAGATAATTGATGTAAATACTCATAAACTAAATTATATTAATGAAAGAGTAGAATAATGGACAGTACATACACCACTCAATGGAACTTGTGGAAAATGTAGCATAAATCTCACGGAAATAAAAGTGAGATGAAAAATCCCTTATGAAGACTCGGCAGCCTAACGGCGCCACATAAAACTTTTGAATATGGATTGATTAGATCAAATAGGGTATCTAATCACATTAAAATAAAATGTACAGCAAGAGGAATATAAAACAACATCCCCCAACATTAAAAATAGGATCTTAAAAGAAGTGACATAAAGGAGAGTACTTAAAAAGAAATCGAGAGGTTAGATCTCTTACGAAAATTCGGCAGCCTAACGACGCCACTCAAAACATCCAAAATGGATTGATGAGAGAGAATAGGGTCTCTCATCACATGAACATAAAAATTACAGTAATTGTAATATAAAATATCATCCCAATAACAAGGAAGATGAGCTTTAAAAGGAATGACAAAAAAGTGTATACTTAAAAAAGAAAGAGAGGAGTAGGATCCCTTACCTCGGGTCCGACATGACTCGATCATTCTTTAATCTCATGAATAATAAACTTGAGTTAATTTCTACTTCCTTAAGAACCTTTTTCAAGTTCATTGTTCCTTTTATATCACTTATTACCATTTCAGAAACATTCTGTAATCATTTATGTTAATAATATTTGTTTTGCCAATCTTTGTTTCTTAAGTCGAAAGTGGACTTCTTACAATTACATGTTGTTCATGTGGCCAAATGTTTATTATATCCAGAATTGTATTCATGATGTAGATATCATATATGTCATATATATCCAGTACATTCATGCATTTATAACATTACATAATCATTTAGAGGTAAGAAATGAAATGCACCGTTCATGGAGACGGTAAGCTGTACGTACGCATGAACGCTACCTTCATTTCTATTCCGTATTATATAGAATGGAATAACATTGATATAAAGGTATATTATAATTCCAGTACAATATCATATATAATATCATAGTTCCATCCTTTATACGTCCCACATATGATATTTAACGAATCAAATCACTTTGAGGGGGCGGTAGTCCGCACTTCCTAAAACGAAGATATCGCGTATACCCATAATGGAAGCCATAAATTTAAGACAGAAATGAAAAATACAGAAGAATAAGTAAAACATAAAAATATTATATATCATATATAAAAATAGTGACATCATAATGGCCACCTTTGACGGTGTTAAATGAGTATTGAACAATCATCGTTTCGGGAGGCAGAATTTCGCCATCCACGGAAACCGTATGTTCTTTAACCATTCGATGTAGTTGTGTGAGAGTGTATCTCGAATAAATCTTATAAAAACATCCTAGTATATTGATGATACTGGTTTTGTGACAAAATAAGTAAATAAAAAGAGTTTAGGGGGTTGGAGAAGCAAAATAAAACAAATGAACATGAGAGAATGTATTACCTTTAAAAGTGTAACTCCTTTTGATTTGAGCCTAAAGGCTTCCTTTGAAAGGATTCTGCCCAAAGGGAATCCTCTAGGATTAGGAGAGGGATGTGGAGAGAGTAAATGGGCAGGGGTTGGCCGAGCCAAAGGCTTGAGGAGTGTGTGAAATGAGGTAGAGGTGGGGGCCTTTTATAAGAGGAGAGGAGGGGCTCTTTTGGAAAGTAAGAAATATTACTTTATTTGAAAATGTTTTTTGGTTTTAAAAGGTCCCACATTGATATAATTCGTGTATATGGTGTTAAGGGTTAGAAATCCACCCATCCAATAAGTTTTGGACATGGGTAGTTCATAGATTTTACATTATCTTTCCATTTTATTTAAATCGTCAAATAATGATGTCATCGTTGTATCATTATTATGTCATAAATAATTTAATTTTTTTAATGTCAAAAAATTATAAAACAAATCCTATGATGTAGGAAATATTTTTAGATTTCCAATTACTATTTATAATAAAATAATTTGACTTTTATAACCCCACTTAAAAATTGTTTTGGTAAAACATATCATGTTTGTGTCATTTTTTCTTTTACATTAAATAAAAAGTTATTTATGTCATTTTCCAACCAAAGTGGCTCCATGGGGTCCCCAACTTGACCCATGGCTTTTATTGGTCGGCCATTACACGTCCAATGAGGTTAGGACATGTTTCAAGTTCATTTCATATTATTAAAACATTATTTTTACCTTAAACTACACTAATTACCTCTAATCGCGATTAAAAACTTAATAAGTTACTATTTACCAAAAAATTATTTTTATCCCATTGAACCAAATTTTACTTCTTAATGAAAACCATGTATGTCGGATTTTTGAAATTCATAACAAAAAGATGGAAAAATTTCATTTAAATGAAAAAATCAGTTTTTATAAGTACCACTTAGTGTTTTCATTATTCATCAAAAATTGAAGTTTTTCAGAAAAATCCCAAAAATTCACCATAAGCTATATTTGATATTCTGAATTCAAAAATGAAGTCTATTTTAGAAAATTCAAAACATATAAGTCACATTAATTAATTTAATAATTAATTCCCTCTGGCAGATCAAATAGCGTGTTTTTATAAAACAATAAGTATCAAAAGATTGACACTGGTTTAAGTCTGATTTCAAAGTGAAATTAATTCAACGACCACTATTGGATTTAATTGTAAAAATATATTATAATTTCACTTTAAACCCAATTCAAATGATAATATAATCATATAAATTAGTTAGATTAAAAATTGGTTTTGAATTAAAATACAACTTTTTACACTATTCATTAAAAAATGAACTTTATCGGAAACATACCAAAAATTTACACAAAGTAAATTTTGATGCCCCAATTCATAATAAGAGTTTTATTTGGTCCAAAATAATGTATAAGAGTGAAAAAAACTATAGTTAATGACAGTTCTCCATCAAAAGGCGATAAGTGAACCTTTAGTGAAAACTAGGACATATACGCCTAAAATTGAATTCTTTCCGTATTTTAAGCCTCTATCCTTTATTGGATAAATGTAAAAACATTTAAAAACATATATAATCATATTTCAGTTATTTCTATCCATTCCCGCCATTACAATGACTACATGTTAACTACCATTTAAAATAATATTATTTTATTATTAGAGTGCAACGTAAGATTCCCAAGAAACTTGTTATTGCGTGTTGGGTACGCCATCGAGCATAGCATCCCCTTTAAAGTCATATTAATATTTTATTCAAAAATATGGATAAATTTGAAAATGACATATTCTTTATTTACCTCGGGTGTTACAATAAATGTATGCCATAAATGAAAAATACAGAAGAATATGAAAAACATAAACATAATATATATCATATATAAATATAGTAACATATTAATAGCCACCATGAGATGTGTTAAAAGAAGATTGAACAATCATCATTTCGTGAGGCAGTAATTCACCACCCACAGAAAAAGTATGTTCTTTAACCATTGGACGAAGGTGTATGTAAGTATAAATAAAATAATTCTCATAAAAACATACTATTATATTTAATATACTGGTTTTCTTACAAAATAAAGGAATAATAAGAGTTTAAAGGGTTGGATAAGAAAAATAAAACAAAATAACAAAAGAGAAGACATTACCTTAAAATCGGGTAACTCTTTTTGATTTGAGCCAAAGGCATCCTTGAAAAGACTTATTCCCAATGTGATGCTTCTAGGAGTAAGAGAGGGATGTTGTAAGTGTATTTAGGAATAGTTTTTACGATCCAAATGGCATTAATGGTGTGAATAATATGTTAGATGTGGGGGGCTTTTATAAGAGGAATAGTGGGGCACTCATAGAAAGTCAAAAAATGATACATTCTTATTTAATTATTTTCGATTTTAAAGGTCTCACAATTATATATTTAGTGGATAAGTTGATAAGGTTTATAAATAAACCCATCCAATAGGTTTTAGACAAGTTTAATTCATATATTTTACCTTATCCTTTTATTTTATTTAAATTGTTCATTAATGAGGTAATCACTACGTCATCATTGTGTCATTAATAAATATATTTATTTAAAGACTAAAAATTATAAATAAATTACCATGATTTAGGAAATATTTCTAGATTTCCAATGAATATTTATAGTCGAAAAGGTAACTTATATTACCCCATTTAATAAGTGTTTTAGTAAAACAACACCTGTTTGTGACAATTTTATTTTTACTTTAAATAAAAAGATATTAATGTTATTTTATTACCCAAGTGCCTACATAGGGTCTCCAAGTTGATCCATGGATTTTTTGGTCAGAAATGACTCATTCAATAATTTTTGGGCAAGTTTAAAGGTAATTTCATATTATTATAACATTATATTTACCATAAATTACACTAATTACCTTTAATCGCGATTAATAAAAAATAAAAGTTACAGTTCACCAAAAATTATTTTCATCTCATTGAACCAAATTTTACATAATAATGACAACCATGTAAGTAAGATTTTTGAAATTCAATTAATAGAAGTGGTAATGTTTCATTTAAACAAAAAATTAGTTTCTTAACTACAACTTAGTGGTTGCACTATTCATCAAAATTTGAAGTTTCTCAGAACAATACCAAAAATTCACCCTAAGATATAATTTATATTATGAATTAAAAAATGATGTCTATTTTAAAAAATTAAAAAAAATATATTTTTGATTAATTAATTTTATAATTAATTCTCGTTGCCTAAAAAAATGTGTTTTTAAGAAAGAATATCAATCAAAATATTGGCAATTGTTTATGTCCAATTTCAAAGTGAAATTAATTATAATGACCATTATTGGATAAAATGGTAAAAATATATACTAATTATAACTTAAAAACACTAAATAATCTAATTTATCACTATAAATTATATTTATTAAAAAAAAATTAATTAAAGTTTAATATTATACAATATTCAAAAAAAATTGGAATTTGTCAGAAAAAAACGAAAAATTCAACATAGGATAATTTTTATATTATGAATAAAAAAATGAAATCCAATTTTAGTTATAAAATTTATAAAATTTCAAAAGATGTTTATTACTATTCATATATGTTACATTGACTGGTTGTAGTGTGTGAGAATCTCGAACATGTGTACAATGCAAGATATTGCATTATTGAAAGAGAAGCATATTTGTGGAAACATGGGGTGTTACATCTTCTTTCCTATCAAGTTTGATGTTTTTAATGATTAGTTCAAACCTGATGTTAGATGAATCATATCATTTTAGTCTTATGTTGAAATTAAGAGCAATCTACAGGAAGATTAATTTGATAAATTCATTAGGGTGATTTCCGAATTTTTGGATTTGCAATCTATTTTGGGACTTTCTAAGGATTTTATTGACGTGTCCTCTTTTAATTATGGGGTATTGAAAAACTATATATGTGGTGGATTTTTTGGAAGTATTATTGATCAGATAAGTGATGTTTAGAGGAAACTATACCACTTTGTAAGAGTTAATGAACTAATTTTTGGAGACATAGTTGAGCTAGAATACATGAATCCTCTTAGTGATCTAGATAAATTTTGGATAATTTTGATTCGGGTTGAGGATAAAAATGTCTCGAGAAGTCCTTCTCTTTATTCTGTAGTCAACTATGATGTCTGAATTATTGAAAAATATTTTCCATTGAATGATCATGGTTAAAAATATTTAATGGAATTAGGCCTGGCTAGGGGACTTTAAACCTAGCACTACATTGGAGGTAACCAATGGTTGAATTTTTTTCTACATTAATTTTTAGTGTAAATAAATTATCCTTGTTAAATTTCAGTGTCTCTCTATTAGGTGAAAAATAATTCACGAATTTCTTGGTCATATGGTGTAGGTGGTTTGGTGGTCTTTTTTGGCTAAGAGGATCATGATTTAATGGAAGCCTCATTTGGAACATTCATTGTGGAAGGAGGATGATATCGAAGAACACTTGAAAACACTCCCAAACTTAGGCTCTAGTATGAATTTTACAAGAGTTTTAAATTCATGAATTCTAATATAAATTCTTTACAGAAGTAGGAACATTAATGGATCAAACAAGGAGCATGAACAAATTAAAAAATGAAGGCACAAAAAAAATCCATAAGCAGATTTCACATACATAGAGGCACTATTTGTCATTTCACAAACTTTTATTTTGTACATACAACAAACTTCAGGTTTTTAGGATTTATGAGTGGGGGACTTCCCACTAAATTGTGAAACATATGAATTGTTTTCATGGTTGTATTCTAGCATGCTCAAATCTAATTAGTTGAAAATTATATTGAGCTTCCATTTGAAACATTCTTACACCCACTATTTTTATTCACTTTCATTTTCATTGAGGTGCTGCTATACAACAATGTTAATAATTGTACTATTTTAATGACATTGAAAAAATAATTTTGTCTACTCATAATGATTCAACGATTTATTTTTTTAGGAATAGAACTACAATTTTTCCTGGTTCTAGTTGGTGTGGTTGAGATCTTCCATTTTTTTTCTTTTCCTATCATTTTCTTATATTATCTGGAAAATTTATTTTTGTACCTTATTTATTTCCCTCTATTTTATTTTCAAGCTAAAATGTCAAAAAAAATTATCATAAGCTATCTACCACCATAGAATTCAACATTGGGGATAAATTTGGGATTAATTGTGGGGGATAGGGTTCATTTTAAAGTTCCATTTCAAATCCCCCTTCTTAAACCTGATGTTTGATTAAAAATATGGTCAAATATTTGTCTAAATTTTGTGATATTATTTTTCAATATCATTCAAATTTTCATATTAAATAATCACATGATGGGAATTATAGGTTCACTGGTACTTAAATTATGTCATGTTTAGTAGATAACTTCTCTATGGTTGATGAGAGTGGGACTTAGTCAGAAACTATTAAGTTCGAGTGATTTTTGAGTGGAAATATTCATTGTCTCAATGGATCTATCTATTTATTAATTGAGGACCAAAGTGTGATAGGATAGGTTTTGTGGAATTAGGATCATGACTTAGTGTAACTATATGTTTTAACTAGAACCTACAAAATCCACTTCTAAAAATATAATATTCAATAATATTAGGGAGTCAAATCGATTGATTATTAGTTATGTCCATTGAAACTGGAGTAAAATGGAAAAATGGGATCTCATTGTGTGTATTTGAGACAAGGTGCTCTGGGTGCCTTATTGGGAATAAATAAGGCCTATTTCAATCTAAATATGTGCTCTACATAGTTATCTGCCAATATAATTTGGCTGGAAAAAATGTAAATAATGTGGCTTTGTCAAAAATGAAGTCATTATAGTGAGGGGAATTTTGAACCTAGATTAATAAGGGAGAAATTGAATTGTTTAATATTCATTTGAGTTGAATTAAAAATTGAACAAATTATGGTAATTTAATTTTTGAAACCTAGGGGAAAGTGACTACGAAATGTGCCTTGGGTTATGTTTTTAGATTCAATTATTCTAACCCATCAACACCTCTTGATTCTGAACCTGAATTATAAATTGAATAATGAAAGTTAATGAGTAAATATAAGAGGCATGACATACATGACAGTGTACGAATCTTTGAGTATTTTGAATTATAGTAGGCTTTTTAAGCTACAAAGGAAAGAATTTTTGAACAGATTTTAAAATCCTTACCCATTGTTTGGTCTTCCCCATCAGGATATTAATATTTAATCCTTAACATTTTTAACTAAAACTTACAAATAATCTTTCTATTTAAATGTCAAATTCATGCCATTTTATTAGGACAAACAATGTTTATTTATGTGTCTGGGAGATTGATGTGGCTTACTTTTTACAATCATTTCCACATCCATTTTATATTTTTTATTAATTTTTATACCAAAATGTATTTTATGTCAATTAATTGATAATTTTTTTTCATTTGTACCTTGTTGTGTAAAATATGATTTATAGCGTAAATAATTTCTTTTAGTGTTTATAATTTTCTTTTTAAATAATTCTTAAAATAAATTAATTCTTGTTAATTTGAATTTTATTTCGTTATTATTTATTTTTTACAATTTTACATTCAAGTGAGTTTATCAATTAATTAAATTAATTTATTATTTATTTGTTTTAATTTGTAGATAAATAACTCAATTACTTTTTTGTCATTAAACAATTGAATTATTTTAATAAATTTAATTTAATTTAATAAATATTTATATTCCTTAATATTAATAATTACTTAATTTAATTATTGTTTTAATTGATTGGTTGGTTAACTTAAGAAAGCGACATTAATTATTTTAGTTCTTTTTATGTTAATTTGTATAGATTTTTTAATAAAAATAAATTATTTCCTTTGAATAATGACTAATTAATTGTGTTCTTGTTTTTAACTTCATTTTCTTTTTTAACTATATATGTTAATTTGATTAATTTATTAATCAATTTTTTTTATTAAATTATTAATATTATTAATTTAATTTGATGTTGTATGTTTTTCAGGTGATATCGGTGATCCCATTATCTCCATGACTCTGTCGCTTTTTCCACTTTTAGCCTCCTTGAGAAGCACTAACCCTCATGGTGCCACACTCATGGGTCCATACTCACATCAGCTTCATGGTGCCACTATTCTATAATATTTCTCATCGTTTCAAGAACAGAGGAGCGCCACACAATTCCTCACCCATCTCACTGTTCGTTATATACATCACTACAACACTCCCACCATCGTTTCCTCTCCGAACTAAAACAATAGAACCAAATTCGAATAAAAAATCATAGTTTCAAAAAGAAATCGGCAGACGAAACCCAAATCACAAACTTATTTAAAAAAGACCACCATAGAAGAACAATTTTGAAACAAGACCAACCATGAAATCAATAAAAAAAACTCGAACACGATATTTTAACCCAAACAATTCAGATCCGCACAAATTGTTGACCACAGAATCAACACCACACCATGATCTCGTCGGATCCACACAGTTATACGCTGTCGTGAATAGATGCTCCCTCTCCCTGGATAGGATGAGATGCTATCCTTTTCTCCTCTTCTACTTATGTTGGCCTCCACAATTCACGGATATTAAGCCGCCTCCCCTACCTATTAGGTCTTACTCCTCTCCTTCTATAATGTCACACCGTCTGCACCCCCTAACATCAAAATCACCTCCCTTCTCCCTCAATGAACAAAACCCCCTCCCTTATTTAAATTTCATTTTGGATTTATTTTAGTTATTTTTATTCTATTTTATCTTTATGTATTAATATAATATATAATATCACATATATTAAATATATAATTATATTAATATATTTTATAATATAACTTTTATTTCATTTATTATAATCATAATATTACATATATATATATAATAATTAATTAATCTAATTTAAAAAAATTATTTTAACATTAAATTTACATATTTGGTTTATTTTGTTTTAAATAATTATTTATATTCTATATATTTTTTTCATGTAAATTGTTTTTTGACACCTCCATTTTTTTTCAATTTTGCAATGGGGGATCTTCAACTGGGGGCAATCAATTCCATTTACTATAGACAATGTGGGGAATTCATCAAGTGAGAGTGATTGGGAGAGGTTCGAGGACAATCAGAGAGAGACACACCTCATTACATCACCTGAGACTCATCCCATGTTCTAGGAGAGAACTCCATATTTATATCATCATCCCACATTACATAGGGGGTGAGAATACATTCTTCTATCCTGGCATCCCTTTATCCATACATTGAATCCTCACGATCAACTATCATAAGATTCATCTCATCACCAAATAGAGGAAGAATTACATTGTGTAAGAGAACATCATTAGAGTAGAAGCTGGAGAGAGGAATAATCTCATGAGAGATGTTTCTTAATTCATTTTTTATTTCTATCTATTTTTATATTTCAATTTGTAGTTAATAATATTTGGCTACTCGGGATACAATTAATGGACCATCCATTGATCAATTATGGTTAGTTAATTTGACTATTTAGTGAAACATTTAAGTTCAGTTTTTTGTTTATATTTGAGTATAGATTTACATTTCATTATTACTGATGGGAATAGTAGTGAATATTTTCAACATGGATCATTTAACGAAGAAAGGATAATTTCAAAAGGTCAAGGACTCTCTTCTCCAATTTTAATAGATTAATCCAAGGGAAACGATCAAAAGATCAGGACACAATGAAGTTAACTGAGCTGTGTTGATTAAATAATTTAGAAAATGGGATGATTAAAACCATTTTTCTATGAACATAATAATTGAATTAAACCATGAAAAAGAAGAGAAAATGTTTTTAATCAGTTCAAAGTAGCCTGATGACCTTAAATTATTCATTACTGTCTGCTTTGTGTTCAAATCAATCCCTGCACAATTTCAACTTCACTTTCAAAACCTCTGACACTTCTTGCTTAACTGTTTCATTTAGTTTTTTTATTGTTTTGTTGTTTTTGTATATTTTGTTATTTTGTTCTAGCACATCATAAGTCCTTCCCTTTGGTTCAACACCCTTCTTACCATAGTACTATTATTTTATATGGTTTATAAATTTTAAATTTGCTTATACTCAATGACTTCATGGTAAAATGTGTTAAGAAATAAGAGAGAAATATAAATACCATAATAATGAGGAACATACATTAGCCTTTGTGCCTTATCCAATAATCAATATTTAATGAAATAGATATTTTATGTTGAAATAAACACAATGGATATTTTTAATCCATCGAAGATAAATCCATTGCAGATGTGAAAATAAAATTTTTTCATGGAATTGATCCACATTAGATTGTTATTAAAGATGTGGATGGAATATTTTAAATAAAAATCAATCATGGTGTTTGGATTGATTTTTGATGAAGAACAATCCAACATTACCATCGTAGGTGAGATCCATGAACTCTAATGATGCAATGATATTCGTTCTATTGTCATTTTATAAGATCTACCACAATTCTCTCTTCAAGATCTCCCCTAAAACAAGAAGTTTTATGTCGATAAAATCTTCTAATTATCCATATATGTTTTTAAAAATAGAATTTCAGACACTGTGTCAAATAAAATCAATTCAATTTATTTATTTATTTTAATAATTCAACATCAGCGATAACTTTTTCACAAACATATAATTAAAAAAATTGTTATTTCATGCATATCAATAAAACCACATTATAAACTCATTGGTGTCTGCATATATTTTATTTGGTCCCCTATTTTAACAGTTATTACACTTTTTTATGAAACTCCATGTGTGTTATATTAATATAATTAATATATTTGGAAAATAAATTTTGTTTACAGTGATCCATATAACCCCATGTCATCTTAGTGAAATGATCCAAAAATAATCTAGATAATATTGTAAAGTAATACACAAAAATCACAATCATAACATTCTACCCACCTTAGGTATTTTCAACCCAAAAATATGAGGTTAAGGGGCTCACATCTATGTCTTGTACTCCCAGGTTCTCTCCTAATGATTTCCATGTAAAAACCAGACATGGACTAGGAGAATTAGTTACCCAAAAAATGACTATCTATTTCCAATAAATGATCTTTATAGTGTTCTGATCAAAGTTATTGGTATCATCAATGTCCATATCCCCCCAGTCAATAAAATGTGATGGGTAATGCTCATGCCTCCTCATTTCTAGAATTTGGAATACGTCATATACCCGGTCCAAAAAAGGAGGTAGAACAATGATATAGGATACCTAAACAACTATTAACAATATCTAGAAGGGGTAATGAATCCCAGAGATATCTTTCCACCATATAAAAATATCTACAATTCACATTGAGGTTAGACCCTCAGGAAAACATGGTCTCCCTCCTAGATCTTCATAGGCCCCCCAACATTAGTCCTCATAATTCATTGGAGGGGTATGTGTAGTCCTCATCCACTATGGGATGACCTATACCTTATGTGTAGATGCTCTCACAATCTCTAGTGCAATTATTACAAAATCTCCTAAATGAGGACAATAATATGGTGACCTGTAGTGTCACTCATAAAATTCCACAAATAGTGCCATTAAAATGATGGAATGGTAGTCAATTTAGTATGAAATTTCTTCCAACAATAGAAGATCTTCCAAACTACTTCTGAAATCCAACATGCAATCCTGTAACATGTCCTCCATGTACTAAATGTTCCACTCAATCTAGTCGACATTAGAGTCATGAAATGTTGGGCTCAAAAACAATTATGTTCCATATGCCTCCAAAAATACTCTCCATAATAATGACATTAAGAGATCATGATTTTCTAAAACAATTATATAAATATATCCATGTAGTAATAATATATCATGCATGTACACGAATCTCAAGCACTCTACTGAGATATTCCCTCAAGTATATTGTACGTAGGTAGAGTTAGTGAGTCAATATACAATCTCCCAGATTTAATTTTGTCATAGAGACACAAAAATTAACCCCTTAGTAGGAACCTAAGATATCCCATCCCAATTATACTTTGGAATATATATATGGGCTGATCTAAACCCATTAAAACATGTGGTGCATCCTTCACTTTGTAATAAGTGAGGCTTAGAGGGAAAAAATATAGAAGACCACAATTCTTCTTACCAACTATAATTATTGGTAGAGGTCATGGTATATCTCTTTAACATGTATATGTACCTTCAAATGTTATGTATGATATTCTACATCACCTCCCCCCACACCATCAATGGTATCATCATTCATCCCTTGAAAGGATAGTGTGCTCCACACTTTTAGAATTTCCATCATGAAAATGTCCCATGTCTATCAATGTATGTGAGTTATCATAGTCTGAATATATAAGGTAAGAATATCTTACACAATGATAATGTAGTAGGGTAACAAACATCGATTGTAGATTTGTATAACCATACTTGTTTACTAAGGACAACTGTGATGAGAAAAGTTTCTCTGACACCTCACCCAAAAATTAGGAACTAGATCTACTACTAATGGTGTCTGACACCACTTTCCGCTGTGTTGGAGTATATAAAAACTCATTCTCAAAGACCTGGAGAAATTATATCTATCGCCTTTATCTCATGTTATAATCCTTTTGAGAGAATATATAATTGATACTCTTGTGGTCATATTTGATGATAAACATCCCACCCATTAAGTTGATTCTCCACCTCATTAGTGAGAATACTACCATTGATAGCTCAAGATCATGGGTCAAGTAGTTCTTTTTCAAGTGGTCTCAACTAATGTGAACCATAGGAAATAACTACATTTGTCTACATCAGAACCCAACAAATCTTGGTTCTTGATGCATTGCATAACACTATATATGATACTCCATCCTATAGATATCTTAGGATTGGAGGGATCTTCAATATCATCCTCAACTCTTATAATAATTGTTGGTGGTTTTCAATCTACATGAAATGATTACCCTTACATGTGAAATATATTAAGGCTAATTCTACTCTATATAAGTTGGGTATAGATCCTTGATTTTACCTTGCTAACCCAATGAAACTCAATACCTCGGTAACTCTCTTGGATGGATCTAAAACTAGAATTGTCTAGAACTTCTCGGGTGCACTACCACATCTTCTTATGAGATGACATGTCCCATAAGGTGACCTCTCAGGTCGAAAACTAGAAATTGGAAACCATCTAATAAAATTGATTCTCTCAGAGTGTGTATCATACAATCCTCACATATTTGAATTATTATTCATTGATGCAGTGTATAGTAGGTTAACATCAATGAGTACGAACACAAAACTACTTAAGAAAGTATATATGATATACTTCATGGGTCCCATGAAAAATGATGGATCATTTTTCACACCAAATGGAATCTTAATGTACTCATAGTGACTATAGAGACATCATAATGTAATATTCGGTATATAATTGTCCCATACATGCATTTGATGATAGCCTGTTTGGAGGACAATCTTTCGGAATCATCATGACCCTCTCAACCAATCATAGAAGTATTTTATCCTGTTTAGTGGATAATTATTCCTTTTGATTACCTGGTTCATGCTCTGATAATACCCACATTACCTAATTCTTGCATCCACCTTGTTTGCTAAAAACACTCGGACAACCTAGGGGGAACCTTGGGTATAACAATACCTTCCTTGTATAGTCCTCTAATATCACAATCAACTCATGAATATAAGTGAGATCCATTTGATATACTGCCAAATATATTAGGGTCAACACTAGGTTTAATGTAATGTTGTACTCTATCTATTGGTTTTAAGTTAAACCTACAATTTCCTTACGAATGGCATCCAGACATTCCACTACCATCGCATGGAATTGGTATCCCATAGCATTCACTACTCCAAGTGTAATTCAAGCCAAATTGTGGGGATTATATTCCTTATACTATCCTTTATCTCTTCCTACTAAAACAAGAGTTACATTTCACCCACAATGGAAATTGTATTCCCATCAATGAATACAAATTACTCTCTCCACCTAAAATTGTCAATATGGATTTACATATGGATAACATTTCAATGCGTTTGATAAAGACATAATACCTAATGCATTATATAATGTGATCACCTGAAAAAATATCACCTCAAATAATCAAGATCACACTATCCGAATATATGTGCAATCACTGATTCGTTGACTATTGGAGTCTCCAGCTGCTAGGGTCGATCCAAAGGGTCAATCAGATTCTTTAACCCTTGATTCAAACAAGTAGAATGAAATGAAATAATTGAAACTATGCCTATAAATAATGAATATATGTTATAAATGATACAAATCAAACCTCATATCATCCCTATATCCTTGGTTTCAAAGACCTACATAGCTTTAATTGGCCTCATCCCTGACCACTAGCACCCAAAGCCTAGCGTGGCCAACATGGGGGTGGTGGTGGAAAGAGGTCAATCCAATGACCACATACTGATAACATACCACTAAAAATTCCACATCTTCCTCCCTAAATAAAAAACTTATAATTTTTATGTATATACCTCGATGTTTCATTGTCCATATCATGATTATTTGTATGATGTGTTAGAAATTTCCATTCTAGATGTCCCCACCCATTATATGAGAATAAATTCCTCTACATCATCTCATTAAAGACATCATGAGTTCCCTACATCACTAATCATTTATAATAGGATCATCCCTTAACGTTTATGAAATTCTTGGATCCCCAAACCATTAATCAATTACATTCCCCCATGGTATGGCTCCTAGTGGACCACTACCGGCACCCACTATTGTCACATTCTCTTCTTGGAAACTCCCTACAACCATGGCTCTTTCCAACACTCCATCATAGGTAGATATGGAATTATATATCAATGAATCCCTAATATACCGATGTAAGCCTAGAAAAAAGTTATGTTATCTAAAGAATTAATCCCTACAAATATCCAATGAGTATCTTAAGAGATCAACAAACCTCTTTAAATACTATACCACTATCAAAATACCCATGAAATAGATGCATAAGCTCCTCGATGCACAAATATCATTACATGGATGGGCAGAAAAACTCCGTGAATATGATCTCAATGTCTGACTAGGAGAGAGTTTTCCCACCATGCTAATGAGTCACGAAACTCGACTTTCTTATAGTCGATACCCAAAGAGGACTTGATGTGAGGAAAACCATATTATTGGTAGGCATCCTCTAAAGGGTGAAAACTTGAATGATTGATTCTAACCAATTCTCATCCACATAAGGGTCTAGAGAACCCTAAAAACTAAGAGGTTACTACCACTTGAAATCATTCAGTGCACTAAGAAAATGTTCATCTTTATTTGAACCATCCAGTGCTAGGTGTTACTTAATGGGTGGTGGTGTATATTAAAAAGAATCTAGAGATTCTATCGTCACTATCAACCCTTGTACTAAAGCCATTTCTCATGTGGATCATCCATACGATCACAAAGTGGGATCTTTGATATATGTCCACATAGTGAAATCTATGAATGGAAAATATTTAGCATGATTAAAGATTATATAAGAGAAGCAGACTCAAGAAGGACATGAAAACCACAACACATTCCTATATAATGAATTTACTAATATTTCAAATGAAACCAATATCTACACGCATCAAGTAAAAATGAAGGTGATAATTGTCATGGGGTATGGATACATCATAAAATGAACTCACTAGAGTCCCTATAATGAAATACCAAATCAAAATAAATAACATTTTTCCCCTATACAATGTCACATACATCATTCTTAAGGTAGAACCATATCCTTTGATACCACTCTTCCATGATCCATCTCAACGGGGCCTAAACAATAATTACCCAATTCCATACTCAAAAGGGTTAGTGGATAGTGACCTGCATCAAGTAGTCATATCAGACACATCGGTGGTTTTATACTAATGTACCAGTATAAAAACACACATATCCAAACCAAAGAATAATGAAATTATAAACCACTGAAACCAATTCAATGATATATCGATGATCCCACAATCAGAGTACAATTGAAATGTTCTAAAATGTGTAAAATGGTCAATAAACACTACCAATAAAAAATCACATAGAGTCTAACATGATATATGGTTGAGGAATATGAAAAAATGAAACAACCCTGAAAAATGGTATTTCAAGATCAAGATATGATCCACTAACTCACTATCATCCCAAGACACCTTCAAATGGGTCATCATCTACAGAAGACATGATATTTATGGTTAGAGACCATGAAGAGGAAAGTGTAACAATACCAAGTAGGAAACTATGAAAACACTAATATAGAAGAAATGAAGATTATATTGATAATAACAATAATATAGTACTGAATAGAGTAAGGAAAATCCAAATATTATCAAGAATAAAAGAACCCCTCTAGATGGTGACATCCTACTACCAGACATAAGATTATTCTCAATGAAATTATCATTATAAGAGAATAAAATCTAGAATCCATGACATCACTGAATACACTCATTCAAGAGGTCAAGATCATTTGTACCCACCCAAGAAACTCACTAGTCTCAAAATACTGTAATACTCAGGTAGGGGATCACACCAACGACCACTAGGGGATACCACAAACCCAATCTGAATCAACCCTATGTATATGAAATTTTATATCAACAATACCACACACCCTACAAATAATTCCTTAATATATATAACATGAACACCCTATATAAAGAGGTCATGATGATTCCAAAGTGAACACATATTGTATAAAATGATAGAGGATCACAGTCCAGTCTCATAGAGGGACACCATAAACTCTATCTATAACTCCTCTTCTAGAGGGGATAAATTTTTTGATATTCTCACATAATACACCAATGTATCATCAATGAAATTAACCAAGGGAATACAATCAACTAACACTGGTCTAGAGTAATAAAAAAAGTAATCATAAAAGACTAAAATGTGGTACACTACTTTTACTGGGGGTACATGATGTGTCAAACAAACCACTAGATTTCTCATATTATGCTATCTCTCATGAAATATATATCTCAATATGCACAGAGTTTAGGAATATTATACAACATGTAATGATAATGTAGAACATTCCACATGTTGTCTACTTGAGCACGTGTGCACTTGGTTATGTCCATGTTTATATTCTCTAGCATTTTCATGCACATGAATGATATTATTTACATGTTTATAAACCTAGAACAAACTACATTAAATTTGAGATGTAACTCTTCATGGATTCCATAGTTCCACATCCAGTGGGCTGGACATAGCATATAATTCCATATTACAGGCCGAAAAATCTAAAATTTTATAGAACCCTTAGGTTTCTCTTCGGTCATTCTCACAGACTGTTGTTGCCGTGAATTCATCTAGAAATAGTGTACTTGAACATGGATTCCCCTATCCATTGTTGATCATCCTGATCCATGCTTATATTTTTTCGAAATATTCCATGATCAAGTTAGATGTTACATGAACATTATCCTCAATCATGTATCCAACATGTAAATGAATGTCCTTGACTTGATCTTGTTGTGTTCTTCCACAAATCATCAAACATCAGTATCATAGCTGTTATATTGTTCCATTAGACAATAGAATGACCATAGAATGATCATATTCTGGGTAATAATTAAACAACAAAAGGAATAAAATTCCTATAATGAATGTGATGTGAAACGGGGGTGGAAAACTTAATCCATGAGAAGTAATAAACAAACATAGGACATTGTGTGTTTAGACTCGATCTGTTTTCAAATAATTAAATAGATGAAGAGGAAATTGACATGCAAAAAAAATTAGTCCACCACAATTAAATCTAACACTGATTCATGAATCATTTATATTAATGAAATATATCCATAGTAAATCATGATCAATGAAGGAGTTGGAATATCATAAATCAAATGTGTTACCCATATTTCGGGTCAATCATTTTCAATGAGTAGTTTGGTGTCTTCGTCATTGGGGAGATATATGAAATATGATACCATAATGATCATAAATCTATTATTTTTCATCAATATATCCTCTAAAATTCTCTATAATAGATCCTCACAAATTTTCAAGGTTATGCGACAAACCATGTATATGGGTTATGCGAGTCCTTAAATATAGTAGTTTGGTTACTACGTCAAATAAAATATGTGAAATTTTTATTTTTACATATTTATATTAATTTTGTGCACATAAAAATGTTTTCAACAATGACTTGTGATGAAAATGGTTATATCATGTCTATAGTAAATCCCATGTTATGAACTCAACAATGCCCTCGTTTTTGGATCAAGGCCCCATTTATGAATTTGGTCTATTTTTTCTGAAAAAACTCATACTTGTGATATTATTATATTTAGTATATTTCAAAAATTAAATTCGGGTACACCATGCCTCATAATTTCACAATGTCATAGAACCTCGCTTCAATAATTATCCATGTAGATTTCTAAATATAAACATGGAAAAATCAGAGTCATTACAATTCTAGTATAGTGGGGAGACTATGCATACATACATATATATATATATATATATCAAAATATATAAATTGTGTATAATTATATTAGTCATATACAACATCTAAATAAAGAAGCAGTAAAAAGAATTCTAGGAATGTGTTGAAAAATAATATCATATAAACAATGATATATCAAATGATACTATGAAATATATATTAAGAATAATTGAATCAAAAATATTCATATGAATTAAAAACCAAAAGAAGGAAAAAACCCAGTAAAATCATCCAAAAGTGCTTTCGAGCCATAAAATGGTCCCTGACTATAATGATCCATCGATGATATCTAAAAAATCACTAAGCATCAGTCCAGTTCCCTTATATAGATCTAAAATTCTGAAGTCTTCTCAGGTACCAATCAATGTCTTGAACATGGTATGAGTAAAATGTTGTAGGACACCATCAATTGTGTCCCTAAATATAAATATATATATATATATATATATATATACTGAAATATAAGTGAATGAATAATAATAATAAATAAATCAAGAAATACATAATACCATACAATTAAAATTTATAGTATCAATAGTAATAAATGATATTCGTTATAGCTTATTTTTACAATTTAATATGTCTCTAATCATGTGGCAGGATCATGCCAACCAAATATAATCTTACATGGGGACTATGTACTTATATGGATAAAATACCAAATAACATACTTACAACACCCTAATATTTTATGGTATATATCTCAATATGTAAATTTTATTTCCATAATTTTATTTTCATTATATAAAACATAGAGTTCAAAAAACATCTATATACTGTTAGAATAAAACTATTCAATGTAATAGATATCATCTTCCTATTAGATTGGTGGGTATGATTATGGAAATTAAATAATGAAATATTATTTTCTTCAAATGTATAATATTAATTCATTTGTTATAAAGTGGATATAAATGAAAATAAAATCATTTTAATGTAAAAAGAATATTTTTTCTAAAAATATGTTTTTTTAAAATATTTTTATATTAATAAATTAAATTAATATATGTTGATAAATGTTTTCAAAGAAATTTATTTAGCTTATATATTCATTCATATGATTTAACAATCATCTAATATTTTTTATTATTCTGGGAATAAAAATAAATTAACATTTATAAGTAAAAATATGTTTCCTCAAAAAAGGTTTTGTGTGTTTTTCACACATATTTTAATATGTATTTCATCCATATAGAAAAAATGATTCCTGAAACATTGATTCTATATTTTATATTATAGATTCAAAATTTATTAATGTTGGTAGTTTCATTTTTTCATATTGAATAGTAAAAAAACTACAAATTGGTTACCACAGTTAATGATAAGAAAGGATTATTAAAGGATTAGTTAAACTAAGAGATACGGGTGTTATTACCAAATGAACATTCTTAATTCTTATTTGTTGAAGCTATTTTGACACTATTTTCTTAACTTTGAATTATTATTTTGTTTTATCCACATTCCATAGAAAATGAAATTATAATATTTAAATATTTTATTTAACTTCTTCTGTGTTGTCTCCCACAATTAAAAAATGGAACATCCCCCCCAACCTTATTCATGAAATTTTATATTTTGATCATGTTCACTAAAAAAACAAAATCCTTTTTATCTTCCATCCCTTAATACTAGATTAAGATCCTTTATGATCTTTTTATTTCCAAAACAATGTATTTTTATGGAAATCTAACTATTTATAAATGATTTTTTTTGCAAATCATGTGAAATTTATGTTGCATGGTGTTCATAAATTTTTTTGTTGATTTTTTTGTGAATCAAGATAAATTAAATGTTTTATAAAATTTGTGATTAAAATAATAGGATAAGACTCATCTCATCACATTTGAGAAATTTGAACTTTTTACAGAGTTGAAATGCATTGGACAAAGAATATATTGAATTAAAACTTTTTTAAATAATGAAATTAATAAGATCATAAAGTGAATTTTTTTAATAAGATGAGGAATTTTTTTTCTGAAATTGATTGTTTTCATCAGTTAAATAAAAGTTATTTGTCTAGAGAATTATTATTTTTTATTTGATGAAGATATTTTGGATGTTAAAAAAAGTTTAGTCAAGATAAAAAAATGTTGTTCTGATAGAATGTTTTAAATGTTTTGAATTTTTTAAATATAAATACTGTCAAAAAATAAATATTATGATTATTTTATATTAATTAAATCTCCTAAAAATTTGGATTAATTCATGGATCGAGCTAGAGATAGAATAAAAAAATAGAAGTGAATTTTTTTATACCTTCCAAACAGTTCAGGTTTTCAAATAGCCTATAATAAGGCCTATAACGACCCATACATTACGTACATTGTTATTAATTCAAAATTTAAGCACACATATTACAACATATAACAAGACCATGAAAGGACCATATAGGTATTGTTTTTTTAGAAACTGAGAAACATAAACAACTTGTTCATAAGTCATCTACGTTGTCTCCCATTTTTTCATCATATTTAGAGTCCCATTTGGCATATTCTACTTAGTTCCCTTCTTCATGACCTAGGGAAAGAAAACATACAAAAGGGTGATCTTGAATGCTCAATAAGGGTAAAAAATGAAATATCAATCATATTCATAATATCATAATATTTTGAAAATCCTAACCATCATAACAGATCATAATTTCATAACATGTGATAAATCAATAATAATAACATAATACATGAAACTTTTTGGAATACACACATAATCATAGAGAATCATTTCTTAGTAGTCAAATCTCATTCCCAATACTATCTTAGCGGACAAGGGCCTTTTCTGAACTGAGTTCACTCCTCATTTCAGTCCTGTTTCACTAAACCGGATTATCTTGCCGTTCTAGCCATGTCTATCTCATTAGACATAAATCGTTACCCAATGCATTGGAGGGAGATATAGGTACCACCCATCTCATAATGAAACCATTATTATGTGTGCCTCAAAATCATAAATCATACATCATAGCATAACCCATGTAATAAAATTGGGATTCTTAATCATCATTCCATGATAACATAATCCATATAAGATAAAAGGGCTTCATAAAAAAATTCAATCATAACATAATCAAAACATTGTAAAAATAGGGATAGAAACATAACCCTATATTTTCTTAGATGGAAAATAATTTTGATAAAACACTTGAACTCCATTCTTGAGGAAAATATCTTTTCTACTTCAAAAACATTTTCCTTTCTAATCATGTCATACAATTTTAAACTATAGGAAGTTGATTAAAAATAAACTTGAAAACATGTAAATGAATATTCAGGGAAATAATGTTCTAAAAATCCATTCATTCTGTATATGTTAAAAAAACATTCTTCTCATACTTTGGCCGGAAAAGTCAAAAAACACTTCGTACTAAAAATGAAAAAATATTCCTTTCATATCTTTAACTAAAAACTCACCAATTGGTAAAATTGGATGTAAAAAAATGTTGGTGGATCGAAATAATATTACATATTGATGAAAAATGTATGTGGATGATAAATATTCCCCAGTAAATTCTAAAGTAATAAAATCTCGGATAAAAATTGAGATTGGGATATTTTCCGTTACCGTAGGACCGATTTGCTTCGTAAGTGTCTGAACCTCCTGTATAATGATTTAAATAATTTCATTGACTTATTACAGAATCATAATCACTGTTATGATATCATATATGGTCATATTCTTAGTTTCTTATTAGTAATATTTCATTGCTACTTGTTTTTTGGGTGTTTATTACTTTTTGTTCTTATGCGTGTTTTGTCGAATAAATTATTATTCTTATTTTTAGGTTATAGATAACACATTTCCATAATGGTATTAGTGTCATATATATCATATTTATTAATTCAATTAATTTATATAATCATTATGCAATGAAGATCATATAGAACGAGTCGCATCACATCATAGAGACTATATTCTGTACGTACGCACGAGCGATGATATCGTTCCCATGATCGTGGAATTGTATTGGAGTGTACGTATATTATTTAAGAATCAATATCACTTTAAAATAATAATATATATTTATTCTCTACTCCATTATACCCATCCATGTATGGTGGTGGTGGAAAAATGATTACACCACGGTGTGGAGACGGTATTCTGTACGTACGCACGCGCGGTGATTTCATTTTCCATAGGATGGATAGAAGGTAAAATAGAATTGTTTAATATTTATAAAAACATATCATTATATGAGTGATACTTATGTTATTACTTCATAATTAAACAACTAATGAAGAATAAGTTGAAGAAGAACGAAATTGGAAAGGATCGGTAATGGATATTACATCTTCTTTGACGCGCCTCTTCTTAACCTCCTCTTAGGGCACTAGGGATGGTCTTTTAAGAAGACAAGGACCTATAGGATGTTTCTAGGGTAGTTTATAAGACAATTTGGCAGGTTTTGGCCGATCTTTATTGCTAAATGTGGTGTGAGGTGTGGGAGGAGGATCCCTTTTATTAAGGAGGAGAGGGGCACCTTTAGAAAAACTAAACATATTATTTTATTATAAAGTCGTATTTGGTTTTTAATATCACCATAATGATTTATTTCGAAGATAAGGTGGGTATTGATCTAAATAATCTCATATAGTAGAATTTAGACATGTTTAGGTCATTATATTTACCTTATCTTTTAGTTTTAACTCTTAGTTAATTTGAATGACATTTACCATGTCACATTGTATTTTTATATTATATAGTTAATAAACATACCATATACATCCAAACGACCCCCATGTGGACCATTAATGATACAACTATCATTAAATAAGTATCTTGGACGATCCATATATTTTTAGGAATATAATATCAATTAATAATATAATATTTTTATAAAAACTATTTTATGTCAATTTTGACACTATTTGGTAATTTATTTCTACGAAAATCCTAACAGAATGATTAGTTAAGAAAAAGTTAATTATATAAATAATAACATGTCATATTAACCTATAAAATTAGTTTAATTCATAAAAAGTCTCAAATTACATTTATTTAAGTATTTATAACATCAATTATGTTAATATTTAATTAATAAGATAATTACAGCATCATCATTGTATCATAAATAAATTAAATTATTTAATGTCTAAAAATTATAAATAGAATACTATTATGTAGGAAATATTTTTAGATTTCTAATGAATATTTATAATCGAATTTATCTTTTGTATAACCATATATTAAAAATGTTTTAGTTATTGAAAATTGATAATAACTATTTTGACTATTATTTAAATAAAATAATATTAAAAGTCCTAATCTAATCCAAGTGGACCTAAATGGTCATATTTTATTTCTAATGTCGTTTTTGGTCGAATTACCTTTATCCAATAGAATGTGGACATGTGTTAGGGTAATAATAATATCATTTTTACCCTAAATTACCCTATTTACTTTTAACCACTGTAAATAAAAGTAAAAAGTTACTATCCACCAAAAATTATTTTCATTTTATTGAACCACATTTTATTCCTTGATATTAACCATGTCTTTTGGATTTTCGAAATTACCCTTACATAAGCGATAAAAAAAAATTTCTGTAAATTTTCAAATTCATCAAGGAGTTGGGTAAAAGACGGTGAAAAGTTCAATTAAATTTTTATATATCTAAAATTTGTATAAAACGACTCCAATGAATTACATTGACCATATATAGGTATTATGTATCAATATTGACCTAAAATAAATTTAAATAATATTATTAATTAAATAAATAAAATGTCGTTTTTTAAATAGTAACCCAGTGTATTCACTATTCATTAAAAATTGAATGTTTTCAGAAAAATACCAAAATTTCTCCCTAGCATAATTTCGATATTCCAAATCCAAAAATGAAGTTCATTTTGAATGATTAAATTTACATAATTTAAAAAATTGGGTATTAATATTCATAATAGATGGTTTAAATAATATTTTAATATCATATCGTTGTTTAGTGAATCTCGGTATTGCGTACGACGCGAGCTATTGAGTAAGGTCACGATTGCATATAAATCATGCCAAGTTAGTGTTGTGTGTAGTTAAAGATTACGTTGATGATGTATATAATATAAAAACAAAATATTTCTCATAAAAATATCGGGTGTTACACGGCCCATGAGTCTATAATGTTATATCAGACTGACAAGTTCTATTCGATGGATAATTTCTATTGAATTTTGAAATTATATCAAATTGATATATTTTTTGGATATATACCTTTTATTATTCTATGTAGATATATCAGAAAAATATGATATATGAGACTGATAATTTATATTAGACAAAGATGATATATTAGAAGAAGATGTTACATCATTCTAGAAACATCTTTCCAAAAGAGTAGTTATATTGTCTTTATTTGTTCTTTAAGAATAAGATGTTCTTTCATACTGATATGTTTCATCAGACTTAGATGTTCTATCAAATTGAGTTGTTTTATCATATAGAGAAGTTCAATGAGAATGAGAAGTTATATCAGAATGACCAGCTCTATTTAACTAAAAAATTTTATCATATTGAGAAGTTCATTTGTACGTGGATATTTTTATAGATATAGATTTTATTATGAACTAAAAATTACTACTATACTCATAAGTTCTATTATAATGATTTGTTATGTTAGACTAATAAATTAGATGAATTAGGATGTTGAAAAATATGTGGTCAAATTTCAACTTGATATTGGTTGATGTTTTATAAAGTATCTAGAATATTCCACATTGTATTAGTACTTTTTCAATTACCTGAGGGCATTGAAACAAGAAAACATATTTGTTTTATTTTCATTTGGTTCAGTTGAATATGAATGATGAATATATTTTTCATGTATGATGTTCCATATTATCAATTTTTAGATATATCGTTGACAAATTTCACATGCATATAATGTTAGGATTTGAGAATTTATAGAGAAACAAGGAAGTCTATGAATTTGGGTAAGGAGGAAATTAATTTTAATTTCAGGCCATTAATATTTTTGGACCACCTATAATTCGAGGAGGAAATTACACTGTTCCTTGAAACTGTTCACTCGTTCAAAAATATGATACTCTACTAAATTAGAATTATAAGTGATTTTAGATTCCAAATTGGTTTCAAGATTAAAAAGAGTTTATAAACATAGTATTCTGTTCATAACGTTAGACTATGGAATGTTCAGTTTATCAAATAGGGAGAATCATACTGAATATTTTGCTCAATATTTTGAGATGTTATTTGAGGATAATTTTTTTGTTATTGAGGTGAGATTGAGAAATGTGTATTGAACATGGGTCGATTAGAATGATGTCCATCGAACTCAGCTACATCAGAATAAGATTCTAGAAATACTATTATGGAGCATAGATTTTCATTATTTCAATTTTTTTGGGATTAAATAGTTTGTATGGAAAAACTTATTAATAGTTGGCAGTCAATATAACCATTACTATAATTATGTAGAAGTTTTTTAATGGATGTTGAAACATGTTGTACTAAATTATTCATTATAGGGAATATATATAGAGTCATGTATGTGTCTATTTATTGGATGTAGGTTTTTACATTAAGGCCAAAATATTAACATATTTTCACCATGTTATGTTTTACATTTATTCTTGTATTTTAATTTACTAAAAGATGATAAGAATGAAACTCTAACAATTTGAAGGGGTTTTGTTCCCTAAATTTCATATTTGTTAGAAGAATTTTTCTAATCCCCCTCCACATTCAAATTTATCCTTCAATCCACTGGAATATGAATTTTTATCAATGGTACAGTTCCCCTCTTGAATCATTATCATGGATAATCTCAATTCTATCAATAGTTGTGGAATTTCTATATTTTATAGAAATATTTGTTATGGTTAGAAAAAAAGTTGATTATGTGTCTCCCATCTGTTGGAATATATGGTTATGATACTACTAAAATTTGATTCAAACCATTTATAATGATTCTCCTATAATGTTTAATGAGAAGATAAATGTTGATGTTATTGGAAAATATATTATTCTTATTCTAATATCTCTATAAAAATTTTTATATGACAACGAGGGCTCTCAAAACATCAAGGAGTATGTGGGGAAGCCCAAAATATTTTTTATGGAATACTATTTTGAATAAAGAATATAAAAAAAATGGAATATCTTGTTTGATGACAAAATAATGAGAGATGAAGAATCTATTAATAATTACATCATGAAATTAATTGATTTTTTAAAATATTGGGGGGTATAGATATAACTAGGATGATTCTAAAATTTTGAATAAACTCATGAAATACTCATCATACATGTTCGATTAACAAAACTTTATTTTTAGAAGATAACGATAAATATTTCTTGATGAACTGTATAACTATCTTATTTCTTATGAAATGATAAAATCATCAGTTTTCAAAATGTATATGAAATAAAAAGGGGATTACCAATAAATTTGAAAGAAGAAAATAAAAATATTGAAAATGTATAACCATGTGACTCTGAAGATAAGGATTTTGATTCTTCAAATAATAATATCATTTCACTTATCTCAAAGAACAATATAATAGGAAGTGGAAGGTTTTGTGTAAAACAACTTCTCAACTGACTCTAATGTGGTGGAATCAAGAACTTTTCAAAAAAAATTTCCATGAATGACATTCGAGAATATTGTGATGATTCTAATGAATAATATCAAATAAATAATTTGTAATAATTTATAAAGAAGAAAATCCATCAAACAAATATAATAATAATTTTGTGGGAAGAAATAGATGTTTATTGAGAAAGAGAAGTGAATATTAATCACTAAAAACAACAATTTATAATATTAATGTCACAAAAGATCAAAACATTAATCTAAAATAACAATAAACCAAAATATTTTCTAGATTGTGTAAAAGAAGGGGGAATAATATTACATAGATTATTATCTCATACAAAAAACGGGTTACATGTATTGAGGAAAATAAATCTAAAGAAATAAATTATAATGATGATGAATGATGGTGGAAAATTTATTATAGGTGGAATAAAATTTCAATCAAGAAGAAGAATAAATCCAAAAGTTCTCAATTTCCAAACATATAATTGGTGAACATGGAAAAAAGGGTGAAGAGCTCAGTAAAAAGATGGTGTCTAAAGAATGGTATGTCAACAAGTCTTAATCAAAACATCTTGAGTTTGAAAATATTTTTAGATTGATGAATGAAATTTTCAGGAAGTATATAAAAGTAAAATATGAATTATCAAATTCTATAAAAATCATCAATCCAATAATAAATATAAATCTACAACTAATAAACTGAAATGATTTTCGTAATATCTTAAAAAAAAATTGTGTGGTGAATTTTTTTTGGGAAATCATGGGTTAATAAGTAATTTGAATAACCTATCACATCTAAAAGGGATGAAAATTAATTCCAAAGAATCCAAATCATTGAAATATTGATTAGAAAGAAGAAGAAAAAACATGGATTGGATATTCCCCCAATGGAAGAAGTTATTACTATTGAGATAATAATTTGAAAAATAAGGTGGATTCATATAGTATGAAAGTTATAAAAAACTACAAATCCATGATAGATAATATGGAAAATTTTGATGAAAAAAATTCCAATGAAAATTGAAATGATTCAAAATAGAATTTTCAAAACTGAGAAGAATTTTTTAATAATGAAAGTGAAGTTATAATAGAAACATAAAAATTTAATACCTTACTCAATCACATGGTGACTTAAAATATTATTATAATTTAGATTTATCATGTGAAAACCTAAAGTAGACTGTGATTAGAATATCAGGTATCACCCATTTCATATGTTGAACAAGAATCAGTTTCTAAGGTTTTTGAACAAAAATAATGGTTTTATTCAAGGAATAAAGAGATATATAAAATTTAGAAAAATAATACTTCTGAAAATTTTCTACATCGATAAAATAAAAAATTTGGTGGAATAAAATGATTGTTCTGAAAAAATTTCAATATAAAATTAGATATTTCATGAAATTAAGAAGGATTTTTTTTAAAAAGGCTATGTAAAGGTCGAAGATATTGATTTGGAAGAATGTTTTCCCAAGATCAATGATTATAAATTATTTGAACATTTATAGTAGTGTATTCACATAAAAATTAAAACATATATCATAGGGAGATAATAACATCTTTTAAAAATGATAATATTTAAGAAGTAGTTTACATTGAACAAAATTGTGGGATTATAATTGATAATTATAGAATCTATATTTTTAAATTTATGAAAACCATATATGGCTTAAAAAAGGCCCCACGTGGGTAGTATTCCAAATTTGATAATTTATTGATATTCTTTAATTTTTTTAAAGGAATAGATTATATAACTTACATGTGAAATATGTTGACTCCATCACCCTGATTATAATTGTTTATGTGAATGTTAAAAAAATTTCAGGGGATGAAGTTGTTGTTTTTTTAAAATATTTGTAAATTAGGATGATTGGTTTTTAGTAATTGTTAACATAACTGACATTATTTATTGTTTTAAATGTTTAGAAAGAAGACATATAAAATTTACTATCTTAATAAAATTATGACAAAGAAATTGTAACAATTGTTTTTTATGGATGAATCTAACTCAGTTTCAATTCTCATTTCTGTGATCATAATGTTGAGTAAAGATGTAACAATAAAAAGTGTGAATCAAAAATACTTTTCAAAGATGATTGGACATTTTCCTCATCACACAACCTCGAGAACTGATATTTATTATATTGTATCTTTTTGTGCTAGATATGAGTGTGATCTGAAAGAGTCTCATATATTGATAGTAAACAGAATTAGGAGATATGTAAAAGGAATAATATGAAATGGGATTTTATAAAAATATAATATTTGAAATGGATATTCATAGTTATGATGATGCTAATTGGAAATGATATTGAAATGATAGAAAATGAACTTCAATAAGAACATTTTAATTTGGGGGGGGGGTTTGTGTGAGTTGGGATAGTAAAAAATTAAGTTCAATTACTTTGAGAATAATGGAATCAGAACTTGTTACTACTTCACAAGAGTGTACTTAAATGTTGTGATCAAAGGTTCAGTTGGACGATATTAAATTTTATTATTTCCAACCATTTAAGATGATTTGTAATAATTAGAGTACAATTTACCATTCTAAAAATCATGTTTAAAATTCACGATCAATCATAATGATATCAAGTTTCCCATTATAAAGGAAGTGTATTCTATTAGAGATGTCTCCTTGGAATATATATCAATATAATATTAAATTAATAATACTTTAACAAAAACATTTATGATTGAATTATTTATAGAATTGAGCCTGGAAGTTCATTTCCATCCCCCACCATAATCTTACAGGACATTTAAGAATGTCCCCTGCCATGATGTAGATTATATTTAAATGAGAGATAATTTCTATAACATTAACCTAAAATTAAAGGGGATAGTTTTCTTACATAAATAATTCTGATGTTGTACTTATCATAAAATAGGGAAGAGAATGAAAAATGAGAGGAAAAGATCATTTTAGGGGGTATATTAATGTGGAACTATATTTGTTTGTGAATTATAGATATAATTCATTATAAAATATTACCTAATATAGAAGTAAGGATTCCAAAATCATTATTTTTTTTAAAGGATTTGTTTTTGTAATTCAAAACATGAGTTATTTATAAAATAAATTATGATAAATTATAAGTGAATAAAAATGGTTAGTTGAAAACTTTTTTTAATGAGAGTTGCCAAAAAGGTCAAATGGGGGAGATTAAACATCCATTTTTATGTTTTTAGGAATTTTTTTAAAAACAAATTTTTAATATATTTTTTTAAATATGATGAAATATATGTTATCGAATTTTTATAACTTAATTTGATGAGAATTTTTTCTGAATAATAATTTGGTAAGTGTTTTCGAAGGATAAAAATTAGAAGCACTAGATTGGATACCACTCATCAAAGAAAATAATATCTACGTTTGATTACAGATGAAATGCATCGAATAGAGAAGATTGTTGATTAATAACATAATAAAATGAAGAAATTCATATTTTTTTGAAATAAAGATGTTTCATGGGATGAAGAAATGTAATTTTCTATAAAAAATTGTTTGATGAGTTAAAGAAAAATTATTTATTTAGATGATGAAAATGTTTTCTAAGGCTAAGATAATGAAATGTTTTTATGTAAGAAGGTTTTGAAAGTTGTAAAGATAAAAACATTCTATAAAATGTCATTGTATTATTAGATGTTCAATTACATTAAAAATTATGATAAAAACATGATAAAATATGAATTTAGAAGAGGGAAAACGAAGTAAATTTTTTCAAAGCTCCAAAAAATGATTTTTTTGGAAGCACAACTAGTAGATACATAAAATTGAGAAGTTATGTCACACCGATTTGTTTTACCAGACATAAATTTTTTTTGAGACATAAAAGTTCTATCAGACATAGAAGTTATATCATATTGATACATTCAAACAGAATGATATGTTCTTTTGGACTATTAGTTATATTGTACTGAAAAGTTATATATAAATGATATTTTATACCTGACTAACATGTTCTATTAGAATTATATGTTCATTTGAACATAGAAGTTATATGATAATGATATGTTCTGTTAGAATAAATATTTCTATTTTATGTATATGTTCTATCAAATAAATAAGATTAATCAGATATAGAATTTATATCAGTTTAAGAGCTTCTATTAGATTTTGATTTCATATCGAGCTATGAATTTCCATCATACTAAGATGTTTTATTTGAGTGAAAAGATATATCATAATTACTAGATATATTATACTGACATGTTCTATCAGACTTAAAAGTAATATCATACTAAGATGTTCTATTAGACTGATATGTTCTATTTGAATGAGATGGTCTATTAATCATAGAAGTTATATCATAATGATATGTTCTATCGGAAATAGATATTGTACAAAATATGAAGTTTCACAAGGTCTAGTATAATTTTGATGAGAATGTGGTTGAATGTTTCTGAATTATTTATCACATGAAACCATGTTTTAATTCTTTCTGAGTAGGCATTGAGAATCATGTAATGAAATAATATTTTTTTATTTCTTTGGGTGAAGAAAATCAGAATGGCGAACAAAGATGAAAATTAAGATATTCTAGATTATCAATATTATAATAGATAATTTTCATTGTTCGAAATTATGTATAATTGAAAACTAATATGTTCTGAAATATTTTGTAAAAAAATATTAGAAGAACCAAGCAGAGGTGAGATGGTTTGAAGAGGGAAAAGATGATGTCAAAATGTGAGTCAAATTTAGTGATCTGTGAATTTGGATGGGGGGGAAAATAATTTTTGTTTCCCACCATTACAACTTCGTGAAACCCTATAAATATAGATTGAAATTACAGTGGTACATGACATTGTTCAACCATGATAAAAATTGATACTGTAATTAATTTTTGTAAAATGTTAATTTTCATGTTGAATTTATTTCGATTTGAAGAAGAGTTTCAAGGAAGAGCATTCAAATGAGAACATAAGACTAAGTCATGTTTTGTTTATAAGATATAGACAATTTGACTGAGGGTATTGGTCTATGTTTTGCGATATTTTTTTGAAGAAATATTTTATCATACAAGTGATTATTGAATATTGTTAATTAGACTTGGGTTCATCATACCGAGTTTCATTGAACTCATATACCTCAGAATCAACAAATTGATAGTTACATGAATAATAGATTGTTTATTTTTTTCATTCATCTTTTTTGCAAATTTTTTTTGGTAAAAAAATACTTTCAAACTGATAGGGGTCAAAATTTAAATTATTATTAGAATATAAAAGGTGTCAAATGGTATCTAACAAATGTTTTTTTTCACTTCCTCTTTATAGTGATCTAATATTGTAACCATTTATTCTCATAGGATATAGTGGAAGATAAATTTTCAATAAAAATATTTTTGATATATAGATGCATAACCGATCTATTTTTTAATGTGAATATTATTATAATTAATTGGTTTAATAGGTGAGGAATATGTTATGTAGTGAAAATATTTCATATTTATATAAATTTTAAAGGAATGAAATTTGTGAATACATAGATCATGGTTTGCATGTTTTGTGGGGATATAATTAAGATGGGACAAAATATGAATATGTGAGTTATTTTAATCAGTATTATCTTACGGTTCTTCATTATTGACATGTATTAAAAAATAAAGATATAAAATTAACAAAATTATCAATATTAGTTATATATAATGTTACTTATAATTACAATATAGATATTTTTCTAAAAGAAAACATAATTTGAACATGATTTCATTATAGATGAACAAAATAATAATAATATATAGCATAAACTAATTTTTTTGTTAATACAATATATATATTTTTAGACTGTAACAGAATTTCGTAAATAAATTTTATAGATTAATAAAATTCATACAATTTCTTTACATTGCATCTGATGTTAAAGACATGAAACAATACAATTAGTAATGAAGTAAATTGTTTCTAAAAATGTTAAATGGATTTGTAAATATATAATGATAGTAATTTAGATAAATATTATTTTATTTCAACCTCAATAGCCCCCCATTTTAATGGATTCAAGAACATGTACATTGGAGAATCTATTTAGCCATTCATTTTGTCCAAGATCATCTCAGTTCAATTTATCTCAAATCACTAATACACAAATATAATAACTCTAATATAATTAAAATCAGACCAGAATTTGTGATGTTTAATGTGGGTATTACTTTGTATAATAATTTAAACAAATCCTTGAAATGACTGTAAGAAAATTAAACAACATGTGCATTATTTCTAGGCTTCTATGCTCCTAATTGATTACATAGGAATGAGAAAATTTACAACTGTGAATGAAATCCAAAATAAATAAATAAATCATATTTTTAACTATATCAAAAAAGTATTTCTGAAAAAGGAAAATCTCAGTGTTTGTACATATCATATAATTTACATATCTATTTTTACTTTTGAGTGAGTCAATATAATGAATGTAGAAATGTAATAAAACAAATTATGATACAATGCACTAATAACACAAAACACCATTCAAGGGTTGAAGATAATGAAATGAGTATTAATATTTTGGTAGGGAATGTGAAAAACTATCAATGTAATTTTCAATAAATATAAAATTATTATTGTAGTTGTTAATTGGTTAAATGGATTTGTAAATCCTCAATGGTAAAAAATATCTATTTTTCTATCTCTATACTAACAACGTTCTTAAATAATGAACATATAATGAAAATTTTTTATTTTTAGTTTTCTAATATATAATTAATAGTGGTAAAAGGCTTCATGCTTACAGTTTACACATTTAAACATTATCTAAAAGAAAAAACAAAAAAATACATAATTAGACTACAACCATGATTGGGGATTTCCAAAGATACTAATCATCATATTATAAGAGTTATTGAAGAAGGTATAAGATGATGATAATTTTCTTTCTATATAAGATCATAACACCATTTGAAAACTAAATTCAAAAATATTATAATAATTGTAGATGTACTAAACAATGAAAATTGTTAAATTTGTTTAGGATTTCGTTAATTTTACAAATCTATAGGTAACAAATGTTTAACCAAATAATGATAAATGTACAGATAAATATATTTTTAATCTAATAAAATGAAAAATTGTATTAATCTATAAAAAAAATTTATTCAAATTATAGATCAAAAAATAATATTCACACTGAATTCAGAAACATTATTCATTATTATAGTTATACTAAAATTTTAAAATTGTTATGTATGTACATGATTTCATGAATTGTACTAATCTGTACATAATAAATGTATCACAAAAATCAATGAAAATTATATGAATCTATACAATTTTAAATCTATTTGACCGCAATTTTTTTAAATATGTACATCAAATCTAATCAAAATGTATGATTCAGAACCTCAAATACCTACAAATATAGTAAAAAATGAAAATTATATAATTTATTATGTCAAATAATTATAAATTTACTAATATAATTAATTAATTAAAATGTCCACCTTTCCAAAATAAATGTATAAAACTATTTCATAAATGATCATTGAAAAAATAAATTAATAAATTCGAATATTATTCTTGGGAAACTAAATCACCAAATATGGTTGGACACTTTTCATGGTTTAGAGAAAACTTTTGTTTAAATTGAATATCACACTTTCTATTTTTATGGTTAATTTCAGAAGCTTCTGAAGTAAAAAAATATTTTAGATTACTACTATTTTATTTATAAAAATTTGTGAATAACATAAATTGAAAATATAATTGAATTTTATATTGAATCCTAATGTAAAAAAAAATTCCATCTACAAATAAAAATGAATCTCTAATTAAGATGGTTGAAAAGAATGTTCAATCATATAATAACATCATAAGCATAAATGTCAATAGAAAATCACTAAGATTGTAATATATTATTTTTAGGATTATTGATGATGGTAATGAATTTAAAAGTCATGATCATATTACATGGATGGAGATAAATACCAAAAAAATATAAAATAGATCATTTATAACTAACAAAATGATCCACGTAAAAGTTATTGGTCACCTCTCTAATGTTGTTTTTATTATTATCAAATAGTATTAATTGATACTTATATAGAAATGAATATATATAATCTACAATATACATAACTATTGCTCATATTTATATGATAAAAAATACTACTAAAAAATAATTAAAAAAATAGATATGACATGTTAAGATATATATATATTTATAAATAATATAAGTCATGTTTTCAAATCATAAAATGATACATCTTTGATGAATAGTAATATAAAAAGTTGTTGAGAACAATTAATATTTTTACCTCATAAAGTTGTAGTTTAGAGGGCCCGAATCAGTTATATCCTATGTTGAGGAGTTATTGGGTAGGCCAAGAGGGTATAGGAAATGTGATCAAAACCTATTATTAGAATATATTATATATAGTGCACATGATTCACTATCAGCATGATTTTTATATTTTTAATGAAATTGAGAAATTTGAACCTTCATAAAAAAGGTGACAAAATTAGGGAAACCAATAATTAATGTTAAAATATAAATCTTATACTATGGATAAATATAAAACCTTCGAATATTAATGAACACTTCATATGGAAGTTATTCATTATTAAAATTAGCTCAGAAAAAATATTTCATTATGTAGTTCTTAAGAAAAGGATATTGTGGACAAAAATACAAATAGATATGAACAATGAAGTAGTATATAAATCCATATATAAAAAATTGGACCTTGAAAAAATATTATCAAATTTATATAATGATGCATAAAAACCCATTTAACTAATGATAAAATATATCAGTTAAACATTTCATAAACTACATGAGGATAACCCACCATAAGGAAAATGAACAGCATTTCAACATCACTGAATCATTAAATTTGTAGATATAATTATAGCAGGGAAGTTTAATGTAAAAGTATCAGAATGTTGGAAAATCATTTAAATATGGATTTTATGTATAACATATATAATTTTAATTATCACATGAATATTCCCCATATAATAAATGATGTACATTTTTTGGTTCATCAACAATATATGAAAGTATAAATTGATATTTGGATAAAAATTATTATCATTAATCATTTTTTTTGAATACATATGAATTGAAAAAATAATCAGACATGAATTTTAACATAAATGATTCAAATAAGTTACAAAAAAACTATTCAAACATGTATATTCATGAAGATGTAAATTCGAATAAAGTAATATTAAAAAAATAAAAAAATACTGTTAATAAATATGAATTGATGTACTACAATTGACAATTATGAAGGCATATTTTTCAGTTAATTGTACATTTGTGTAACAAAATTTCTTCAAACATGAATATTTGAAAACATGTACATTAGAATAAATTACATTTAAAAATTAAAAAAATATTGTTAATAAATATGAACCAATATATTCTAGAAAACAAAATATTAAAACATATGAACGACGATGTATATTATAAATATAAATATTAAAAACTATTAACAAATAGATACTTATTTAATGAATTTTTACATATAAGTTAAAACAATAATTTGAAATCCTATAAATTTACAGGAATGTGCATTAAAAGAAAGTAATATTAATAAAATAAATAATATATTAGAAAATATGAATCAATATATTTCAGTTCATAGTACATATAAGATGCAAGAAATATTCAAACCTGATTTTTTAAAAACCTATACCTTAGAGGAAATCATTTTTAAAAAATGAACATATATATTTGGAAGATATGAACCAATATATTCTTATTATAAAAATAAAAATGAGTTGAACAAAGAAGTAGAATATGATATTAAATATTAAATATGTATGAACAAATGGATCCTACAAAAAAATTGATAACGTTCTGGAAACACCTAAAAACAACCATTTCATTAATAATAAAGTAGATAAATTATGAAATTCTTAAATTGAATGAATATAAAATACCATAATGTTAGTGAGCACCATTTCAGCATCATGGAAAGGCTAACCTGTTGCCTAAAATGACAGTAGTGGAGAATAAAACATAAAACGAATATTAATATAGAAAAATATTATATTCAACAACATACCTCTATTTATATAAATAATAAATCATATATGAATTGCAATAATTGGAATAAAATTAATTTTAAAGAAAATTTAATGAAACAAAATTCAATATAACACTTAATAAGTATTGATAATTTCATAAATATATTTAAGTCTTTGGGGATAAAATGAAAACCTAAAGAAACAGTTGATAGAAATGGAAGTAGAAATAAGTCAGTATAATAAATGGGAAGAGAGGAGTATTATGTCTTGTTTTCACTTATGATTCTCTACCGATAGTCTCTAAAAAAAACATGAGAGGACATGAGTGGTAATGATGGGTTAGGGTGACCAAGATACTCTATTTTTAATGGATCAAATTTTCCTATTTCTGTATTTAAAATATTATTGGGAAAATTACATGACTATGAACTGATACGACAGGTGATTCCCAGGCCCGAGGTAACCTGAATGAACCTTCTAAAAATTATGTTTTTAAATAACAATTGTGAGTGGTTTTACTAAAAAAGTGTAATATCTCATATATAGTTGCATGTATTAGAAATTCAAGGGCACCATTGCATTCAGAGTAGTGGGTTTACCATGGGAACAAAATAAGTTTTGTCGGTGTGGGTCTCTAGTGAGAAAACCTGAAATTGCATTACTATAAATAAAATAATAAAATATTATTATTTTATTTTTCATGTCCATATAAATCATGAATGGTAACATGGATTGAAAGTATGGGACCATTAATGATATCATGAGGAGTGATTTCTTTAAGAAGAGCCTAATATCTGCCGGCATGGGTAATTTGTGAATGTTGTTTTCTGGGACGTAAACATAAATAAAATAATTTGAATGAAACTTATTTTATTTTTTAATCCTCACAAGTAAAAATTTTTAACTAAGATTAAAAATATGAGACCACCGCTTATTTCATAATGAGATGTTTCTGCAAAGGGAGTACATATCCTTGACCGAAGAGGGTTGAGATAAAAAGTTATTTTTGGGATTTTTAAAAATAATTTTACATGAAGAAAATAAAATAAACACAAGGAGTTTATTTTTATATATATTTTATGTTTTAAATCAATGAAAAAATGTTGCAAGATGATTGTAGTAGAAATTTTGTTTCATAAAACAATCAACATAATGGCACTATGACTCATAATAACAGAAATGATGAAATATATATCCTCTATTTAATGGAATTAACAGAATATGGGATCATTGTCAGAGATCCAAGTCTTCTCTAAACCTTTAGAGGATTTCTGTTGGAAATTGAAGAACAATGACAAACGAAGAATCACCAATGATGACAGGTTGTGGATCATGGAATGAATAATGAAGGTGTTGTAACATTGATCTTCACCATCGAATGATCTAACCCGAAGGTTGTTCCTCTGTTTAATTCTGTTTCTATTTCTTCATTTCATTAAATCTCCGTGATGAATGTGAATTATTAGACGAACTGAATGATTCATGGATTGTGAATTTTATTGTGGGATTGGTTTGATTTTGGAATAATCATTGGAAAATTGGGATCTTTGTTGAACATACGATTATAATTGGTTATGAGTATCCATTTTAAACTCTAATGTGGGTGGACAAAGGATAACATGAACAAGGGAAGATCCACCCAACTTAGGTCTTCGTTTGAATTTTTTACTACCTGTTCTTTGGGTTTCCCCATTCATTATTGCCATAATAACTATAGAAGGAATCAGGAACCCCAATTGTGGTGATGATTCGTGGTCTAGGAAGGGACCACAATGGTAATCATGGGTCATGGATGGAGGCCATGGGATCATCCTGCAATAATGGAGGAGGATCGTGGTAGGAGGTCGTAGACAGTTCATGGGAGGCCGCGACAACGCAAGGGTGGTTCTCATTTGATGTGCATCTCTATATAGAAAGGGATAGTGGAATATACTGCCAGGGGTGGTCAGAGGCCTCCATTAGATGGCCGGCGACAGAATCACATGGAGGTGGCCATGTGTAGGAGGCAGTGTGCCCTAGAAAAGGAGTTTGTGGCCACCAGGCCACAATGGTGTGAAATCGTAGTGCTAGAAGTTTGTTGCATCCGTTCGGGAGACTCGTGATTGGGCCGCAGGTTGGTGTTGGAAGGTGGACCACAGAATAGCATGAGGGGGATGAGGTTTATTATGTAATGCATGGAAGATGTGGCACCTACCGCTTCTGGGTAGGACCAAACAAGCTCGCTAGTGGGGGCAGGGTCTAGTAGGCCTAATGGGATAGACCCATGTGCTATGTCGGACCAGGTCAGCCCAGACCAGAAATGGAAAGGTCGATGTATGACGAATTGGGTTGGGTCAATCCGGTCATCTAGGGCCAGACTGGGTGTGGACCCAACCAACATATATTTAGTATAACATGCACAACTTTAGAAAAAAATGTGTCTGATCGAAGAGCCATTTGTGGTGCTGGAACCCATGCAGCAAGGTAATCCTTTTGAAATGCTCAAAGTGAGTTTCCATGGAGGTTTTTTATGTTTGATGAATTGAGGAGTATATTTTCCAAGAATTAAGAACAATACATAAAGAAATCCATCAATTGGATGTGATGTGATAGAAGTGAAAAGTGATCCTTAGAGGCCCAGTAGCCAAGTTGACCTTAATGGTCTGGTAGATGTGGGGATATCTGGGGTCCTTCATCCCAGCAGACCTCAGTGGCCCTACAGACGAGAAGACCATAGTGGCCCGGTAGACGAGTAGACTATAGTGCTCGGATATATGAGTGGACCTCTATGTCATGGTAACCGAGCATACCTCTGTGGATAGGTAGTTACAGGAGCCTTAGTGTCATGGAAGATGAGAAAACCGTAGTAGAACGATAGACCATAGTGACTAAATGTGTATGAGTCCCTTAGTAAAAAAATATGTTCAATGTTTTCACTGAATTACTGTACATTGGGTAGTTCATAATGGGTTCTATGTGGGATGTTCCCAATGAAACATGACTTATTTGAGTAGCTCTTTGAATAAATCATGCCTCATGTAACAAGTCCTCCTGGGATGAGCTTGCCTCGAGTAGAATCCTATGACAAAGGAATGGATGTGATATCAAATCTTCTTGCCTCAGTGAGACCAGACGTCTTAGGGAAACATCATGATGTATCTAGACAAGACGTTCTATCAGATACATTTAGTAGACTTTATCAATGCGATTACTATCAAATATCATGTGGAGTGGGATCTCGTGGAAATGATAATACTATACACAGAAACATTTGATTGGAAGTGGATGACACGTTGCATCCTTAAATACTTTATGAGTATACCAAGATGTTGTTGTTATATGTGTGGAATACATATACCTATGTTGAGATGATTGTACCTTCATGGATGGGAATCTTTCTTGGTATTTTACATTTTGGTTTTCGGGGTCTCTTACTGAGTATTTTTTACTCCCCCCTTTCATGGGATTTCCCCACACTTTTCATGTCTTGTACAGTTGACCAATTATTTAGTGGAGTTCAAGGTGGATTAGGAGAAGGATTTGGCCAGAAGTTGCCTTGTGATATCAGATAGGCCGAGCTGTTCTCAACAACTTCTACAGTAGCTTTAGTACACTTGTTTGTGGGTTGAGCATTGTAATAGTATTTCATTTAGAGGGATTGTATTCTAGACTAGTTGTAATTTAATTTTTTTTATCTTACTATGTTTTTGGGTTCTAGTTATATGCACTAATTTTCTTTATTTTTTTGTTTTCACTCTCTAGACCTGTGACTTTCAGTTGGGTTTTTGTTTGCAGGTTCTTGTGAAAATGCCTCCCATTTATGGGATAAGCATACTCTGAACTTGTTTCCAACCCCTACCCTATCAGAGGTGTGATCGGGGCTGTCACAGCATAGGCCCAAGTGTTTGGGTCATGACAGTGTGGAATCAAAGGGGTTAGTTCTACTATTAGAAAATTATTTTGTTAGATTGGTTTGGGGGGACAATGTTAAGAGTTTTGAGTTCAGATTTTAGTATAGGGGATCCACTGTTAGTGTGGTGACCAAATTTTCTATAAAATAAGACATGTGGCTCTTGTTTTTTGATTCGGTATTTCCAGAGATAGTTTCATGCTAAATATTTATACATGAATCATTTAGGAATTATTTTCTATGTCCTTCTTGATTTGGATCACCATGTGAACTCTTTTAATAATGATACATATTATTCCCCTTAGGATGTGTTCATGATTCCAACTAACCTGGTTTCCATAGTATGATAAATATTTGGGATGATGCTTGATGTGGCCACCATAATATGAGCTATTCACAAATAATTTCTTCAAGATGGTCTGTAGGAGACAGTATCTCCTAATAATTACCAAGTAGACCCACATGAAGTGTTTAAGGTGGAAAAACATTAAAACTTAGTCGTCGATGGATATTTTGGAAATTGGTGATGAGGAATAGGGTTCAAACATGTGTCACAGGCATCTGAGGCAGTGATCACCAAAGATGAACGGTAAACATGACCTGCTGATAGTTGGTCAGAAAAGTAGGTAGTAGAACTAGATGTTTCATAAGAAGGGGCATTCTAGTACACAGAAGGGAAGGATTTTGAATTCTTTTCATAAAATGTAGAATATCAAGAGATATTGTCCCACCATTCATGTTTTAGTTAGAGTGTAAGTTGATAAATAACCAAGGAATATGCATTGAAAAAAGTAGACTGATGTCTATGGTGGAGGATGAGTTTGGAGAGCTAGAGAAGAAAAAGAGAGTGGTTGATATTTTATTGTGTTATTATCACCACCTCAAGTTGGTCGATACCAATCTAAGGCAGCTGTTGGATATGAGAAGACACAGTTACAGGATATTGAGGCTCATAGATTGAGGACTCTATTGATGATTCAAGGTATGATCTATGTAATTATACCTCAGTTTTGGTATTTGTAGACACATTTACTAGTGATTTTATTTTCCTTCCAATTTTCTTGTTTGATACCTAGAGGTTCTGGTTGATCTGATGACATGATGATATTGTTAGAGACTCATACTGGAGGATTCCCAATAACCACACACTAGTTTCGATAGTGTGAAATTACTCTTGGAGGTGAGAGTTTCTGTTCGGATCTTTTGATAGTGGTACAGAGACCTTATGATATCATTATCACTATGGGATAAATCTGTACATCATACTAAGATTTAATGATTTAGGAAATATGTTGAGGTTTGTACACTTTGATGGAACTGCATTTCCATTTTATCAGAAAAGGTGAATAATAATTGTATCTATGGATAGAATTAGGTAGAGAAGGGTGCACCCAATATCTCTTTAGTTGCCTAGTTCGTCCCTCACGTTAGTGGATGTTATGAGTCCTCATGTTTCTTAGTATCAGAAGTGTATAAGGAAATATTCCATGAAGATATTCCCAGTTTACCTCTCTGTTGAGACACAAACATATGAATTCATCTACATCCCATCGTGGCATCTATATTTACACCAGTATAACGGATTGATTCCAAATAGATCCTTGATATGGGAGTGAAAATGGGGGACAAGAAAAGAAAGGGATTAGTATGAACCAAAGATTCATCCAGGTCAACCCGAGTGATATTTTTTTATGAAATATTATTTTAATCAATGTGGGATAGGGAGAAAATGAGATATTTACAGATAGTCTTGGACCCACTTTGGTAGAAATAACTTCAAATAAGTCTCTTGATGTGTCTCTCTTGGATTCGGAAAGTCCCTATTTCTATGATATGGCATCCAAGAGGCTAGATTTTATGTGAACTCCTTGATGCAGAATACAGAAGCAGACTGTACTAGAAAAAATAAAATTAGGAGTTATTGACAGAGGCATCAGAGTGGATAGATTCATTGTGGTTATCCTTCATGAATTGGAATGAAATACCTTATCTATTGTCAATGGTTTTACCTGTCCACTCATAAATGATTCAGTGAAACCCAACTCGATGAAACGGATTGTGAGTCTTTATGTGACCAGTTTTTCATATGATATACCTTATATAGACATTTGAAAGGTGTGGATATTATTTTTCTTTTCAGATGATTCACAATTGTAGTAGTGACACCTAGAATGTAAAGATGCATCTGTATATGCATGTGGATGTCACGGTGGGATTACCACTTATGTTATGGAGATAAGATAACACATAGGTGATCATTGAATGGATCACTATGTTGACACAATTTCTAACCACCTAGATAAGAGTTTAGTATAGGGCACTAGGTTCCCCTTCATGCTAGAGATTTTTATACTTCATGTAGTTTCACTAACAATTATTTGAGATCATGATGCTCATTTTACATACCAATTGTAAAAATGGTGAAGAAGTTGTTTACAATGATTGATCAAGTCACCAAAAAATGTATGAAAAATACAAATGGTCATCTGAATATTTGTACTAGTAGAAGGAAGAAACCTTTGGTGTTTTAGGAAAATGACCATGTATTCCTTCACATCTCACCTCGATAGGGGCTATATTGATTTGGTTGGTTCAGAAAGTAAATTTTGAGTTTCATGAGACCTTTTTTTGATAATGTGTAGATTGGGAGATGTGTAATTCCCACTTATCACTAACAAAATAGATCGAGTGGGATCATGATTCCTTCCATGTAACACTAATGAAGAGATAAGTACATAGTCATTCACACGTCAATGAATGTGGGGAGTTGAACATTGATGATGGGGAGACTTTTGTAGAGTTTCCGATGGATATTGAGAATCAATAAAAGAGTAACATATGTTGTAAATCAATTCATCTAGTGTGTTTTTAGTAGAAGAACATAAATATAGATGAGAACACTTGGGAGTGGGAGGCTCGGGATCATTCATGCACTCTCATCTGTTTGGGAATCCCGTGGTTTCCCTTTCAGTGAATTAAATCCTTAACATGGAGGCTATTTAATTATTATTATTTTCCCAATTTTATTTTCCTTAAATTATTTGAAAATTTACGATACCAGGAACTAAGATAGTGTGTTATTCTGATGCTGGTGGTGCCTGGAATGATTCGTCAGAAAAATGATATATTTTTAAATAGTGAATTTGAGCGGTTTTCCAGAAAAAGTGGAATAAATCTTAAAAGGTATCCTAGAATATAAATTATAGAGAAATGTTTCATTTTGATAAGTGGTTTTACCCTATGGGCAAATTATGTTAAGCTGGGGAGGGTCCCTAGTGAGAAAAACCAAGAAAATGGCATAACATAATATAAAATAATTAAATAAGAGTATTTTTTCAAGTCCCTACAACTCACCAACGGTAACCCATATTGAATATTTAAGACCACCATTGAGCTCGTAAGGGTGTTATTTCCATTGGTGAATCCTAACATCAGCCGACGCAGGCCAGATGATAAAGTTGGTTTTTTGGGATGTTACCATAAATAAAATAATTTAAATAAAAATTATTTATTTTTGAATCCTCATAACAAACAAACTATATCTTGAATTAATAATTTAAGAACACCTTTGAGTATGTAATGATATTTTCTCCTTGGGCATGACATAACCTCAACGGGTGTGGGATAGGAGAAAATGTTATAATTTTGGTTTCTAAAAAAATTACAAGATGAAAGCAAAATAAACATGCAGATTTTATTTTATTCCAATATGAGTTTATCTGCAATGCAACATTGTCGCAACCCGCACATAATAGAAACATTGATTCATAAATAAAAAATGTAATGACATTGTGCCTCAGTGTAACAGAAACGTTGATATGTGTTTCCTCTATTTAATGGATTAACAAAATACAGGATTGTTGGCAGAGCGAAAATATTTCTCAGAACCTTTCAGTGATTTCTATTTGAAAGTGGGTAATGATTAAAAATTACTAATCAAAAAAAATTATGGGTTGGGGATCATAGAACAATGAAATATGGAAGGGAATCTTTGATCAACACCATAAAATGACCCACCCTCGAGGTAGGGAATATGTTTGAATCAACTTATATTTCTCCATTTCACTATATATCCATGAAGAATTTGAATTAACCAATTAACAGAATGATTCATATATCATGTGTGCTATTGCTAGGTGGGTTTGATTTTAGGATAATCATTGGTATATTGGATCCATGTTGAACTTATCAATATAATTGGTTCTATTTAGCTGTTTATAAACTCTAACATTGTCAAATCAAGGCTAACATGAACAAGGCCTGATACACCCACCTCACGTGTTCATGAGAATTTATTTCTCCCACATTCTTTTAATTTCCAAAATATTTTCCACCATAATAACCTTGGACATAATCATGAACCACAATGGTTGCAGTGATCCATGATCTAGGTGAGGATCGCAATGGTAAGCAAGGCCAGTAGTAGGAGGCCATGGGTGGTGTGCTTCACGATGACTATGGTGGCTCATGAAATCCACTGAGGGATGAGGTTAGAGGCCACCAATATCTAGAAAATGGCACACCATGGTATAGGAGGCTGCATCTAGTTGGCTATGGTGGGGTTGAACCATGGTTGTAGTAGGGTGTTGTGTCATGTCAGGAGACACATGACTTGGTAATGTGATGGTGCTGACACGCAGTCTATGGGAAATCATGAGGGGGTAGGTGGTTGGAAAAGTTGGATGCACGATGTAGGGTAGATGTGGCACCTACCACATTCATGATGTACCAAACTAACCCACTAGAATGGGCAGGGGAAGGGGAAACTGAGCTATTTTGTGGCCCGACTGGGAGAAAACAAGATCGTCGGGTAATCGGGGGATAAGAATCCCAATGGGATGGGTCCAGTAGGACCATGGCCAGGTCTGACTATGTTAGGTTGGATGAATTGGGTTGGTTCAAGGCGATCTGACTGGGTTGGACCAGGCCCTGACCCAACTGGACCCTTTTTAGTAAAACTATTTTAACTATCAAATTGTGTTTCCAATTGACGACATGTTTGTGGAGTTGGGAACCATGCAATGTTAAGGTACTTTTAATATAATCAATGTTATTTTTAGTGTAGTTTGACTTATGATTGATGGATTGAGGAGTAGATTCGTTTTGAATCAGGAATTATATGAGTATAAATCCTATAGATTGTAGTGACATGATGAATGTGATTAGTAGACCTCAGTGGATCAGTTTCCGAGTGGACCTCAGTGGCCTGACAGATTAAAAGACCTCAGATTTCTAGAATCAAAGTGGACCTTATTGGATATTAAGACGATCAAAACATAGTGGACTAATAAACGAGCAGATGTCAGTGGCCTAGTAGCTGAGTATACCACATTGGACTGAAAAACGAGCAGGCGTTTGTGGATTTGTAGCAGAGCGGAACTATGTGGTATAGTAGATAATCTTACCCTAGTGGCCCTACAAACCTTAGTGACTCATCGGAGATGAGTTCCTAAACTGTGTATGATGTTTAGTGTTGTGACTGAAGCATTGTAATTTGAATTGTTTTTAGTGCATTCTCTTTTGGTGGATCCAAAATAAGAGGGACCTCTTTTTGTAGGTCTCTTATGACTTGGTGGCACAAGGAGAGAGTCTTCCCATGATGATTGTTCCTTGAGAACAAACCAATTAAAAATCATTTATTGTGAAATCGAGACTTCTTGTCTTAGTGAGACCAGAAATCATAGGGAAACATTGTGACATATCAAGACCAGATGTTCTCTCAGATACATTTGATAACCTTGCTTTATGTGGTTACTATCAGATAGCTCGAAGAGTGGGATCTCACAGAATTGAGTGTGTTATGCACATAATCATATGATTGGTAGTAGATGAGATGTTACATGTTGAAATCCTTTATGAGTATAAATGAATTTTCTTTCTATTGTGTTGATGGCATATAACTCTGTTGAGATGACTCTACCTTCTTGGTGGGGTTTCCTTTATGTTGTTTGCTTTGTGGTTTTTAGGGACCCCTACTGAGTATTGTTTACCCACCCATGCACAGTCTTTTCCCACACATGTAATGTCATGTGTAGTTGATTGATTCCTTGGTGTAGTTATTATCAGAACAGGATATGGACGAGGACTAGATGGTGCCTTGTGAGATTATATGAGCTATGGTGTTCCAATAAGTTTCTATAGCTACTTTTGTACCCTTGTTTGCGGGTCCTGCATTGAAATTGCCATTATTTTTATGGTCTTTTATTCTAACATGATATTACATTAATACTTTACTTTCTATTTTACTCTGTTGTTGGGATGTAGTGGTATGCATACATTATCATTACATAGGGTTTTTACTCTCCATACCCATGTATTTCAATTGGGTTCATGTGTACAAGTGTTTTGGAAAATGCCTCTCATTTGTGGGATATATATACTTGACACTAGTATCTATACCCTATCATTTTAAAGGTGGCGTTGGGTTTGTCACAACACAACCCATAGAAGACGGGTAGTGAAACTGTTCATGGGGTGGCATTTAGGGAGAGGAGCAATGGGAACAATTGGAGAATATGGACACTATGTTCTTAAATGTCAAGATGGCGATACCTAGAGATTTATACTGAATGATAAAGATAATAATGTAATAAAATGGGATAGGATATGCAGGGAAGTATAATGATATAGGGGAAATAGCTTTCCTATGATATTAAGAAGGCATATGAAGAGGGATTTAGAGTGGTAGCCAGAACAATGAGATAGCGTGACCTGGAGAACTAGATTGATGACATCATAGAGAAGGACTATCAAAATGGCTAGTATTTGTTGGTATGTATAGAAGATGTGTGGAAAATGGTTTTCTGGGAGTTGAAATAGGTGAGGGAAATAGATTTTTTTGAGGACATATAGAGGTGGAGACATGAAAATTAGTATGAGTAATATATTTCAATAGAACCACAAGAGTGACTGTGGAAAATATGTCGGTACAAAAATCGATGATGAATGTTTTGAAACATATGTTCCATGATTAGATACCTACTTTTTCTTGTATTTGAGTTTACTAAAAGTTAGAACAAAAAAACTCTAACTAACTGTAGGGGTTAATATTCGTAAAGTTGAAATTATATTAAATGAAACAATTGATTATAACCATTATTGTTCTATTATCATTTAAAACATCCTTATATCCCATGGTATTCTATTAATACCAATCATTTATGTCTAAAGGTACAAGCAGATGAATATATCATAAATAAGATGTATAAATTTAAACCAAGGCCTTTTTATTTTATTTATTTTTCCACACACTATAAACCAATTTATCCATTATAAAATTATGCCTCTGACATAATCAATACACTACGATGTCATTATGATGATGGAACAACCATTTTTCACCTCTATTCCATGTAATGGAAAATGAAAGTATAAGTCATGCGTTCTTATGGACTACCACCTCTACAAACAGATATTATTAATTATACATCACTAAATTTTATGATTGTTTACTATGTTATAATTAATGTTTTTAATTAATATTTATGAACTAAATATGATTCTGGAATTATAATATCTTACCTACCTTCTTAACTTCATATCCATTATAAAATGATAATGTCACTCTTTGGTATGCAAGAATTACCAAATCCATAAAGATATGTGTTTTGTTTGTTGTTTCATGTAGACATGAATTAAATTATGGTTTTCATATAATAATTATTTTTTAAGTGATTTATTATTTACATTAAATTAATTTGGACCATCAAATAGTTGAAACATCACCTATGAATACATACAAGCAATTATCTCTATGAAATGATGTAATTATTTTTCATCACTCATTCTTTTAAATGGTTATAAATGTTTATATAATAATTTAATAATATAATTATTTAATTATTAAGATTATAAAGATGTTTAATACATGACGAAGGTTAAACTAATATAACCATAGAACAAAAACATGATTGAAAAATAGACCATTTATCCCCTGATTGTTCTCTTTAACAAATAAATTATTAATAAAATGTTAATTGATATTATAATTGAAAGATACATAGTAATTTATTAAGAAATATTATTCCTTTAATATTAACAGATATTCAAATAACACTATGTTTGATATGATATAGAACATGAAACATTAATCCAAAATAAACAACAAAATATTTTTTTAATATAACTATTTTAACTTTCTTGTTGAATTAGTCTGTATGAATACTGATAACTAAATTATGAAATATATATTAATGAACAAATAAATATGAATGAATTGATTAGTTATTATGAAATATACAATCAAATTTTATTAAATTCATTAATATTTCAAAATATAAAATTTCACCAAAGATTAATTTTAATAATTTTTTTGTGAGAAAATAATTAATTTTTTAAAATATTATTTTTAGAATCATCATATTAGAATTATCAAGGTGTGATATTTTGGGATTTATCTGAAATAATTGATTTTCCAATGAGTGGGGTAAAATATTACTTTTGATAAAAACTATTTTTTGGTTTCATGAATTTAAAAAGGCCTATTTAATTTTGAAAATTTATTAATTTAAAACAAGATATATTATAATATTTTTATGTTCATCGGAATTATTTTTTCAGATTTAATTTAGTGTACAAACGTTTTTATAAATACAATGTACTTTTCTAAAAACCTATTTTCTTTTCTTTTTGTTTTTTAATGTTGAATGAAAGTCTACCACTTCTTGGAATGAAATATTGAAAAATGGATACCAGATTTTTAATCACTATGTTCAAATTTTGAAAATAGGTCACTTTTATTTATCTTAATTATGAATAGAAATCATATTAAATTTATATAACCTTGAAAAGGGTAAATTGGGTAATTTAGGTTAAATATAATATGATTAGGACTAAAAAAATGACCTTAACACATGTCTAATTTTTATTTTATGAGTGTATCTCATACATAAACATAAAAATTTATAATATGTGACATTTTTTTAATATTTGTTTTAGAATTTCGAACTTTATAATATTTATTTGAGTGATAAAGACAAAATGTAAATTTTCTTATTTAAATATCTAAATATTTTATAATTTTTATAAATATAAAATATGTTTGACTAAATATTTTTTAATATAAATTATTTATTTTTATAATTTAATTTTTTTAGTTTTTTTAGAAATTATAATTACATTAAATTCATACGCAACGCCGACCCAACATAATGAATATAAAAATAAAATAATTATCATTAAAAATACTAAAAATAATATAATTTGAAATAATTGTTTTATTAAATTAATATATTAGATAAATATTAGATTACATAATGTGTTAATATATTATATTCGAATTCAATTCATTTCCAATTGAATTTAATGTGATATTAACTGAGTAATGTTTGGAATGCCATTAATAATGTTTTATAATAAAAAAGTATTTTTAAAATGTTTTAAAATTCATAAAAATATATTCTTAAAATTAAAAGATATATGGATGTAAACATTAACCAAGTACCATTTAATGTTTTCTATTATTATATAGTTACACTATTATCCATTAAATTGTATAAAACACTATGATTATGAAAACTGTCAAAAATATTAATGAGGGATATAACTAAAAGATAAGCATTCAAACATATCCAAATAATTATAAATTTTCCTTTATGATATTACATGGACTTATAATAATTATTCATTCTAATTATGTCAATTTGAATTCAATTTTTCATGATAAATAATCTATATTTATTTAATACTTTAATAAATTCAAAGATTACCCCTCCATCAATTATAAATGGAGACATGCATTTTTATTATTACAAATAATTTAAATAAATTGATCAATCAATGCTGGACCATTACCCTTAAAAATATCCTTATACATGTTATTTAGTGTTTTTTTTTCACTTTAAAATACAAACCCTAGGTCTATTAAGAAGATATCTAAAGTTTACTAGTGAATAAGTGGTAATCATCTTAACCGAGTGTCTGAAGTTTATTTCTTCATATAGTTCTTAAAAATGTGTTATATCAATCCCAAAATAATATATATATATATATATATTATAAAACATACATAGATTATATTTAGTCTACGATGAAACCATATTCCATTAGTTTTTCACCCTGTGAGAAGAGAAAACATTTCTCAAGCATTTGTACAGCATACCATCCACATCTGGTGGTGCAATTAATTTTTCATCAGCACATTACATGGTTGGTTATAAATATGATACTAATTAATATATATTGTATTTATTTCATAAATTGTATTATAGAACTAAAATATCATCTTTTACTTCATAGAATCTAATTAATTGGAAAATGATAACATCGCCAACACGTACGTGCGGACTACCAGGACCCCGAAGTAATATTATCCATTTTTTCATTTAAGCATTATGTGGGTGGTAATAAGGAATGATTTATTTAATATATATGATATATATGATATTATAAAGAATCTATGAAGATAAATTATAATTATTATTTCTTTTATTACCTCAATTGAAAAGTGAAAATGATGTTCAGACATGTATGACCCACAATATGCAAAATTGGTATAATTAATTTTTCAATATCTATATTTTTTGGATGACTATAAATATATATTTATTGAATATTTATGATGTTTATAACCTGAATAAGGTTTTGTTTATTATGTAACCATAATAAAATTACAAGGACCGAAACAATGTAATAAAAAAATACATGAAAACGATGTCGTTAAAATACGAAATAATGATAATAATAAAATATGATTAACAAAAAAGTGATAAATTATTATAAATGGATTTTATATGATATTATATATATTTATATTTTTAATATATATTGATATAATAAATATAAATTTTCTATATTTCATTTTAAATCACATTAAACGCAATAGTAATGTGAGGTAAGAGTTTATATTTAATCATACCATTATTTATGGTTGGTTATGTCTAAATCTCCCATAGGGGATATATTTGATATTTATATATTAAACCCAATATATTTTAATATCCTCTTGATGGTCATAATATTTTTATGAAATGCTAACTTATTTCTATCTTTAATTCTTAAAAAAATAATTAGATATTATTTTTATGAAAATTAGATTTTTTTTTTATTTTTGGAAGAATATACTTATTCTTCAGAATCAAGGATTTATAAAAATATTTTCATGAATGTTTTATAAAATTTAAAAAAAATTATAAAGATAATTTAAAAACTGATTTACATTTTAGAATATATATTTAATGTAATCTACTTTTCATGTTTAGAATAAATAATATATTTTTTCTTTTTACAATAGTGTGAAATAAATTTATATTTTAACTTATATGGAATATACCAAATTAAATTCCTTAATGGATTGTTATTTCATGGCAAATTGTGTTACCTATTTCAATTATTATATTCTAATATTAAATTTCTAATAATTCATAAATTATTAGTTAATATAATTTATCTTCAATGTGGTAAGGGTATTTTACTAACGTATATTTACAATGTAATTTTTATATTTTTTATATTAATGAACAACAATACCAATTATTTTAGTTATTCCTCATTGGTTATATTTTATCATGATTATATAAAAATTATTTATCCATATGAATTATGATTAGTTCAATTGGGGATATATTATTTTGATATTGTTCTCCATATTACTAATGTTATTTTATGTTTCTGTTTATGTTCACTTATTTTTGAAAGTGTTAAAATTTTGAATGTTATTTATTTAAAATAATATTTACATCAATTATGATATACCCGACTCTTATTAGGAATTCATTGGACTTAAAAAGTGATTGTAGGGGCTCATTTCACCAACTCAAAGCATTGGTAGGTCCCAGGAGAACATATATCTTGTGGATTTGATGGAGGTCTCACCCATTTATGTATGATTTCATTGATTGAGGCCTTGATGGTTAGTTTAATATGTTAAAAATTATTCTTTCTCTAATTATGATAATATTTATTGACTTCATATGATTATTTAATTAGTAATGATATTTATAGATAATTTTCGATATCATGTGATTATTCATATAGAATTATTTGGCAATCTATTATTATTTCAGTATTATTATTCATGCAAAGGTTATTATTTAAATTGTATGTGTTTCAACATAATTAGCTTACTATATTGATTATGTATTATTTATTCTTGATAAATTTTATTTTTCATATACCATTACTGATGATATGATATTATCAATTTTTTCTAATTCATTTTGCTACATTTTCACCGAATGTTTTATAATTTATATGTAGAGATATGCTAAAGGGAATAATGGTGTACTCAAAGAAATTATTATATTGTATTTTGAGTTTAAAATATATATGTGAGATTCAAGTATGTATTTTTTTCCAAGACTAGTAAACAATTGTATCCTCTCAAATTCAATTGCATGAATTTGTTACCAATATAATAATGTAACCACCTTTTCTGGGCGACATGGGTCAGGTTATTTATTGTTGGAATGAGACAATGTTTTGTATAATGCATGGAGACTATATATATATGTTAAATAATATATTATATAACACAAACCAATAAAAAAATTAATTTTATGTCTAATTATAGTATAAAATAATATTGTATTTTTAAAGTAAATATTTTGTGATATTTCCTAGAAATACATCCCTATATGGATACTATATGTGTATGTGGTATTGGAACAAATCTATGTAGGGGGAAAATCCCAAAAAATAGTTTTATGAGTATTTCTTTTCCACCATTATAGTGCACGGTGAGTGTGCTCTAACTATTAACTTTATATGACACTACTAGGTGACATTCAAGGGTAAATTCAAATTTTATTTATCATCCTTTATGAGAAAATATAACCTATGTAATCCCATAATTTGTTAGAGGGATATATGATAAACATAATGAGTATTATGTTGATAATCCTAAGGTTAATCATAAGATTAATGTCCTATATACCAATAGTTAGGATAGTGAAGGATGTCTAATATGATAAATAGTATTTTAGGATATTTTTGTTGTAATATAACCCTTTGGTTAGAAAGGGTTTTACTGAAACCATTTTTTAAATATGAAACCTTTACATTTTTTGGAAATAATTTAAATGTTATTGATACATTTTGGGGTAATTTGATCATTGATTTTTAGGATATAAAATTAAATTAATATTATATTATTATTTTGGAAAACTATGATATTTAAAATATACTATTGAGTATAATATGGATTTAAAAATTATTTATCTTTTTTTGTATGTTCATCATATTTTTTTTGGAACATTATTGGAATTATATTAATTTATTTTTCGTAAAGGGACAACCCATATTCTAGGATACATACCATCATATCCAGAAAGGCTACATGGCTTAAACCTATAACTGATTAGTGATATATGTTAATCACATACCAATGTCCAACATGATATCTTTATTAGTATAAAATTATTATTTTTACTTAAATGATTATATAGATAAAGTTTATTTTGATGTTTTTTATATATGCTTTATCCTATACATTTCAAGGGATGGAAAAGTGAATTTTTGATTAGGTGATTAATGTCATTTTGGAAGAATATTGGTACAAATTTGAGGAACATTATATTACATTACTGAATTTTATTTGTAGAAAAAATGTTGAATTATATATTAAAGGAATTTGTGTTTTCAATGAGGATTTAGTTTAATTTCAATGTTTCTGTAGAATAATTGATCATGTTATTCTCATATTTGGTTTTTTTAAAATTAAGAGCTAAATTTATGCATTATATTTATATTGATTTTTGTTTTGGGTAGAATTATTTTAAATGTTTGTAAGGATAACCAATTATAGAATGATTTTATATTGAATATCTGTTGCATTGTTGAGGTTTTAGATGTTAATGTAATTTTGGAAAACGTTTTATAAAAATTTTAGTTTTAGAAAATATTTATAGGTAAAAAGAATGGCATTTTTATATTTAATATATCTTATGATTCATTATATGTTGATTTTAGAGATTCGAGCATCAAAAATTAAACATAAATAGTCATCATCTACAAAAATATATTAGATTGTGGTGGACTATTATCAATGAATAAAATTACAATTTCTATGTAAATATATTCATATATTTTCTTACACTATAGGGAAAATGAATTTTTCAGTTATAAAAAACAAATCTTGAAAGAAAAATAATTTTTTACTATCATCATTTTCTATTAATAGATAGTCTTTTATCACCACTTTGGAATATGATTTTGTGATCACTAATATTTTCATGATAATTTAGTTTGTGGTGATTAATGATCACCGTCAAAATCAATAATAATTTGTATATTACACTTTTTCGTCTATGCCCATATATACAAATTCCATTAATGATAACAAATTTAGAATCCTAGTACAATGTCATTCTAAACAAGAAACATATTTTCCTTTCCCTTTTTTCAAGTAGATGTTTTATTAACGCTTTTTACTATATGGGTTTTCCAAAACATAATTTTTAAATATAAAACTACATATTTCAAAAAAATTATAAATTTCAAGGACACATTTTATTAAATGGGGTGATGTAAAACTATGGGGTTTTAAAAGTAAATTTTTCTAAATAACATCTAGAATACGCAATAATAATCCTAAAAACCCACAAAATATTATTATTTAAATATGACCACTAAAACTATACAGTTAAGTTGGAGGTTATAAATTATATAAAAAAATATGAAATAAATATAATTTACCTCCTCAATTAAAATTCATTATCTATTTCTTAAGAAACAAACTCTCAAATTTTATTTATGTCATTTTATTTTTCCAAAATAAATTTTCATAAAAAATTATTTTTATTTCATTTTTGTGAGAAAACTATATAAATTATTCAAATTTTAGAAAGATAATTTAATGAAATAAACATAATTTACATATGCATCATATAAAATTTATATGATGTTGATTTTTTTGTATTTACATGAAAATATTTGTTTTTCAATAAATAATGAAAAATGATACTTTTTATTAAAAAAATATATATTTTTGAATAATTAAAATGGAAAAATTTTATTTTAAAATGGTTTAAAAGTAAAATAATTTTTTTAACAATACAATATAGTTCATTATAAATAATCTTCATACTTAATTTTTTATAAAAAAAAATTATACTTAAATTGAATTTTTATAAAAACAGGTTTTCATTACAATGTGTGTTTAAATCATAAATTAATTTCTGAGACATCATGTAATTGAATATTGAAAAATAGTAACCATATTTAGAATCTATAGGTAAATTTTTTTTCAACATTACAATTTTTTGTCTACTAATTATGAATTGTATCATATTTGAATTTATGTCACCTCAATAAGGGTGAATAAGGTAATTTAGGTTGAAATTATATAATAAAAACTAAAATATGATCATAAAACATAACTAAATTATATTTTATAATTATATATCAACCATAAAAATTCTAATTTAAAAAATCATTCAATTTTTACTAATTTTCTTTAATTTTGACCATATAATTTTTAAGTGAGAGATAAAGAAAAAAATTCCACTTTTATTCTTTTAAAAAAATAATATTGTATGAGAGGAAAAAATACAAGTTATCTTCGATTATAAATATCAACTTGAAATATAAATGATTTATTTTTATCATGATATTTTATTTATAATTTTTAGAGATGATTTATTTACGTTAAATACTTGAGAAATGTCCATAAAATATTTATTTCAATCGTAAAAAATTATAATAAACGATTTCTGAAATACTAAAAATTGTATTATATTATATAATTTTTATGTTCCATTAATTTTAAAAATAAAATGTATCATTTTAGTAATGTTTTAAAAAAATTATATGAACTACATCTTATTAATGATCAATTTAAGATCAAATTTATTTAATAGTGTAAAAAATGAAAATAATGATATTTTGTAATAAAAAATATTTAATTAAATGATTTTAAATTAATAAAAATATCATAATACTAAAAATGAATTATACTATTTATTTCTACATAAACCATGCTCTATTTAGGGTTTCTTTAAATTTATAGTAGTAATATTAAAATTTACTATGTAGAAATTCTTAATATAATTGTAATCTTCAAAAAGGGTTAATGGGGGTTAAAATTTAAATATAATTGTGAAAACATACACAAATATTGTAAAAATATTATTTTATGATATTATTTAGAATAATAAAAATATAATATTATAATTATAATTTTTTTCACATTTTTGATTGAGGAAAAAATTATATTAATTCAGTACATTATGAATTTACAAGAATGTGCCTCCCCTATATTGTATATGGACCACTCTCCTTTTTCTTCATAGAACTACATGACCCATATATATCACCCAAAACATATAAATTCTTCTTCTAAACAAAACTATTCATGTTATAGTGGTTCTTACTCATCATAAGACCAACCTTATGTCCATTAATAAGAGATCAAAAGTAAGTCTACCAAAGAAGAGGTAATCAGTTTTACCATATTTTTAGTGTTTATTTCTAATTCCATTTCCTCATAATGTGTTTCACCCAACATAAATAAATAATCTAGTATAATAATATCCTAAAATTTTATTATGATTATTTTATAACCATGTTCTAAATTATTCCATCCATCATTGGTGAAGACATTGTTCATGCATACGTACAACTTGTCATCTCCATATAGGTGTGTAATTATCATTTCACCACCACATTACATTGATTTAAAAAATTAAAATATATGATATGTATTTTAGAAATTATATTTTTGATCTATAATATCATATATACATTCATACGTTCCAATTCATTAAAAAAATTATAACATCTCTCATGCGTACATGTGGATTTCCACCTCCATAAATTGATGGGATCCATTTTTCATTTATGTTTTATGGGTATTGTAATAATTATATATTTAATGAATATATTTTTTATATATGAATTTATAATTATTTTTTAGAAGAATTATTGTTCAATTTTTTTCCATCTGGTAAAAGTGAAAACAATGTTAATTTGTACGTACGACCTACCAATTCCATGATTGGTATAATTCATTTTTCTGTCTCTATACTTTTTGGACGGATATAAATATATTTAAATTAAATATATATTATAAGTATACTAGTAATAACATTTTCATATAAATGAACCATACTAAAATTATAAGTAATAGATATACCAAATCAAAACAAACAAGAAAAATAAAGTAGTTATCACTCAAAATAATGATAATAAATAAAGGTTGTTAATAAATAAGTGATAAAGTATCATAAATGAATCATTTATAATGTTATAGATATTTATATGGTTAATTTCTTTAATTAAAATAAATCTAAATTCTTTATAAAATCTCATAAATCATGATCAACTAATGGAAAACATGAGGTAAGGGATTATCTCATAATCTCGTAATTTTTCGGGATTCATTATGATTAAGGATCACTTATTGGAATTTTTTGAGTTTAAATTTAAAAAAACTATTTTTCTTTTTACACTATTATTTAATAAAATTTTCCATTAATTGTACTCCTTTTCTTCTCTTTGGTTGTCAAAAATATTTAAAAAATGTTTTAATAAATTCAAATATTATTTCTATCATCAGATAAAAATCCATTTTCTTCAACATTTATGTTTTCTAAAAAAATCACGAATGCCTTTTAATTATTCAAATGATTTATTAAATATTTTTCCCAATGTTTTATTTTGAATAACTACTCTGAATGGAATTTCTTGTCATTTTTTTGAATGAGGTTATTTATCATCTAATTATAACGAAGTTAATGAAATGTATTTTAAAATTATACAATATATACGTAATTAACCAATATCATGACTGGTCATTTATTTGAAGATTACATTAATTTTTCCATGATTTGATTCAAATAAAAAATTTTCCCACAAAATTTAATTTTTTTAAATAATTTTTTCTTGTGAAAATATTAATTTCCACACTAATGTTTTTAATGAAAAATTTATGGTTTTTATATTCATTAATGTAAAAACCGATTATTTTACTTATACACTAGGTATATGTTGTAATTATTGTCTGATAAATATTTTTATGTATGTTTCATGGTCAATTTAATTGTAGATGTACTATATTGATATAATTATATATATTAATTTTTATTTTATATTTTTATGATTATTGTTTGGGGTAAATACTAACATTTCATATTTTATTATTTCATTAATTTTTTTTAAATAAATGATATGCGTCACCATTCATATGTGAAATTCAATCTACTTTTAAATTTTTGGGTAGAGACATATATATCGCCACAATCCATCAATTGGTCTTATGAGATAAAGCATCATGGGTATTTAATTCCGGCCTTACCCATTTATATAATATTTCTTATAATAATGCCTTTATGTTATTTATATGATGTTTCGAATTAATAATTCTACCGTTATTATATTCATTATTTATTATTTTACTAGTTCTGATATCTAAATATAAGCTTCAAAATCATGTGATTAGTTATATTGAATTATTTGGCCATATTTTCATTTGACCATTTTATTCGTGCTGTTCAATTTATTAATCAGATGTAATGAATTTTTATATACAAAACATTCCATATTTACTATTTACAATTTATTCATGATATATTACACTTTACACATACCCTTATTGTGCAACCATTATCACCCTATTATTATGTGTTGTTTCACCATGATTACAAGTACTATTTTATAATTATATATAATGATATTATAATAGGATCATTTTTTTACTCAAATAAAATACTATGTGATTTATTAAGTTTAAAATTTATATGTGAGATACAAGAATGTATCTACTATCTGAGATAGCTAAAATATTCATTCCTTTGGTATGTGATCACTTGTATGTATTACTAATTTATTAATATGACCACATATTCTAAGATATTAAGGTTGAGGTCTTTAAACCTATTAAATATATTTATATGGATAATATATTTATTATACATAATTTTTTCCCATTTATAAAGCAAGATGAGACATGAGTTGAACGTTTATTTTATAATCTCATTTTATTCTGGATTTTCTGTATTTAATTTTTAGACTGAGTATAATAAATATATTATCTATTAAACCCCATTTTTTTTAGTATCCTCTAGTTATTATGATTATTTTTACGTATTATTACCATTTTCCTTAGTTTGGTACTTAAAATTATTAATTTTTTTAAATACTGTTGACCTTAATTCTATTTTAATCAAGAAATGTTTTCTTCCATTTCTACACTCTTAAAAAAAATTACATATTTTTCCACCTATGTGAGGATTTTTTTTAAACTTTTTCTTTTTAATTGACTTTTTATTTATTTATAAATTTTTTAAAAGATTATTTATAGATAAATTTTTATCAAACAATTCAGTTTTGACTTTTTCAAATGTGTTAAAAAATATTATATTTTATAATATATGCTATAAATTGATTTTACTACATTAATAATCATTCATTGATTTGAATCATACTCTAATAATTTCCATGGATATATTCAATGAATATTTTTCTCAATAGTCGAGGAATATTCATAAATTTTATTTTCAAAATAAATAAATATTTTTTCATGTTTTAATAAAATGGTCTGAATGTTATTTTAGAGGGATTTATCACTGAGTTAAATATCCTTACTGATTTTTTATAATTCCTCATAGATATGATTATATGATACTAGCCAATTTTTCTAATTAGATAGAAAATAATTATGTTGATTTATTGAGGATTCTATAAAACTTATTCATTTATATTGGGTTTTCTAAATTATGTCAAATCCATTATGAATCCAAATACATTTATTTATGTTGTGGTATGATAAAATGATTAAATGATTGTAAAAATCATTTAACCGTCATGTTATGTTATAATGATTTGATTAATTATTAATGATATTTTAAAATATATATATATAGTTTTAATAATGTGATGTGTGGGTTTAGAATTCTATCTCCCTAAAATGAAATATGTAAAAATGAGTATCTCATGAGATAATGAGGACGGTACTGGGGATTGGAAACAATTTAGTGAGGGACTCTATCCAAAAATATTTTATTAATGATGAAATTTTACTAATGAAGTTTAAAAACCCTAAATCGGGTTATCCCAAAGTAGTTTTTAAATTATTACATTAGAATAGGATAAAAGGAATCTAACCGTGAAGAATTAATCTGTTTAGATGTCTTAGAAGACTTTTTAAATAGATGATTCTCATATTACATTGGAAATATATAAACATAACATAGTAAACAATCTTATATCATTTATATCATTAATTATATTCTTATTCAAATACTGCATAAAGGTAAATAAATAAATGGTGAGCATAGATGCTGAGTAAGTATTACCTACAATGGAAGATATCATGAGTAAATAAGGCATAATCAATATGGAAGGGTGAATAATAAATACCTATGCTACTCCAACGAAACAAACATTATATATATTCAATAATAAATGAAAAAAAAGAATAAAAATCGATGACATAATATTAAACATCATTAAATGAAATTCACCATTCATGACATTTATGATCTTGTCCTTATAAACAAGATATCACAAATCTTACAGTAATTGACTTTCAACAAAGACATCATTCTTGGTAAATGGGTATGTGTAAAATAAATAGCCATAAAATATAACAAGTCATGTTATATTTATTATAATACCTAACAATGCATCTAGGGGATATCAATAACTGATCTCCTTTATTACTCACACTTCCTATGCATTCCTTGTATTTTTAATTAGGAATTCAATTCATTATCAACCTGAATTATATGTCTACAATTTTCATTATTTAATAAAGAATATAAAATATTAATAAAAAATTAATATATAACATCAAGAAAAATAATAAATATGGTTTCATTATATAAGATACCTAGTAAAATCAATCGAAATTTTCATAGTTTATAAACCCCTTAAATGATCATGGGATCATTTCATGAGAAAAGTATTCCCTTATAACTTGAAATAAGTTATTAAAATATTTAAATTTCAAAAACATTAAAGAAAATATTTTATTTTAAATTAACTTTGAATCATTCAAATTAACATTCAATTAATTTATCTATCATGATGATGGGATATTCCATTCAATCCGTGTACATTAAAATAATAAAAATTCCATTGACATTTGTTGTAAATGAAAAAAGTAATTATTTTAAAAAAGGAAAAGATGATTCCATATAAAAAATTCCAAAAAAATTAATTCATTTAAAAAGAGACATTAAAAAAATAGCATATTATTTAAAATAATCATGAAGACATTTTAAAAAATCAGGGGTATAGATGAAAAAATACTTTTTACTGAAGGTAGAAATAAAGTTTGTTTTTATTTAATATATTATTTTGGTATTTTGAATACATAAAGAGATAATCATAAATAAAATAGTATAATATAAAAAATAACCACATTTTATAAAAAAAATGTGTCTCTCAAGATATATATTTAAAATTTCATCATTTGAAACTTAATCATAATCAATCTAGGTAATCAATGGTATTGTAACATAAATCTCTTTCCTCAAGTTTAACGTTCCTCGTATGTTCATTTATCCTCCATTATATTAAATTTATATTTAATATACTTATATAACAAAATATTATAAATACTTATAATAACAAACATTATCCATTTATAATAATATAATACCAATTTATTATTAGTTATTTATCAAAATCACTATTTTCAGGTGTTAACTATTTTATTCTTCATGAGTGTTTTAATTTGGAAATGTCTTCCCCTGTGCGTTGATCATGGTAACATTTTATATACAATTTTAATAATGATATAATAATGATATTATATATATATATATTCACTTATCCATAAAATTGAAATATAAAAAAAGGACTCACACAATTCCTGAAAATGGTAGGTCGTACGTACAAATGAATGTTGTTTTCACATTTTCACGGATAAAATAAAATAACGATATATAAGAATTATAATTTATTTAATCAGTGATATATCATATATATATTATATATTCTTAAAATTTGTTTTTTATCATCCATTTAAATAATAAATGATTAACGAATCCCATCGCTTCAAGTTTACGATAGTATACAGAAACGCACATGCAACATTGTAATATTCCAACTGATATAAAGCTAATAATATTGATAAGATATTATAATTATAAAAGAATTATTATTTAATTAACATATTATATTTTCAAAATTTACATATTTATGACCATCCATGTAAAATGGTGATGAAAAACTAATTTCATTGCTATATGGGGATGATAAGTCGTAAGTACACATGAGAGATGCTTTAACATTTATTATAATGAAAAAGTGATGTAAATGGTTTTAACATAATAATAATAAAATATAATTATATTTATTGTATTAAATTTATTATTTTATTTTCAATACAACATGTTTATAAGAATTATAATAATAAATAAATTTGAATGGTCGGTAGAGAAGATTACCTCTAATTTGGTCGACTTCTTTTAGATACCATTTTATGGACTGTTGATAACGTATTTTAAGAGTACCAAAAATAAAAACTAATAGATATGTAATTTTATAGGATAAATTTATAGGATTTGTTCAACATAGGCTTCTAAAAATAGTGTCAATAAAATAGGGAATGAGAATCCTTTATAAGTAATGGGAGGGGAACTTTTATGAATTCATGATATGAAATACAATAATATCAGTTTAAATCATTAAAGATGGATAAAAATGTAATTTATTTGAATAAAATTATGATATGGTGTAAAAATATTTATCCAATAATTTTTTTGGAGGTTTATAAATCATTTGTACATTATCATTTAGACTAACTCTTTGGTTAACACATTTTTACCATAACTGTGGTAATGACTTTTTAAATATTTATGGGTTATAATTTTACTTATAAGAGGAATATTAGTTATTATTTTAATAAGGGATGATATATTAGACAATATATTATCCCCCTTATCATAATTTATATATTTTTTATTATTATATAATTTATTAAAATACTATTTTTTATATAATATCATTATTTTCATTTTTTAAACTACTAATTTAATTAGACTATAATGTCATTATGATACATATAAAATTTTTATATAAGCCTTTAACACATAGATATTGTTTTATATTTTTCAATAAAATTAATTATATACATTTATTATTCAAAATAATATTAAATTTTATATTTTTAAAATTATTATTTTCTAAATTACATAAACAAAAATATTATGTTGGCATTGTGTTAGAATTTAAGGTAAATAAATCACTACTAAAAATTAAAACTAAATTTACATCGAATAATAAAATTTATGTTCAAAATATAATTTTATATACATTGATAACATATTCTTATTCTTTTGTGAACATATAGAATATATTAATAGTAAAAGGAAAATATTTTATAATTTTCATCTACTTAATATAATATAAATGTCATTATCAATTTCAAATGGAAGAAAATTCATGATAGTGAAACCATGGATGGATTTGATAGAATTAAAACAAAACAATTATGTAAATAAAAATTTTGGGTTTCTTTATAGAACATATATTGTGATTTTACCCCTACATTACCCATTTTTCCCTTATTAAGGTGATAAACATATACTAGTGTTTCTATTCATAATGATTAAAAATATAAGGGACTTATTTACTAAATTTAACCATTTGTATTCCAAATATAGTATCAATTTTTTATTATTCAGTTATTATAATAGGTAGAATTATATTTTAATATAAATGTGTAAAAAGAAATTAAATTTGTTTTTAGAAAATTGTGTTTTTAATTATAAGAATTATCATATACCAAAATCATGGATATTACAAATTGAAATAGAATTAAATTTTTTATTCTAGATAAAAATTATATTATTTAAATTAATTATTAAATTCAAAATATATTGATACATTTAAATTACATTATTTAATAGAATCAAATGAGTGTATTTGAAAAATTATTATTTTTTAGTATTCACAAAAAAATCATTCATTTTAGAAAAACCAAAATAATTAACCATGTCATAGTTTTCCTTTTATAATTTCAAAAAGGACATAGATATTATAAAATTAAATATATAAACTTGCATGAAATTAATTATGAAATCCTCAAATAGAATGTAATAAAAATATTTTTGAGGAAAATATATTATTTTTGAATAATATTGGTTTTCCGAAAATTGAATACTTATTTCGTTATAACTATAGTATTAATTTTTATTAAATAATATATTTATTCAAATTTAGTATAATGTGTTTAATCCAAATAATTAAAATCAATATAAAAGATATATTTTAGCTACCATATAATAATATTTCAATAGATGCATATATCATAAATATTTCGAAGGTCACATTATACCCAATTTTAATAATTTCAACATTGTAATTTAATCACCATGAATCTAATATATGAGAAAAAATTGTTCTCATCACACCCACGATTACCCATGTACCTTCATCAATTTTATGATTTTTTTTCACAAAACTTTGACCAGGTGAGTGGTGTTTTTTATAGTTCTTTCCCTCTACACTATAGAATCTCCCAGGATTATTCTTCATAAGATAGATCATTCACCATTGGAATGTAATGTACAAATAGAACATGTTAAGGGTAAGATATGTACTTCATTATAAGAGATTCAAGTAACACACCTTGGACTTGAGTAAGTTTTAGTGGAAGGTACAAAATATAAGATATTATATAGATACAAGCTTGAATTTCAATGGGACCAATATATATAGGTATTTACATTCCCTTAGTGTCAAATTTCATAACCTTATTCAAATGATATATTCATAAGAATACCTTTTACCAAATTTAATCTTGAGATCTAATTAGTGATTGTTATCATAACTTTTTTGATGAATTTATGGATTCTTTATAAAATACTGAATGGTTCTAAACTTCTATAACATTTTCTCATCATGATCAAGTTCCAATAGCTTCCTTTTTCCAACTACATATCATCTCATTGGAATTATAAAATCCTATCATGAGGGAATTCATAAATAACTAATTTAATCCTCAAGTGAAATCTATTATATTAAAAAAAATCCCCCAAAGGAAGATTTATATCCTAATCACATTTGAAATCCATATATTATTATATAAAAATGTCCTTTAGAATTTTAATAGTCTTCTGAAACTGACCATCAATATAAGGATGATATGAAGTAATGAAACTGAACAATATATCAAGAAACTAATGATGTTTTCTCAAAAACATTGAGGTAAATCTCATATAATGATTAGATACGATTGAGAGTGGAAGTACACAAAATTTCATAACATCCTTAATGTATAAATGAGTAATTTCATAAAGAGATAAATATTTTCTAATAATAATTAACTAAAGTGGTTTTATAAGGTTATCTTATACAACTAAAATAACATTATTGCTATGGGACATTTTGTGTCTTTCAGTGATGATATTCATTTTAATGTTTTAATATTTTATTTATTGGTTGGGTAATGGTTATAATATTGACCGAGCCATATATTTATTAGGATTTACTTATTAATACACTGAACAACATTATAAATACCTTATAATAACCATTTTTAGGTTATCTCAAAAAAAATTCTCTTTCCGGTATCTATACAACATAATACATATAATATGAAGAGAGAATGATGAAATATGGTATTTATCTAAAAAACAATTCATTAAATATGGTATTGATAGAACACATACTCAGTTATTAAACCTTTTTATTCCAGTATGATAATGGTAAAATTTAATAACTTTCTTCACATTCTTTTGTAATTATAAATCTTTCTTGAGTGCCTTCTGAAACCTCTCATGGATGGATGTATGATTCTTAAAATGTGAAAGAAACGATTTTCACTATTCATTGAGATTTCAAGATCTAAATTCTGTAAATCTGTTAATATTATATATATTTAAATCTAGTTTATATACAATCCAAAATGGTCTCTTCAAAATAAAAATTGTCCACCATGTTCTGCCACCCAAATTTGTAATGTATTGAGAATTCATAATACATGATAAAATCCAAATATGTTCTATAGCTCATTTTTAATTTTTTTTCTACAAATATACACTCCAATATTTTAATATTATTATATATATCACCAATTATTCTTTACAGTTAATTGCTACATATCTTTAATGCAAAAAACACTACTACCAACTCAAAATCATGATTCAGGTAATTTCTATCACAATTTATTAATTAGAGTGATGCATAAGAGATCACCATATCATTATACATTACTATATATCACAATATCCTATTTGATGCATCAATATGCATCACAAACCCTTATCCACTATAGGGTAGTTTTAGCAATGAGGCATTGTCAAACATTTTCTTCATTTCATTGAATTTTTTATCACATTCATGTATGCACAAGATCTTAACCCCTTTTTGAGTCAACATGGTGAGTTCATTACATTTATAATTGAAATATATAAATACTCATTAGTTTTCTCTATAAAAATCAGAAAATCTATGAGAATTATTTTCCATGGATGTTCAATATAAATTCGCAATAAATTATTTCTTTAAATGATCCCTCGATATTCCATATCATGAAAAAATATGACATAATAATGAATATATTTTCACCATAAATTCAGACATGGTAAATTTTAAATATAGATTCTCATTCCTCAATGTAATTAGCAATGTTATAATATGTTTTTCATTTTCATTTTTCTAATAGAATTTATATGTATTTCATCAATAAATAATACAACAAACTAATCAAGGTAATATCAGAAGAGTTTATTCACTAAATACATTAAGATACAATGAGAATTTTTATCTTAAAAATACTATACTAAACAATTATAATGATCATACCTCTAATGAAAGGCTATATTTTGTATATTATACTTATTTAACCTTAATTGATTATATAATGATCATATATTAGTGTTTTGTAAATATTTAAATCATCATAATTGTTCAAAAACATACTTAATATATTGTAAAGGATATTTTTATTGATATTGATATTCTTTGGATCTCTAAAATAAATTAAAAATTTCATTGACGCATTTTTCATATTAACAAAATAAATAGATGCACCCAAAGAGAATCACAAGGGTTTATAAACCCATTATATATTTTCACTTAGTGTTTCTTCTTGATTTAAAATAACTCAATTATGTTCATTTTATATAGATTCTTTGAAATAATTTTTTAAAGGTATTAGTTATATAAAGAACTCAACTTCATGATTTAGTTGATGAATAAGAATATCTTCTCTAAAAACAAAATAAACTCCCAACCATTAGGAATACCCTCATTGATGAGTTTCTTAAGAGAAATATAAGATATATAACCCTAATGAATAAATAGTAAAACATATATAATGGAATAAATTTCCATTGGATGTTTAGTTTCACACTCACATTGATAGAAAATCATAGTTTGATTAAGAATAACAATATTACCATACCTTCCATGACTTTTTAAATGAGATATATAATAATAAATCCAATCTATGACCAATATTAAATTCATTTAAACTAGAGGATGAATAATATGATTTACAATAATGGAATTCCCAAAAACATTTATTGGAGAGGATATATATAATTGAGTTGGGATCATTTTACCATTTAGAAATTTTTTTGAAACTCAACATATAATGACTGAGGATGTGACGTGACACCCTGTTAAATTTATTTAGATATAAAATGGTGGAAAATAAATTAATAAAATAAGGTATATTAATATTTAGAGTGGATAATATGTTTATGTCTTATCACATGTCTAAGGACTTCAAATTGGGATATACTAATTTTATAATTTTAGCAATCCCCCTTCAATTATCCTATATTAAATTGACTTCATTATTTGTAAATTGGATTGAATAATTCACCATATATTTATATTTTAATTACTAGATAATAGGTTTATTTTATATTCATTGCATTCAATTGACTTATTACCCCTTTATATACAATAAAATAAACTTTTATTCCAATTATGTTTGTACTTGGGTGTTTTTCCCCAATTATCATATGTTTTAAATAAAATCCTCCGTTCATCTTCTTTGATGAAAATATTTTTTGTTGTTGTTAAGCTAGACTATTATTTTCTAAAATTACATTGAAAATAAATCTATTAGAAAATTACTTCTCTATCATGATGGAATGTGGAACTATATCATAATATGATGATAATGTTTGAGAAACAAACACCATTTAAAGACGTTATATAATCCCATAAATGAAATGGTTAATATTACATTATGGATTATCTTAATAATCAGATGTAGGCCTAGGTGATTTTATAGTGTAGGACTCTTACTCAACCACACTATCTTCTTCATTCTTATTTCATGGGAGGAACTTCTTCTCCTTTTAACCACTCTATTCTTGAGGGAAGTATTTCATAAAAAGTAACACATCAAAAGATATTAATTCGATGATCTATATTTTATCATCCAATTTTGTTTTCAGATCAATTAACTCCATTTATTAGCATCTTCTTTTAAAAAAATACGTTTCTAGAATACCCATCTCACGTTTAGTTCATTACAAAGAAAAATATATCTATCCACGATACAAAATGAATTATTCAAAGAAAAACAATTTTTTAGTTCTATTAAATTATACAATATTATGTCACTTGAATGAATACTTCATGGGTGAATAATAATGTGGAACTATACATTCATTCATATGACCAAGGTTATTCATCATAACAAAATTCATATACCCTAATATGGCTTTGATCTACATAGTTTCAACAAGAACTATATTAGCATGCTCAGCAAGACAATCCCTACATTGTCTATGGGTGTTGAATCCCTTTACACTACTTAGTTACATCACTATATAATATTATAAACTAAGTTATAAATTAATCATAATTAATATTGAGACGTAATATTAAATTCTTATAAAGGTAAATTTTCTCATTTATTATAGGGGATAATCATAACTCTCATATTAAAAACATTTATTTAAAATATTTTTCCCAATAATCATAATAAAATTTCGTTGATATTAAATATAGAAATAAAAACCCCATTAACATAATTATGATGTTTAATTTATTACATTGGTCATGATACAATTAATATCGCAATTTTTGTTTTATTAGTTTTGCGGTATATGAAAAATTGCATACATACCTGATTCCCATGTTGATATGCAAATATAATAACATATCATATAAAACATTCATATTTATATTATATCATAAAAACAATTCTTATTAAAATATTATGTAAATAAAAATATAAATTGGGAGATCATATTACTAGTAAGAGTTTTCTAATGTAGATGTTATCATGAGTAAATGGGTACATATAACTTAAACACCCATCAAATATAGAATGAATAATTTTTTGTCTCATTGGAAATGGAATCACATTATGTGTCTATATATAATAAGGACCACTCATTACATAAAAATAATATAAATTCCTTATATTTTAATTGACCAATCCAATTCATTCTGAGAAAACATTATAATTCAAAACTTATCTTTACTTAATAATGAATATTAGACATAAATAAATCATTATCATATACGTAATATAAAATGAATTATGAATTTATCACTATATCAACTCCCCATTAACATTTATGGGTGTTTTCATATTCTAAAATGCCCTTATAATTTCATAGGTACATTTTTAAGGGAAAATACCATTTTCCCACAGAAAATACGTTATAAAATATAAAAATATCCCAAGTATTAAATAAAATCTACTTTAAAAGAAACATTGGAGAAATAAATGAATCATGAAAAAATTTAATAGTAAATAAAAATGTAGATTATATTCTCTATGGTGTGTGTTAAAACAAATATCCCTATCAAATTTTAGGTAAAAGTCAAAAGTACCATATTCAAAAAATTACAACAAGATTCATTTTGAATCATTTACGGAAAATTTCAATAATTTGTAAAAAATAATTTAAAAAATAGTAGTGGAATAAAGATAAAATTGTTGTAAATTTGTATAGACATCATGTATATGGATGAAACTGTATTTTTGATCGAAAAGAGATATAAAGATGGTTTTCAATAAAAATATTCTCTTAGAATATTAGGTACATAAAAAGAGAGAAATGAAATGAAACCATGTAAAAAAATAAATATATTATAACAATATTCTTGAGTTTTTTGAGATATAGATCATGAAATTGAATGCTCAGAAACATTATTGTAAACTATCCTGAAAAACTATTATATTCTAACACAAATCATATACCTCAAGATCAAATTTCAACTTGAGTTATTCTAACTTCATGTATAATAAATTTATATATATTATAATTATATACATAATAATATATATATATATATATAATATAATATATGACCCTTTATAACATTCCAATAAAAATTTCTTAATATTTTTGTATTAAAATTGTTATTTATTGGTGTTAAATGTATCATTTTTCAGGAGAGTTTTACATTGTATTTTTTGATCCTTGTACTTTTATCATCATTACATAATCTAAAAAATGTTAATAATGACATAAATTGCATATAAATTTAGAATATATATTTTTAGCGTTATTAACTAATGGAAGTGGAAAATAATGAATTACATTGTTCATAAAGATAGTGGGTCATACATATACATAAATGTTGTTTTCAATTTTCAAAATATGTAATAAAATAAAAGAAACATACAATTATGCCTTATAGGATCATTTATATATCATATGTAACTTAAATAATCATTTATAATATCTTTATTTATATCCATATAAATTAGAAATGAAAAAAATACATCCCTTTGTGAGGTGGTATTACTCACATACGCACAATCAACATTAACATTTTCCTAAATACGGAAAGGTTAGCAAGTAGATATAATATAATAATTTTGGAATAATTATTATTTCATGAATTTAATATAGATTTATAATTTACATATTTATAAAAATAAAAGTATTGTGGTGATGAAATACAAATTTCACAGATACATACAGATAGTAATTCATACATACACCGGAGCAATGTTTTCACTTTTCATATGATGGAAAAGATATGAAAAATGGATATACCAAACTCATAAGAAATATTTTTATATTAATATTAATGGAGTTATTATTTTAGTATGACTACAATGGATTTATAATATTTATAACAACTAATAAATTCAAATGGTTTGGTAAATTTGATCACCTCTTCTTAAGTATGCATTTTTTAGATTCCTTCTTAAGGACCCATGGAATTTTCCGTTCTGAAGATTGTAACTTTTACATCATCTATATGGATGTTTATAAAAGATTTTTTCCCAGTTTCGTTGAGTTTTATGGTTAAAATTATTTTAAATAAAAGTATAAAGTGGTGTTATTTTATAAGATAAGGGAGGGTCTCTTTGTAAATTAATGAAATATTTTAAAATAATATGTGTCTAACTCATATAAAATTGTTCCAAAATTAAATTTATTATATGATAAAGACTATTTAGTAGTAATATACTCATAATATATATTTTTCCATCTTTATATGTCATTTTAATCCTTACATTTTGGATTATAAATTTGGTTACAAATTTTTTAGCATAACTGTGGTAATGAATTATTCAATTTTAAAGGATTATAATTTTACGTATAATGTTTAAATATAATCCTTAAGTTTAAATGATTGAAATTATGGACCATATATTATACAAAATATACTAATTAATTATATCTATTACAATAAAATAATTTAATAAAATAATTTTTCTAAAATATCATTATTTTTATTCATGACACAATTCATTTAAATTGACTTTAATATAATAATATAGTGTTGTAATTCGAAAATAATCTCTTTAAAGTATCAATAATTTGGTATATTTAACTATAAAATTCATGTATTTTAGTAATTATACCAAATTATAATATATTTAAAAATTATAAAATTATTAATATTATTTTTCTATTATTTGTTCAAATAACTTATTGGTGTTATATCAGACTTTAATGTAATTATAGAAATTAATAAAAAAAATAAAATTACAATAATTAATCTAAATAAATTATTTTCAAAATTAACATTTATATTCATTAATAAATTATTGTTATTCTAATGTGTTTATATAAAATTAATTAAAACAAAGACTGTGATACATTAGATTTTTTTTCACATCAAATAATATTAATATAATTATCAATGTAAAATTGAAGAAATATTCCATATATCACAAATTTTTGAGGGATTTGGTAAAAATAAAACCATTAAATGGAATATTTTCTACTTTTGGGGCGATTTTGAGTACAAATATCTTGGTTTTAACCATGTTTTACACATTTTACATTTTCCAAGGTGACACATATTTACATTGTTATGATTCATTATGAAAAAAAATATAATGAAACAATTTAATAAATTTCATCCCCATGATTAAAAATATGGTATCAATTTTTCAACATTAAATCTCAATAATTTGTATAAATAATTTTTAATATTATTTTTTAAAATAAAATGAGAAAAAAAATTTAATGTGTTTTTAAGCATGAAAATTAAATAATATAGAAATCATATATATTTTTGTTTAAAATTTATTTAATTGATTTAATAAAAAAACATATTATATATCACATTAAGATCATATAAAAAATATAATAATACTTTTAAAATAATTGACATAATTTTTTTTAAAAGGTTGGGGTCGAAGCCTCAATTTATTATTTGAAAGAAAAGACCTCTTTAAACTGGGTAGAGGGAGACCCATTACATAGCCCGAAGGTCCAAGGCCAAGTGGTCTGAATACAAGGCTTGAAAGCCCATTTAAATGGCCCAAAGGACCCCACAGTGAACAGTACTGCTACAGTACCCGCACTGCTACATTAACACCACCGCTACAGTATCTACTACTGTCCCTCCGCTGCTACAGTGCTGCAGCTGCTACAGTTCTGCCACTCCTTCAGTACCTTCTAAAGTGCAGCTACAGTACCTAGGAAGACATAATTAAATGAAATGATAATATATGAAATTTTTTAATTTTTTACATATCTTGGAAAAACGAATCATTTTAGAAAAAAAGAACCCATAGTTGATTTTGATTTTATAATTTAAAAAATATAACCTTTTTTAAAATTAAATTAGACAAAATAAAATAAATTAATTGTAATAACCACACATAAAATGTAATGAAAACACTATTCAATAAAACATATGATTGAATAATATAATAGAATTTTATTTGAAAAATGATTACTTATCTCCTAAGAATTAATCAATATTATTTTCATAAATAAAATATTTATACATATTTTTCATAATGTGGTTAATGATATTCAAAACCACTAATGTAATAGTAAAGTGGGAATAATCACAAATTAATATGTCAATGGTATTTTATGTATTGTTTAAAGTAAGTGTTTTGTGTGAATCATGCATTCAAAGAAACTAATTTTATTTAAAGTGACATTTATCATAAAATCATTGTGTATTAAAAAAATTGGATGGGTAGTGAACTTTAATCCATTGTTATAGTCATCGATATGATCCTTGACCACGTAATTTATTTCTAGGCTTTTATGTATGCCAAAAACGTATATCATATGGTTATGAGATGAAATTATTGATCATGATTGATTATTAAGGATTATTAAATCATATAAATTATTTAATTTTTTTCATGAAAAATGTATATTTCTAGTTTAACCGTCCAATATTTTAATGTATGTATCTTTTAAAATATATATAATATTTTTAATAGCTTTCATTTCACACAACACTGATTTTAAATAGTCCACAGTCAATTATTATATGAATATTTTTGTCAAGCTGTAAAATTTTCATGAATAAATACAACCAAAAAATTTTTAAATTATAATTATTATACATTTATGGAATAAAAAACAATTTTTATCAATTTATTATAGATAAATAATAACAATAAATAAGAAGTGTGTTTTGGAGAAACTTTTTTTGGCGTATAATATAATTATATCAAAAATAAATCAAATAAGTAACTACAGGTGAGTTATATTAATTATGTTTATATATATATATATTAAAATTTTCAATATTCATATATCATTTCCATTATTCATGGGATAAGAATAAATCAAATTTTATTATTAAAAATAGAATTTTCTAAAATGCACTTTTTTATCTCACTTTTCTCAGTTATATGAAAATTAATTTCGTCCACTTATTGATATTTTATTTGAAAGTAGTAGTTGTATATTAATAATCAAGATGTTAATATTTGGTAATTTTCCCACTATTGTTTTGAAAGTGAATAGTAATTTTGGTAAATTTTATCACTTCATTAAATGTAAATAGTGTTAATCTAGGTTACATATAAGTGACCAGTACATAATTATACATCCAAATTAGTATTGGAATAATAATATTCCACCCTTATCCAATTAGTATCAAATTTTAGTTTTTTAATGGAAACCTATCCACTAAAATGGCATATATATTATTTAAATGAAAGATAGTAACAAAATTTTACTCTCTTCATAGTCTTTATATTTTATGTATCCTGATAAAAATATATAAGAACAACCTCAAAGATCCATTTTGATATTTATGAAATAATTTTTATTATATAAATTTGATTTTAATTTTTAAAATATATAAAATTTCCATAAATTCTTGTGTTATAGTAATATAGTATATATTTTATTAATATAAAAAATTATATAAATCATCTTAAAAATATAAATTTTTATATAACATGAATAAATTAATTTCTAAATACAATATTATAGATATATATGAAATATTAGGTATTATTAAATCATTATATTTAAATATTGCATTTTTATTGATGTATTCAATGTCATGTTAAATGAATACTATAAAAAGTGTAACATCCAGAATCCAGAATCTACCCAGTGGTGCCCCATACCAAGTTGGTCACATGGCCTCAAGTACATTTCCCTGAATGCTAGAGGCTACTGACTATAATAGAGGTCCTTGGGTGTGATAGTGAGGAAACTATGCCCTCATTAGCAGAGTAACATAGTGGAAGTAAAATAGAAACCAATAGCAGAAGCAGTAATAACACAACATAATTGCAATAAAAGGATGACTGGATGTAATAACTAGAGTACAAATATATAAATGATTCATAATTCATATTTCTAGGAAATCAGACAAAAAAATCAAAATTCTAGAATATAGTAGTAATCCCAAGTACAAAAGAATAGAAAGTAAATAGCTCCACAGTATCTCAAGACTCATCTTGGACCCATTCTCCCATGCTCCACTGCAGTCATGTACCTAATGTAGAAGGGTTATTTCCCTTATCGAGACCTACAACAATATAATAAATTTGGGTTTAAAAGAATGACCCAAACTAGGTATGAGATGAATCCCAGTAGGAAACCACCTAATGATTTGTGTCTAACAGTCACTGAATATATATAGCAGGCAATAAAGAAAATGAAGTAGTAAACAAATAAGTACACATTGTAACAATTCTACCAATTCAATTAAATTCATTTTCATATAAAAAGTAAGATGTTAATTAAAATCATGTTACCGTCGGGGAAGTAATCACATGAAAACCCATATAGTTCAACAAAACAAACAAAATCAAACCTCTAGAATGTACACCTAGTCTAACCCTTCTAGTTCAACTTTAGCACAAAAAACATTGAGGAATCACTCACAATCAATTCCCTTGTGGTCTTGTATCAGTAAGTAGTAGGCACTCTATGGAAGCACTCAATGTACAATTCCTACAATGTCATGTATCGGGTAAAATAAAACCACTCTGAGGGATCACATACCTCCATCCCCCCTATGGTATTGTAACATAAATGTAAACAAACAATCTAGAGAAGCCATCAACATCAATTCCCTATATGGTCTACAAAACCAAGTTTCCCACAACCCTGTGTAAGTCAGTTATGCACAAATAAAACATGGAATCGAAATTAAACCTCATGAAGTACTAGGATAAAAAATCTACAACATATCATAGAATGTTAGATAATAATCACTTCATCCTAAATAAACTAGTCATGGAATGAAAAATAGCAGTAGAACAAGAAAAGCTAAACTAAACAGTCACAAACAAGAAAACTGGAGAAAAACATTCATATCATGGAAAAGATAACCTGGTTCACAAAAATTAACCTATATCCAAAAAAACAATGCATTTTAGGTAATAACAAGGATAAAATCATAAACACACAATACCCCATTCTTCAGTATTGGTCACTTTTGCACATAAAATTCAAACACTAACTATGGAAAGGAAAAAACCACCAACCTCAGCATAGTGAGATCAATATACGTGAATATCAGGCCTGGAATTTCCCTATAACTTTTTATATCAACAAAAACCATAAAAATTTCAACTGATGATATCTTCTGAGAGAGAAGAAATCAAGAGACGGTGTTCAAGAAAAAGGGAGAACTCACTGATGTTATTCTAACACAATTGACTGCAGTTGATCCAGGGAATGACCGACAAGTCGGTGGCTTAGAGAAGATCTATAGGCGTACATTCTCTCCTAGATGTGATAGACAAAGAATAACAGGGTTCTATCGATTAGATGAAACCCTGGTCAATTTAATGACAAAAAAGTACATGTCGTGTTATTTAGAAGTACACACCTTGTACTTTCCTTTTCCACCCTCTGCTTTAGGCAGTCTCCTGGTTACCACACATGGTTGTGTGCTTGGCAGTTACACAGCTAGCATACAACTACATGCAGAATCTGATTACATGGCGTGTACATATATGTACACAACGTATACTCGAGAAATTTCTAGAATGATTTCTTTTCCCCAAAAAACAACCCGAAGAGAAAACATACATGAAAAGAATATCCAGGTTCTTACAAAATACCCCTTAAAGAAATTGATCCCTGAATTTTTTTAGATTGGCGGAATAGGAGAAAAATCCTCAAACAAATCCGAACAATGCATTCATACATCGGCCTCCCTCTCTTCATGTCACATCATGTACTCACTCGTGATGCCATAACACTCGTACTAGGGGAACAGACCGACTATGTAAAACCTTCTCACTTCGATCAAAAATCCATATAGGAAACTCTTTGAACAAGGGTTCAATCTCTATCTCAGCCTCCTCAGGTAGAAAGTCATTAGACAGGTCTGAGAGGTAACATCTAAGATGAGAAATGTGGAAGACGTCATGCATATCCTGGTACCTCTATGGAAACTGTACTGATAAAAAACTGGCCTAACTCTCTCTAACACATAGAACGACCCAACGTACCTTGGTTAAATCATACCATTACCCCCCTAATACTCATTTTACCCAACCTCGTTATGATACGTAGAGAATACATATCTCTGACATCGAGCTCCAGAGGTCATCTACACGAATCAGCATATGTCTTATGTCGAGACTGTGCAGTTTCCATCCTATTCAAAATCAACACTATCTGCTTCATATACTCCTAGAAAATATATGGTCTCAGTACAGTTTTCTCTCCCACGTCCAACCAACATAAGGGTGATCCGAATGGATGATAGGACAAAGCCACAAAAGGATACATCTGAATTGTATCTTGAAAAATATTATTGTAGGAAAACTCAACCAGATGTATGTGTCTCTTCAAAGAACCTCTAGAATCGAGGATTCATGCTCGAAGCATGTCCTCAAGCACATTAATTGTCTCTGACTGGACATCTATATGGGGATGGTAATATGTACTAAGAAGTACCTGTGTACACAAATCCTTATAATGTTTCTAACATGCCTGAGAAGTAGAACATGCATCCCTGTTTGAAACAATGGAGTGTGGAATCCCATGTAGAAGTACAATCTCTCGGATGTAAAACCATTCTAGCTCATCAACACTAATTGTCTCTTGGATCATAAATAAGTGATAAAACATCATGATTTTTTCAATGTCAACCAAAACTACATAATTACCTCAAGGTTACCTCGGCAAACCCTTCACGATGTCCATCACGACATCATTCCATTTCGACTCAAGAATGGGAAACTGCTGAAAAATCCCTACTGGTCACTCATGATCTATCATCACCTGCTGATAGATTTAACATCTCATGAAAAAACCAACAATATCTCTCGTCATACCTGGCCACCAAAACTGATAGTGTAGATCCCAATACATATTCGTGACTCAAGGATGAACTACCCAAACCGAGGAATAAATGTACACCATCATATCCTAGAATATGTCTACTAACACCCATATTCTCCCATGAGAACACATGATTTCATCCTCTCCTTCTATAAAACCAGTAATAGGGTCATATTATGACACACTCTCCCATAATACTAGGCCTTATTAATTTTATTGGTTCCTCATTCTCACTTGATCACGAAGAGTAGAGGTAACCAGTATAGAAGATTGAAACTTCTACCCCAATCTATCGTGCACCGCCAAATGAATCTCAGAGAACAGAGCCATAAGATTCAAATCACTACCATCCTCCATAATAGCCTATTTCTGAGTCCTCCTACTTAACTCATAATAACCTACATTTCCCTTCCCATGCATGTAGGCAAGCTCTATGTCAAAAGACCGAATAAACTCAACCCACCATCTTTGTCTCAGATTTAGGTCATGCAGAGTGAATGTATAATGAAGACTTATCTGGTTGGTGGAAACCAAAAAATGATCTCCTGATAGGTAGTGTCTCCAACAACATAAATCATGAACAAATACAACAAAATTTAGATCGTGAGTTGGGTAATTTCGTTCATGTGGCCTCAACTGATGAGTTCTGTATGGAACGAGTCCTTCTAACTACATAAGAAAAGATCCAAGTCCTATACCAGATCCATCATAGTATAAAGTATATCAATTTTCTAGCTTTATAAAATATAGTATCAGTGATGAAGTCAACCTCCCTTTCAGCTCCTGAAAGACCGACTCAAAATAATCTGACCACAAGTACTTCCCGCCCTTCTAGTCAGGCAAATCTGTGGAACTGCTAAGTATGAGAAGTCCTGAATAAAATTCATATAGGTAACAAAAATCCATAGAAAACTCGTTACCTCAATGAAATTCCTCGACAGCTCCCAGGAAAAAAAAATTTCTCACTTTCTGTAGGTCAACTGATACTCAAGTTTGTGAGATAACATGACCTAGGAAGAGAATTTGGTCCATCGAAAAGTGGAATTATGGGATCTTAGCATAAAACTGATAATCTCTCAGTGTACTCAAAACTATATCAAGATTTGTGGCCCGGTCGTGTCGAGTGTGAGAGATCGCCAAGATATCTTCCATATAGATTTCAAAGAAATAATCCCTTTATGGATAGAAAACATGGTTCATTACTTCTATGAAAACTGTTGGCACGTTCTTGAGACCGAATGACACAACCACGTACTTGTATAGAACATACTAGCTCTGGAGGGCTATAAGAGTTACATAAAATGATATAACGTGCAATTGATGTTAACTAGACCTGAAGTCAATCTTCGAGAACACCCGAGATCCTCTTATATGATCAAATAGATCATGAATCCTCAGTAAGGGATATCGATTCTTGATCGTCAACTTGTTCAACTTCCAATAATTCACACAATATTTGAAGGTCACTTCCTCCTTCATCTCAAACTACACAAGAAATATCCATGTTGAAGTACCGGGTCAGATGAAACCCTTTTCTTGTAACTCATCCAACTACTTCTTATGCTCGTACAACACAGGTGTAGCCATCCAATTACGAGGGATAGACACCGGTTCCACTCCTGTCACAAGCTCAATAGAAAAGTAAACGTATTTCTCCGGAGAAAAAACTGAAAATTTATCTGAGAAAATATCCCTAAAATGATTTACCACTACAAGAAAAATCATCTGTAAAGTCTCATGGTCATCTAGATATAGACTAGCAATCTGGGATGTAACTTCTCCAAACCCATGATTCTCGGGTCCGGATCTTCACACTTGGACATCTCATTCTTCATTATGAAGAAATGATCTTCCCTATGGTGATGTGAAACTCACCCTACAATGATAGAAATTTAAAACTTCTTATAAGGGAATTAACCAGTCCATTCATAGAATGACATCATTACTAGTCATCTATATGTCATAAAGATCCCCTAAGAAGTGACACCCACCGTACTCTAGAGGGAACTCCTTTCACAGACATATAATGGTTGTTCTATTTCCCAATAGAGTTTCTATCATCAATATCTCAGAAGAGGAATACATATAAGGCCCAAGGATCTCCACAACAGAAATAGATATAAAGATATGGGAAGCCCCTGTATCTAAAAGAGAAGAATCTAAAACTGAGGCAACTAGGATCGTAACTAAAACATTAGAGGGTATTGGATCATTCTCTTGATAGGTCTTCTGAACTGAAAAAGTCTGACTTGTACCTCGACTAGGAGACCCTGCATAACCACTATGTGCGGATCCACCCTACTGCCACTGAACGCCTGAAATTTGGATAACACAACCACAAAATCCACCTCATCCTAGATGGATAGAATAACTCATGTTCCCTGTCTAATTATAAATAGACAGGGCTGATTTTGAATAATTAGTTATAGAAGAACCCTTGTCACCAACTATTGGTGAGAAGAACTGACAAATGCACTACAGAAGGCACATCTTGCAGCAATATTGACAGTCAACTCGTTCTCTCAATCAATGTGGCCTCATATTCCTACTCTTCCTGCACTGGTATCACACTACATGGATACTAGAAGAAGTGTCCCACCTCCTTAGATCACCACAGGTAGACTCCATGTGGAGCTTCCAACTACTAGTATGAGGTATACCAACACCGAATGTCAATCCGCCCTGGCTCACAACTTTAGAATCTATCAAATTGTGCTTTGTGATTAGAGCCTATTTTACTATAGTGGTGATGGATGTTATCATAAATATTTTCATCTCATATTGGATGTCATGCCAGAGACCATCCTCAAACATCATTTCCTTAAATAACTCATCTCCTCCTAGAATATCCGTGTAGTGATGCAGCTTTGTGAAGTGAGAAGAATACTCTATAACAGAAAGAGTACCCTGCCCCAGAATCAAGAAAACTCGATCTGGATCAGTCCTCAAGGTATCTAGGTATAAGTAGTCATAAAAGGAATGTTGGAAGTCATCCTAAACCATAACCTACTACCACCACACCTGTTAGATCACATCCCACCATCTAATGGAAGAATCCCAAATCATATACGTCGTGAGCTTCACCCTTCTCACTAAAGGCGTCTCTAGATGCTCACAGATAGAAAACATGGATTCTAACAATGAATCTGCAGCTGTAGGACCTCCTTCCCTTGTGAAGGTGGGACGATGATGCTGCTGGAAAACCCATGTCAACTCTGCCATAGAGTGGGGTAAAATGTTGTACTTATAGTAATGTCTACATAAACCTCATAAATGCTTTTTAGAACTTTGAATCATCACCTATGTTTGAAATAATGGATTGTGCCACAACTGGTACAACTGGAGGATCTGCTAGCAGTCCCTGATGAGCCATGTGTGGTGTCTGATCATGGATCTGTAAATGGAGGACAACCGATGTACATCTTGGTGGCATGACACTACATGTCAAGTGCACACCTTAGATCATGTCTAACAGGGAATGAAACATAGAATTGTAATAAGGGAAGAAGAGAAAAAAGCATTCACCTTTTAAAAAACATGGATACACGCCATGTATAACACCAACATGGCATGTTCCCTTTTTTCCTTCACATGGGTGTGTACTTCATCTAACATAGGTCATTTAACACCCCAGACATAAAGCATGTTGTCCTCACACATGGTGTGTAATTGAATCCTCTTCACCTTTCTAAGACAGTTTACATGGATAGGACACAAGGTTCTCCTAGAAACAGAATACAAGACATGTTACTTCCAGAGATGGTGTGTACTAGATGAACTTCAATGACCTGTGTTGTTAGTTACACGACCGGTTACAATGCGTAATCTACAAGGTGTGTTAAAGCATGACACAACGTGTATGCCATATGTTTTAACACATCTGTGTGGTTAGTCACATGGGTGGACACATGGTCTACAGAACACGAAATGTACAATGGTACACGGTGTATTCCACCTATTATTTCCCACCCTCGTGTCTCTACCAACACTGTAGGTGACACTATGAGAGACTACATTTCATGTACATATATTACACAATGTGTACAAATGAAAAACAATTCTATCTTGAAAATAAAGTCACATGGAATGTATTTATCATTACACATCGTGTATTCTAGGTTAATCTGGATTGTAAGCCTCAAAAACTACCCTGGAACCCATAAAAACATTAAAACAAACATCAAAGTGAAAAATTCTGATCTGTGAGGGCCCATACACCCATGTGAATCAAATATTGGCATCTTATACATGTTATATATAAACAAAACAGAGAAATTATCCACCAAATTCTAGTCGATGAGGCCCCAAAACACATCAAGAACCAATGTTTGGAATCCCATAAAACAAAACCATACACACACATAATCGTTAACAAAAATTGGTATTCAATCAAGGCATCTATCACAAAATCATGCATATCTTGCACAACATCTATGATAACAACATTCAATCACTAATTTACACTAAATCACATAGAAGAAATGAATGACATGTGATTTATAAAAAGTTCTTATATGATTCATGAGATGGAATACCTTCATCTCACCAGGTTTCAACAGAAATATAACCTTAATAACATTAATGATAACAGCACAAACATGTGAATCACCCCACAATGAAATAAAATCAACTGCAATAAATGAAAAACTAGAAAAATTGTGATAATGAGATAAATTGTCTTTTACTTGAACACAGTTTATCTACTACCTGACACAACGTATTACCATGTAACTATTCCTTCATATATATGGATATAGCCTCTAAACAGTATGTCAAGAAGAAAAGAATCCTCTAATTCCACATTGAAACATCCCTGTTACGGAAGCCTCCCAGAGGTGACCTATACCCATTTTGTAACAGCCCAAGATTTTATGAAAAATATTCTTTTTAATTTTATTAATGTCTTGTGTTGTACGCTACACCAAAAGGAGCTTCCACAACATGCATCCATGACTTCTCTTGCATTACACGCAATCGCAACCTTCCCCGATAGCGTGTGTAGTACGCAATACTGAGTTTCACTAAACAACGATATGTTATTAAAATGTTATTATAACTAGACATTATGAATATTAATAACCAATTTTTGAAATTTTTTAAAATGGACTTTATTTTTGGATTCGGATTATCGAAATTTTCTTAGGGTAAAATATTGGTACTTTTCGGATAACTTTCATTTTCTGTTGAATAGTGAAAATTACTAAATTTTAATTAAAAACAACTTTTTTAAACGAAATAATTAATAGTGATAAATTATTAATTTGAGTGGTTTTAATGTATATTTAGAATATATTTTTATAGTTTAATACAATTTTGGTCATTGGATGTAATTTCACATTTAAACTAGACATAAACAAGTGTCAATCTTTTGATAGTTATTATCTCTTAAGAACACACTATTTGTTTTGACGACGGTAATTATTTTTTAAATTAATTAATGCAAATGATATGTTTTGAATTTAGTAAAATAGAAATCATTTTTGAGTTCGTAATGTCAAATATAGCATAGGCCTAATTTTTGGTATTTTTCTGAAAACATTCAATTTTTGATGAATAGTGAAACCACTAAGTGGTAGTTAAAAAAACTGAATTGTTCATAAAACTTAATTTTACCACTTCTGTTAGAGAAATTTCAAAAATCCAAGAGACATGGTTGATGTCAGTAAGGAAAATTTGGTTCAATGAGATAAAAATACTTTTTGGTGAATAGTAACTTTTTACTTTTTTTTACGACGGTTAAAAGTAAATAGGGTAATTAAGGGTAAAGATGATATTATTATTACCCTAAAACATGTCCTAATTCTATTGGACAATTGTAATTCGACCAAAAACAAACTTAATAATAAAATATGACCATTTAGGACCACATGGATTAGATTAGGGCATTTATTATTAATTTATTTAAAGAATGGTTAAAAGAGTTAAAATCAATGTTTATTTACTAAAACATTTTTAATATGTGGTTATACATAAGATAAATTCTACTATAAATATTAATTATAAATATTAAAAGATTTCCTAAATAATGGTATTTTATTTGTAATTTTTAGACATTAAATAATTTAATTTATTTATGACACAACGATGATGCAGTAATTATCATTTTAATGAAATATTGACATAATTGATGTTATAAATACCCAAATAAATAAAATTTGAGACTTTATATAAATTACACTAATTTTATTGGTTAATATTGCATGTTATTATTGATTTAATTAACTTTTTTAGAACTTATCATTCTGTTATGATTTAAAAAAAATCAATTACTAAATAGTGTCAAAATCGACATAAAATAGTTTTTAAAACAAATATTATATTATTAATTGATATTTTATTCCTACAAATCTATGGATCAGAAAAATGACTTAGATAAGGTTATATATATTAATAATAAACAATTTGTGATTCGTTTTTCTTCTTATAGTAAGTTTATTAACATTATAGTGTAAGAACACAAGAAGACACGGTAAAAGTAAAATTATTTAACATAATGTTAAATCTAAATGATATGGTTAAAATAGGAACCTAGACATTTCTAAATTCTATTGGACGAGAGGATTTCGACCCATACACACCTTAGCCACGAAATAAATCAATTTGGAGATATTTAAAACCAAACATGACTTTATAATAAAATAATATTTTTAGTTATTCTAAAGGTTCCCCTCTCCTCCCTTATAAAAGGGAACCTCCTCCCTCTCTTCCTCACAAAACTTTGAGACTTCAAGCTCGGCCAACCCCTTCCCAATTCTCCTCTACACTTCCCTAGAAACATCCTATAGGTTTTGGTCTTCCTCAATGTCCAATTTTAGTGCCCTAAAAGAAGGTCTCAAAGAAGCACTTCAAAGAAGACGTAATGTCCGTTACCGATTCTTTCATCTTTATTTCTTCTTCCACTTCTTCTTCTTAGGTTGTTTCGTTATGAAGTAATAACATCAGTATCACTCATTTACTGATATGTTATTATAAGTATGAAACAACCCTATTTCACCATCTATCCATCCTACGGAAAAAGAAATCATCGCGCGTGCGTACGTAAGAAATACCGTCTCCACGCTATGGTGTAATCTGTTTTCCACCACCACCTTACTTGGATGGGTATAATGGTGTAAATAATGACTATATATGACTATTATAAAGTGATATTGATTCTGAAATAGTATACATATATACTCCAATATAATTCCACGATCATAGGAATGATATCATCACTCGTGCGTACGTACGGAATACTGTCTCCATGATGTGATGCGACTCGTTCTACATGATCTTCATTTCATAATGATTATATAAATGAATTTAATTGAATGAATATGATATATATTACACTGATACCGTTCTGGAAATGAGGTATATATAACCTAATGAAAATAATAAGAATTTATTCGACAAAACACGCATAAGAACAAAAAGTTATAAACACCCGAATAACTAGTAGCAATGAAATATTACTACAAAGAAGCTAAGAATATGACCATATATGATATCATAAAAATAAGTATGATTCTGGAATAAGTCAATAACATTATTTAAATCATTATACAGGAGTTTCGGACACTTACAAAGCAAGTGGGACCTAAGGTAAGGTAAATATCACAATCTCATTTTTATCCGAGATTGTTTATAATTTACTATATATTGGGGTGTATTTTATCATCCAAATCCATGTTTCCACAATATTAATATTATTTTCATCCACCTACAATTGTTTAAATCTAATTTTATCCTTCGGTGTGTTTTTAGGAAAGTATATGAAAGGAATGAAAAATGTTTTTGAAGAAGAAAGGATATTTTCCTCAAGAATGGATTTCAAGTGTTTTATCAAAATTATTTTCAATCTAAGATAATAAAGTGTTTTGTTCTTATCCCTATTATTAAATTGATTTGATTATGTTGTGATGGAATTATTTTTATGAATTCCTTTATCTTATATGAATTTTTTTATGATGTCATGATGTTTAAGATTCCCATTTGTATTACATGGTTTATGCAATGATGAATGATTTATGATTTGGTGGCACACATAAGAATGGTATCATTATGAGATGGGTGGGATCTATATCTCCCTAAAATGCATTGGGTAAAGATTTTATATCTCATGAGATAGGCATGGCTGGAACGGTAGGTTATACCAGTTCAGTGAAACAGGACTGAAATGAGGGTAACTCGGTTCAGAAAGGGACTTTGTCCACCAAGATAGTCTTGCCAATGAGTCTTGACTAACAAGAAATGATTCTCTATGATTATGCGTATGCCAAAAAGTTTAATGTTTTATGTTATGATTATTGTGATTACATTTCACTGCCATGATTTATTCCATATTATGAAATTATGATCTCTTTTACAGGTTAAGATTTCCAAAATGTTATGTTCTTATAAATATGATGTGATTGATATTTCTTTTGTTTACCCTTACTGAGAATTTGAACTCACCCTTTTATGTTTTCTTTTCCCCAGGATATAATGAAAGGTTTTAGGTAAAAAAAGGATGATCTTTATGGGAGATATTGAAGATCATTCACCACGATTAGAAGATTATATTTCGAGTTTCCAAAGACACTAAACTATTGTGGTCCTTGTGTGTGTGTTTTTGTTATGTACTAAGTATTCCGCAAAAGTAATGTAATGTCCATGTACGTCAAGATACAGGTCTCTACAGTTGGTATCAGAGGAAAGGTTTAGTCAACCTTTGGAAACTAGGATGCAAAAACGTTAGTGAGATCCCTAGAGATATTTCTAAGGTATGTCTAGGGATGTCCCTAAGGATAAGTATATGTATAGGATATAGTCCTAGAACTGCGGTAACGATCATAGAATTTAACCTAAGATGTTAGATATTGAAGTTACTCCCCCGTTATTATGATTTTTGCCTCTAACACTATTCTTTTTGGGTTTTAGAAAATGGTTGGAAACAAGATGATTCACGATAATGAAGGATATTATGGACAATGAAATGATATTCTTCATGAGAAACCAAATGAAATGGGATTTGGATGTCCAACCATCATTATTATGCCGAATCAGAAATCTCATAATATGATCAATAAAATGAAATTTGGTATGTTTCCTGACTCGGCTAATAAGAGAAAGATGGAGTTTCATGATGATCATAGAGGAAAGAAAGTTCAATTTCCACTATGTAAATCATGTGGCAAGAGGCATCAAGGAGAATGTTTCAAAGGAACTGGAAGATGTTTTGGGTGTGGAAAAGAAGGACACAAAGCCAGTAAGTGCAAAGGAAAAGGTTCAGTTAACACCAGGGATGAGGATAATGGTATTTCTATGATATCAACAATGGTTAAATGTTTTAAATGTGGAATGTACGGGGATTATGCAAACCAATTCTCTAAGGTAATGTCTCATGAAGAGAATCAGTATGGTCAAGTGTAATGTTGTATAAGTAATCTAATGGTACTATGGAATAAAGAGACATCTAAGGATTGTTACAATGTTGCCTTTCCTTATGTTTTGAAAGTGTATGATTAATGGTACCAGTAACCATGAAAGGTTATTCAGATATTTTTGGAAAGTAGATGACATGCGCATAATGAAGGGATAAGGAGAAAATTAAATGTTTGACAGTATTCATGAGCTCATGATTTATATAAGTACTAAGTGATACCATGGTTTGAGTATATAGAATTAAGGGGATTTTGGTATTTGGAAAGTGTTAACTTTTAACTGCATTCAAGTTTTCACTATGGTTCAATGGGTATTCAAGAGAATACATGATTAAGGACATTGAATGTTTGGAATGTGACCAACAAAACATATCTTATGATATGTGGGGATCAACGATGATATGAAATCTCTGGTAATCGTTTTCACTATGTAATGAGAGTGGATTGCAGTATTATGGATAAGCCTAAATATTGGAATGGATTATGTTGGACATAAGTTAGTATTGTTTAAGGATAAAAGTTTTTTCGATATTATAGATGGGATTTTATAGTTTTAGAAAAAGGACAACCTACATGACGGGCGACAGCCCATCGTGTCGGACAAGGCTATGGGAATCGAACCCACAACCGAAGTGTGACCGGCCTTTATCGCCTACCACTGACCTACAAGAAGTCCATGTTTAGTAGAAACCGGTTTTATTATATTAAGCAGTATGATATATGAAGTATAAGTCCATTTTAGGAACCATATATGATTAATCTCACTATAGAATGACTTATGTATATTTAATAACTTTTGCTAACCTTTTGTTTGAGACAGATGGAATGACCCGTCATTCTATCACATGATCTGCTAACACTTCACAAATAACAAATTCAACTTCATTTCTTTAAGAGATAAAGTGGAAATTTTTCAAGGCAAGAACAACAGTGAGATTGTACCAAAATAAAGTAAGTATTTATTCTAATTCAAATTCTGCAACTTTAGGGAAACGATCATGAAAACCAAAAATGTTGTCCTAGGGCTCTTATATCTGATTAATCAGATGGTACCTTAGATTGTCACAAATTTATGGCTTGTGATTGCTAGCTTTTCCATAGCCATGTTCTCTACCACTCTCCATCAGAACATGATGGTTAGATTTCTCTTCCATATCCATATTTTCACCTATGTGGAAACCCAGTGATTAGTTTTTTTGGGTAATCATTACATTTATTACTTTAGTTTTTAAAGCCAAGTTTTGGTATTCCTTTTTATGATGTTGGTTTCATTTAAAGAAACTTTTGAGTAGTAAACCAGTTATAACCCCGACGAATTTCGAGGGCGAAATTCATTTTAAGTGTGGTAGAATGTAACAGCCCAAGATTTTATGAAAAATATTCTTTTTAATTTTATTAATGTCTTGTGTTGTACGCTACACCAAAAGGAGCTTTCAAAACACACATCCTTGACATTCCTTGCATTACACGCAATCACGACCTTCCTCGATAGCGTGTGTAGTAAGCAATACCGAGTTTCACTAAACAACTATATGTTATTAAAATTTTATTATAACTAGCCGTTATGAATATTAATAACCACTTTTTGAAATTTTGTAAAATGGGATTTATTTTTGGATTCGTAATATCGAAATTATCTTTGGTTGAAATTTTGGTACTTTTCGGATAACTTTCATTCTCTGATGAATAGTGAAAATTAGTAAATTTTAATTAAAAACAACTTTTTTAATCTAAATAATTAATAGTGATAAATTATTAATTTGAGTTGTTTTAATGTATATTTAGAATATATTTTTACAATTAAATACAATTTTGGTCATTGGATGTAATTTCACATTTAAACCAGACATAAACAAGTGTCAATCTTTTCATAGTTATTATCTCTTAAGAACACACTATTTGTTTTGACGATGGGATTTAATTAATTTTCAAATTAATTAATGAAACTGATATGTTTTGAATTTGGTAAAATAGAAATCATTTTTGACTTCGTAATATCAAATATAGCTCAGGCCTAATTTTTGGTATTTTTCTGAAAACTTTCAATTTTTGATGAATAGTGAAACCACTAAGTGGTAGTTAAAAATAACTAAATTGTTCATAAAACATAATTTTACCTCTTCTGTGAGTGAAATTTCAAAAATCCGAGAGACACATTTGATTTTAGTAAGAAAAATGTGGTTCAATGAGATGAAAATAATTTTTTGGTGAATAGTAACTTTTTATTTTGTTTAACCACGGTTAAAATTAAATAGGGGAATTAAGGGTAAATAAGATATTATTATTACCCTAAATCATGTACTAATTCTATTGGAAAAATTTAATTCGACAAAAAACAATCTTAGGAATAAAATATGACCATTTAGGCCCACATGGATTAGATTAGGACATTTATTATTAATTTTTTTAAAGTAGGGTTAAAAGAGTTAAAATCAAAGTTTATTTACTAAAACATTTTTAATATGTGGTAATACATAAGATAAATTTGACTATAAATTTTCCTTAGAAAGATATAATATTTTCCTACATAATTTTATTTTATTTGTAATTTTTAGAAATTATATAATTTAATTTATTTATGACACAACGATGATGCAGTAATTATCTTATTGATGAAATATTGACATAATTGATGTTATAAACACCCAAATAAATATAATTTGAGACTTTTTATAAATTAAACTAATTTTATAGGTTAATATGGAATGTTATTTATGATTTAATTAACTTTTTTTTAACTTATCACTCTGTTATGATTTTCACAAAAATCAATTACTAAATAGTGTCAAAATTGACATAAAATAGTTTTTAAAAAAAATATTATATTATTAATTGTTATTTTATTCCTAAAAATCTAAGGATCGGCCAAATGACTTATATAAGGTAATATATGTTAATAATAAACAATTCGGGATTCGTTTGGCTTCTTATTGTAAGTATATTAACATTATAGTGTAAGAACACAAGAAGACACGGTAAAAGTAAAATTATTTAACTTAATGTTAAATCTAAATGATAAGGTTAAAATAGGAACCTAAACTTGTCTAAATTCTATTGGATGAGAGGATTTCGACCCATCCCCACCTTATCCACTAAATAAATCAATTTGGAGCTATTTAAAACCAAACTTGACTTTATAATAAAATAATATATTTAGTTATTCCAAAGATGCCCCTCTCCTCCCTTATAAAAGGGCACCTCCTCCTGTTCCTCCTCACACCAATTTGAGCATTCAATATCGGCCATCCCCTTCCAAAATCTATTTCCACTTCCCTAGTATCTTCATAGAGGTTTAGGTATTCTTCAAAAACCCATTTTAGTGCCCTAAATGGAGGTCTCAAAGAAGCACTTCAAAGAAGAGGTAATGTCCGTTACAGATTCGTTCATCTTTATTTTTTCATCCACTTTTTCTTCTTAGGTTGTTTCATTATGAAGTAAAAACATAAGTATTACTCATATACTGATATGTTATTATAAGAATGAAACAACCTTATTTCACCATCTATCCATCCTACGGAAAAAGAAATCACCGCCCATGCGTACGTACGGAATACCGTCTCCATGCCGTAGTGTAAACTGTTTTCCACCACCACATTACTTGGATGGGTATAATGGTGTAAATAAGGACTATATATGACTATTATAATGTGATATTAATTCTGAAATAGTATACATATACTCCAATTCAATTCCACGATCATAGTAACAATATCATCACTCGTGCGTACGTACGGAATACCGTCTCTGCAATGTGATGTTACTAGTTCTACATGATATTCATATCATAATGATTTTATAAATGAATTGAATTGATTGAATATGATATATATTACACTAATACCATTCTGCAAATGAGGTATCTATAACCTAATCAAAATAATAAGTATTTATTCGACAAAACACGCATAAGAACAAAAAGTTATATACACCCGAATAACAAGTAGAAATGAAATATTACTACAAAGAAGCTAAGAATATGACCATATATGATATCATAAAAATATGTATGATTCTGGAATAAGTCAATAAAATTATTTAAATCATTATACAGGAGGTTCGGACACTTACAAAGGATGTCGGACCTAAGGTAAGGAAAATATCACAATCTCATTTTTATCCGAGATTGTTTATAATTTAGTATTTATTGGGGTGTATTTTATCATCAAAATCCATGTTTCCTCAATATTAATATTATTTCCATCCACCTAAAATTGTTTAAATCCAATTTTACCCTTCGGTGAGTTTTTAGGAAATTATATGAAAGGAATATTTTGTCGTTTTTCATACGAAGTACTTTATGACTTTTCCGACAAAAGTACGAGAAAAATGTTTTTTTAACTTATACGGCATGAATGGATTTTTTTAAAACATTATTTCCAAGAAGCTTCCTTTACAAGTTTTCACGTTTATTTTTAATCAACTTGTTTTAGTTTAAAGTTGTATGACATGTTAAGAAAGGAATAATGTTTTTGAAGAAGAAAGGATATTTTCCTCAAGAATGGAGTTCAAGTGTTTTATCAAAATTATATTCCATCTAAGATAATAAAGGGTTCTGTTTTTATCCCTATTATTAAATTGATTTGATTATGTTGTGATGGAATTATTTTTATGAATTCCTTTATCTTTTATGAATTTTTTTATGATGTCATGATGTTTAAGATTCCCATTTGTATTACATGGGTTATGCAATAATGTATGATTTATGATTTTGTGGCACACATAAGAATGGTATCATTATGAGATGGGTGGGATCTATATCTCCCTCCAATGCATTGGGTATAGATTTTATATCTCATGAGATAGGCATGGCTGGAACGGTAGGTTATACAGGTTCAGCGAAACATGACTGAAATGAGGGTAACTCGGTTCAGATATGGACTTTGTCCACCAAGATAGTCTTTGAAATGAGTCTTGACTAACAAGAAATGATTCTCTATGATTATTAGTATGCCACAAAGATTCATGTTTTATGTTATGATTATTGTGATTACATTTCACTGCCATGATTTATTCCTTGTTATGAAATTATAATCTCTTTTGCAGGTTAAGATTTCCAAAATGTTATGTTCTTATGAATATGATGTGATTGATATTTCTCTTGTTTACCCTTACTTAGCATTTGAGATCACCCTTTTATATTTTTTTCCCCAGGATATAAAGAAAGGTTTTAGGTAAAAAAATGAAGATCTTTATGGGAGATATTGAAGATCTTTCACCACGATTAGAAGATTATATTCCGAGTTTCCAAATACACTAAACTATTACGGTCCTTGTGTGTGTGTGTTTGTTATGTACTAGGTATTCCGCAAAAGTACTGTAATGTCCATGTACCTCAAGATACGGGTCTTTACAGTTGGTATCAGAGGAATGTTTCAGTCAACCTTTGGAAACTAGGATGCGAAAATGTTAGTGAGATCCCTAGAGATATTTCTAAGGTATGTCTAGGGATGTCCCTAAGTATAAGTATACGTATAGGATATAGTCCTATAACTACGGTAACGATCATAGAATTTAACCTAAGATGTAAGATATTGAAGTTACTCCTCCATTATTATGATTTTTGCCTCTAACACTATTCTTTTTGTCTTTATGAAAATGGCTGGAAACAAGATGATTCACGATAATGGAGGATATTATGGACAATGGAATGATATTCTTCATGAATATCCAAATGAAATGGGATTTGGATGTCCAACCATCATTATTATTCCGAATAAGAAATCTCATAATATGATCAATAAACTCAAATTTGGTATGTTTCCTGACTCGGCTAATAATAGAATGATGGAGTTTCATGATGATCATAGAGGAATGAAAGTTCAATTTCCACTATGTAAATCATGTGGGAAAAGGCATCAAGGAAAATGTTTCAAAGGAACTAGAAGATTTTTGGGTGTGGAAGAGAAGGACACAAAGCCAGTAAGTGCAAAGGAAAAGGTTCAGTTAACACCAAGGATGAGGATAATGGTATTGCTACAACATCAACAATGGTTAAATGTTTTAAATGTGGAATGTACGGGCATTATGAAAACCAATGCCCTAAGGTAAAGTCTCATGAAGAGAATCAGTATGGTCATATGGGTAATATTTATGTTGATGATGATGAAGAGACTACATAAGATATTTTAGATGAAAGAATTGCTGAAGCATGGTCAATGGATTAAGAAGGTAGTGGAATGATTACATGTTTATCAAGTGTAATGATGTATAAGTAATCTCATGGTACTATGGAATAAAGAGACATCTAAGGATTATTACACTGTTTTCTTTCCTTATGTTTTGAAAGTGTATGATTAATGGTACCAGTAACCATGAAAGGTTATTCAGATATTTTTGGAAAGTAGATGATATACGCATAATGATGGGATAAGGAGAAAATTAAATGTTTGATAGTATTCATCAGCTCATGATTTAAATAAGGACTAAGTGATATCATGGTTTGAGTATATAGAATTTTGAGGATTTTGGTATTTGGAAAGTGTTAACTTTTAACTACATTCAAGTTTTCACTATGGTTCAATGGGTATTCAAGAGAATACATGATTAAGGACTTTTAATGATTGGGATGTGACCAACAAAACATATCTTATGATATATGGGGATCAACGATGGTATTAAATCTCTGGTAATAGTTTTCACTATGTTATGAGAGTGGACTGCAGTATAATGGATAAGCCTAAAGATTGGAATGGATTATGTTGGACATAAGGTAGTATTGATTAAGGATAGAAGTTTTTTCGATATTATTGATGGGATGTTATAGTTTTAGAAAAAGGACAACCTACAGGACGGGCGACATCCCATCGTGTCGGACAAGGATGTGGGAATCGAACCCACAACCGAAGTACGACTGGCCTTTATTGCCTACCACTGACCTACAGGAAGTCCCTGTTTAGTAGAAACTAGTTTTATTATATTAAGAAGTATGATATATGAAGTATAAGTCCATTTTAGGAACCATATATGATTAATATCACTATAGAATGACTTATGTATATTTAATTACTTTTGCTAACCTTTTGTTTGAGACAGATGGAATGACCCGTCATTCTATCACATGATCTACTAACACATCATGAATGACAAATTCAACTTCATTTATTTAAGAGATAAAGTGGAAATTATTCAAGGCACGAACAACAGTTAGATTGTACCAAAATAAAGTAATTATTTATTCTAATTCATATTCTTCAACTTTAGGGAAACGATCATGAAAACCAAAAATGTTGTCCCAGTGCTCCTATATCTGATTAATCAGATGGTACCTTAGATCGTCACAAATTTATGGCTTTGTGATTTCTAGCTTTTCCATAGCCATGTTCTCTACTACTCTCCATCAGAATATGATGGTTAGATTTCTCTTCCATATCCATATTTTCACCTATGTGGAAACCTAGTGAATAGTTTATTTGGGTAATCGTTACATTTCATAATTTAGTTTTTAAAGCCATGTTTTGGTATTCCTTTTTATGATGTGGTTTTCTATTTAAGAAACTTTTGACTAGTAAACCAGTTATAACCCCGAAGAATTTTGAGGGAAAAATTCATTTTAAGGGGGGAAGAATGTAACAGCCCAAGATTTTATGAAAAAGATTCTTTTTAATTTTATTAATGTCTTGTGTTGTACGCTACACCAAAAGGAGCTTCCACAACACGCATCCTTGACTTTCCTTGCATTACACACAATCGCGACCTTCCTCAATAGCGTGTGTAGTACGCAATACTGAGTTTCACTAAACAACGATATGTTATTAAAATGTTTTTATAACTAGCCGTTATGAATATTAATAACCACTTTTTGAAATTTTTTAAAATGGACATTATTTTTGGATTCGTAATATTGAAATTATATTATGGTGAAATTTTGGTACTTTTTGGATAACATTCATTTTCCGATGAATAGTGAAAATTACTAAATTTTAATTAAAAACAACTTTTTTAATCGAAATAATTAATAGTGATAAATTATTAATTTGAGTGGTTTTAATTTATATTTAGAATATATTTTTACAATTTAATACAATGTTGGTCATTGGATAAAATTTTCACATTTAAACCAATCATAAACAAGTTTCAATGTTTTGATAGTTATTATCTCTTAAGAACACGCTATTTGTTTTGACGACGGGAATTAATTTTTAAATTAATTAATGCAACTGATATGTTTTGAATTTGGTAAAATAGAAATCATTTTTGAGTTCGTAATATCAAATATAGCTTAGGCCTAATTTTTGATATTTTTCTGAAAACTTTTAATTTTTGATAACTAGTGAAACCACTAAGTGGTAGTTAAAAAAACTGAATTGTTCAAAAAACTTAATTGTACCGCTTCTGTGAGTGAAATTTAAAAAATCTGAGAGACACGGTTTATGTCAGTATGTAAAATGTGGCTCAATGACATGAAAATAATTTTTTGGTGAATAGTAACTTTTTACTTTTATACCACGGTTAAAAGTAAATAGGGTAATTAAGGGTAAAGATGATATTTTTATTACCTTAACACATGTCCTAATTCTATTGGACAAGTGTAATTCGAACAAAAACAAACTTAGGAATAAAATTTGACCATTTAGACCCACTTGGATTAGATTAGGACATTTATTATTAATTTATTTAAAGAAGGGTTAAAAGAGTTAAAATCAATGTTTATTTACTAAAACATTATTAATATAGGGTTATACATAAGATAAATTCTACTATAAATAATCATTAGAAAGATAAAAATATTTCCTACATAATGGTATTTTATTTGTAATTTTTAGACATTAAATAATGTAATTTATTTATGACACAACGATGATGCAGTAATTATCTTATTAATGAAATATTGACATAATTGATGTTATAAATACCCAAATAAATATAATATGACACTTTTTATAAATTTCACTAATTTTATATGTTAATATGGAATGTCATTATTGATTTAATTAGCTTTTGTAGACCTTATCATTCTGTTATGAATTTCACAAAAATCAATTACTAGATAGTGTCAAAATTGACATAAAATAGTTTTTTAAAAAAATATTATATTATTAATTGTAATTTTATTCCTAAAAATCTAAGGCTCAGACAAATAACATAGATAAGGTTATATATATTAATAATAAACAATTTGGGATTCATTTGGATTCTTATAGTAAGTTTATTAACATTATAGTGTAAGAACACAAGAAGACACGGTAAAAGTAAAATTATTTAACATAATGTTAAATCTAAATGATAAGGTTAAAATAGGAACCTAAACTTGTCTAAATTCTATTGTATGAAAGGCTTTCGACCCATCCCCACCTTATCCACGAAATAAATCAATTTTGAGCTATTTAAAACCAAACATGACTTTATAATAAAATAATATTTTTAGTTATTCCAAAGGTGCCCCTCTCCTCCCTTATAAAAGGGCACCTCCTCCCTCTCCTCCTCACACCAATTTGAGAATTCAATCTCGGAAAACCCCTGACAAAATATCTTCTCCTCTTCCCTAGTATCATCCTAGAGTTTCAGGTCTTCTTCAAAAACCCATTTTAGTGCCCTAAAAGGAGGTCTCAAAGAAGCACTTCAAAGAAGAGGTAATGTCCGTTACCGATTCTTTCATCTTTATTTCTTCTTCCACTTCTTCTTCTTAGGTTGTTTAATTATGAAGTAATAACATAATTATCACTCATACACTGATATGTTATTATAAGTATGAAACAACCCTATTTCACCATCTATCCATCCTATATAAAAAGAAATCACCGCGAGTGCGTACGTACGGAATACCGTCTCCACGCCGTAGTGTAATCTGTTTTTCACCACCACCTTACTTGGATGGGTATAATGGTGTAAATAATGACTATATATGACTATTATAAAGTGATATTGATTCTTAAATAGTATACATATACTCCAATACAATTCCATGATCATAGTAAAGATATCATCACTCGTGCGTACGTACGGAATACCGTCTCCACGATGTGATGCGACTCGTTCTACATGATATTTATTTCATAATGATTATATAAATGAATTAAATTGAATGAATATGATATATATTACACTAATACCATTCTGTAAATGAGTTATATATAACCTAATCAAAAGAATAAGAATTTATTCGACCAAACACGCATAAGAACAAAAAGTTATAAACATCCGAATAACAAGTAGCAATGAAATATTACTACTAAGAAGATAATAATATGACCATATATGATATCATAAAAATATTTATGATTCTGTAATAAGTCAATAACATTATTTAAATCATTATACAGGAGGTTCGGTCACTTACAAAGCATGTCAGACCTAAGGTAAGGAAAATATCACAATCTCATTTTTATCCGAGATTGTTTATAATATAGTATTTATTGGGGTGTATTTTATCATCCAAATCCATGTTTCATCAATATTAATATTATTTCAATCCACCTAAAAATTTTTAAATCTAATTTTACCCTTTTTTGAGTTTTTAGGAAAGTATATGAAAGGAATCTTTTGTCGCTTTTCGTACGAGGTACTTTTTGACTTTTCCGACAAAAGTACGAGAAGAATGTTTTTTTAACATATACGGAATGAATGGATTTTTTTAAAACATTATTTCAAAGAATCTTACATTACAAGTTTTCAAGTTTATTTTTAATCAACTTCTTTTAGTTTAAAGTTGTATGACATGTTAAGAAAGGAAAAATGTTTTTGAAGAAGAAAGGATATTTTCCTCAAGAATGGAGTTCAAGAGTTTTATCAAAATTATTTTCCATCTAAGATAATAAAGGGTTCTGTTTTTATCCCTATTATTAAATTGATTTGATTATGTTGTGATGGAATTATTTTTATGAATTCCTTTAATTTATATGAATTGTTTTATGATGTCATGATGTTTAAGATTCCCATTTGTATTACATGGGTTATGAAATAATATATGATTTATCATTTTGTGGCACACATAAGAATGGTATCATTATGAGATGGGTGGGATCTATATCCCCCTCCAATGCATTGGGTAAAGATTTTTTATCTCCTGAGATAGACATGGCTGGAATGGTAGGTTATACCGGTTCAGTGAAACATGACTGAAATGAGGGTAACTCAGTTCAGAAATGGACTTTGTCCACCAAGATAGACTTGGCAATGAGTCTTGACTAAAAAGAAATGATTCTCTATGATTATGTGTATTCCACAAAGTTTCACGTTTTATGTTATGATTATTGTGATTACATTTCACTGCCATGATTTATTCCATGTTATGAAAATATGATCTCTTTTGCAGGTTAAGATTCCCAAAATTTTATGTTCTTATGAATATGATGTGATTGATATTTATTTTGTTTACCGTTACTGAGCATTTGAGCTCACCCTTTTATGTTTTCTTTTCCCCATGATATAAAGAAAGGTTTTAGGTAAAAAAAGGAAGATCATTATGGGAGATATTGAAGATCTTTCATCACGATTAAAATATTATATTCCGAGTTTCCAAAGACACTAAACTATTACGGTCCTTGTGTGTGTGTTTTTGTTATGTACTAAGTATTCCGCAAAAGTAATGTGATGTCCATGTACGTCATGATACAGGTCTCTACACATTTGGTCACAGAGCCCCATGTACATTTCCCCAAAAGCCAGAGGATGCCGACTAGCAGAGAGGGCCTTCGATGTGATTGTGGGGAAACTGTGCCCTCATTGGCAGATTAACCCTGAAGAAGTAAAACAAAACGTAATAGAAGAAGTAGTAATAACACCAGACAATTGTAATCAGCTGATGACTTGATGTAATAAATGAATAATGCTTATATAAATGGTGACCGATATATATGTCTATGAATGAAGCCAAACAAATCACAATTCGGGAATACCGTACAAAACCCAAGTACAAAAGGAAAGAAGGTAAACAACTCCACAAAATCAAATGCCTCATCTTGGTCCCATGCTACCCATATCACAACATTTATGTACCGAAAATAGAAGGGTGTCGGACATTATCTAGACCTACAACAATATAATTTATTTAGGTCCAAAAGCATGACCCAAACAGGATGTGAGAAAAATCCCAGTAGTCAACCACATAAAAATCTATATCTAATAGTCAGTAAATATTTATGGCGGAAAAAAAAGGAAAATAAAGTAGTAGGAAAGGATTTAAACAAATTAAAAATCATAAAAATTCTACTGAATTCATTTTCATATACCAATTAATAAGATAATCAAAAGCAGGTAACCATCTTGGAAGTACTCACATCCTAAAAACTGCAGTTCAACAAAAACAAAACAAGAAAACATGATCAAAACGTCTGTAGAATAGAGAATTTAGCTCTATTCACAACAATTATCATCTATTCAAACAAAAAAGGCATATCAGTTAATAATAGGGACAAAACCATTAACACAAAATAACTCGTTATTTTGTATTGGGAACTTTTTCACATAAAATTCAAAGACTTACTATGGAAAGTCACAAACCACCTACATCGTCATTATGATATCGATATATGTGAATATCATGCCCTAAATCACCCTATAACACCATAGATCTAAAAAAACATTAAAACAATAAAACAAGGATAACTATTGAGAGTGAAGAAATTATGACACGATGTAAAAGAAGAAGGGATAACTCAACGATGCGATTACAATGCAATCGATGACAGTCGATTCGGAGACTGACGGTAAGTTGGGGGCTTGAAAAAGATCTATATTCATATGGTCTCTCCTGTATGAGAGATACAAATAATAATATGGTTTTATTGATTAGATGTGAACCCGGTCCATTTAATGAAAAAAATAAAGTACACATGTTGTTCTTTATATGTACATGGCATGTACATGCCTTTTCTGGCCTCCTCTTTAGGTGGTATCTAGGTCACCCCATTGTTTTTTGTGCTCTGCCGTTACATGAATAACACACGTCTACATGCGACAACTATGTACAGGGTGTGTACCTATAAGTACACGACAAATACTCCATAAATTTCCAGAAACTTTTCTTTTCCCTAAAAAGCAGACCAAAAGGAAAACGAACTTGAAAAGATTATTTGAGTTCTTAAAAAAATATACATTAATGTTAATTAATAAAAATAATATATTATTCAATTTTTTAAATTCATTAAAATAATAAATTCTCCATGTTTAAAAGAATATAATGGAACACATCATACAATTTTGATTTATGACTCATTTTATCATTTATAGTAACATGACTTACCTCTTATGATTAAGATAGTGGTTACCATGGCTGAGTTTTAAAATAAACAACAAAGTGATTAATCAAAATTATAAGGATTAAAATGGAACCACATCCATTATAAATTCTACTGAGTTATTTTATTAAGACCAATTACTATCATATATTTTAATTCATTATAATTTGGATACATTTGAAATGATAAATTGATTTATGATAGTTTATGTTTTGGGAAATTTCAAAAGTTCACCTTACATTAATAATAAAAGGGAACCACATTACTCACTTAATTAATAATATTAAGCCATATATCATTACCAAATCCTTTACATTACTCTTCAAAAAATACTTATTCTATCTTTAGAGGTTTATTTCCTTTTATAATACCGACCCTACACCCCTTTATAATGATATAAAGTAAGTTACTTGAAAATGATATAATCATTTTGAAGAACACTTTCGAGATTATATCTTCTTTAACATCCCCTTAATGTGATTTTTTAATCCAAAATTAATAAGTTATGTATCATATATCTAATTTTATGTTATTTAAATTATTATAAAACCATATTACTCCTTTTATCCCTCCTATGAAAACTAAAATCAATGCATGTGCATACATACGACTTACCGTCTCTACATAGTAGTGTAATTTGTTTCTCATAAAAATATAATATGGATAGTTATACTAATTTAAAAAATTAATATATGAGAAAATATTTACATGATATTGATTATATTAAAATAATATATCATCTATTATATTTTCCTTTCAAACATTTAAAAATAGAATCATCGGTAATGCGTACATTCTGGTATAGTTTCCACATAGTGATGTGGTTCATTATCTGGGTCCATGTTTCATAAACAGTTATAAAAATGAATATAATGATTAAATATGATAATATATTGTAATATAATTAGGGATATGATTTAACTATATACTATTAATATGAACCAAAACTTGCCCCACAAGCTTGGAAAGATGAATCAGATTACAACAGAGGCATGGGTTATAATAAAATATTATTATGAAACGAGTTAGAAGATGATATAAGAGGATTGTATATGAGATTATAAATATGAATGTGGTTTTATTATAAACTAATTCCATATTTAAAGGAATAATACTTATGGTTAAATAAGGATTAACTAAAGGGAATTGTTAGGTAAATGATTTTCCCCTTACTTTTATTTCTATGAGACACATACTATATAGACCGATTATTTCCTTTGAGTGGTGTATATAAATTTTAATTGATATATATATCATGAATATAATTTTATTCATATTATTTACATATTAATTTGAATATATTTCTCTCATAGGTCTTAATATTTTTAATATACTAAAGTAGCAAGGCTTTATTTCACAATATCATCATTATTAGGGTTTGTTTATTTTTAACCCCCCATTGGGGAATATTTCTCTTACACGTACAAGATTTCTAAAAGTTTTTTTAAAACAGTTTTCCTTATTATCCTATACATTTATAAATCCACATTTATAGATGTTTTAATTTTCTCAAAATGTGAATAAAATAATTTTTATTACATTTTACAAATGAGGTATTTTATGAAATTTCATAAAAAAGTATAGAAGGAAAGTATGTTACTTATAAGACATTAGTGTATTTTACAAAATCCATGATGTTTTAATGATATTATTTTTTTTTGTAAATTTTACAATGTTATTTTCAAATAATATATATTCCTAATTATTTACATGATTCTTTTTTAAAAGTTATTTTCAATGTAGAAAATATATTTTCATAAAAAAAATTAAGGGTATTTTTATGGTTCTTTTAAAAATAAATTAATTGAAGAATATATTTTACATATTCTGAATTCGGTATGATTTGAAATGATTCCATAGTTTGAGACATTCACTAAATTTTTATCATTATATATTTCACTTATCATAAATATACATATTATTGTATCGTGGATAAGAATATTTATTAATAAATGTAACATTTATACATAAGTTTTTTACATTGAAACTTATTTTTTTAACTAGTAATTACTAATAAATTTATATTTGTTACCCAATAAATATATTTTATGAAAATATTTATTCATTTGAGAATTAAATTGAACATTTTATATATGAGTAATTCTTTGGACATGCAGTTACTGGTGGGGCATAGAATTATATAGCCCTTCGATATATCGATAGTCTCATGAGGTGGATTATTATGCTAACATTAATTAATTTCCAACTTATATAATTTAATTTTCTTGGGATTGGGCTTAAAAACAATGGTATCATGTTCATTAAAACATAACATCAAAATATTATGTATTCCATTCATAAAAATTTAACTATCATTATCAATAATATTTTACAAAATATATTATCTTTAGATGAATTTAATTCTAAATTTATCGTTAAAATTGAATATTTTTTAGTTATTTACCTTGTCATATTTTTTTTAGTATTTACTCATGATTCATTTCATAATACATAAGGCTTATTGAGGGTTTAAGCTCAATCCTATTTTTTTCTTTCCCAATACATGTATTTGAAATATGTTTTTCAGCATAAGGATGTAGATTATGTTTTTTTATTATATTCTATTTTTATTACAAATGTAATATGGGAAACATGTATTCTACTAGTTTATCATGACAAATAATTGTATTGATCCTTGGCAATGGGATCAATTTTATCTAATGAGAATGTAATAAAGTAACTACAGACTCTATGATACTGGGTTTAGAGTCCTTACAAAATGATTCTTGATTAAATATATTTTACTAAATGTGTATGAATTTATTAGGTTATAATCATGTGATAATAACATTATTTTGATCAGTTATGATCATTGATTGATATTTCTTATATTTACCCTTACTAAAAATTTAATCTCACCATTGCTTATGTTTCTTTTCCCTACATTAAAAAAAGGGTTTTAAGTATGGTATGTTGAATAAGTTTACTATGTGATTTTTTTGGGATATGTCTATTATATTTAATGAAATATGATGATTATGTTTCTTTTGTTCAATGTCACTAATCATTTATGGTTTTGGGTTGTGTATTTTAATGATATTTATTGAATATTTATCTAAAATTATGTATCATTTTTATATTTCATACTTTTGTATGTTGGTATAAAAGTAGGTTATAGTTATTTATGATATTATAAGTATATAACATTCTATAAAACCATGGGATAAGTATAATTTTAGGATAACAACATGAGGATTTGGAAAAGATGAGTGTGTTTTTTCCATGAAAATAAATCCATATCTAGATATTATAATGTTAATGTGGATATGGATCTAATAAAACTAGGGGTAATAATTTTTAAATGTTTGGTTTCGGTTATAACCTTATCATCAATATGAGAAAATGAGTAGGCCAATGTTTTATAAATAATTAGAAACATTAAGGGGATATGTGTGGGTTAATTCATATTTTCATTATGAACAATTACAAATGATTTTAATAGATGATAATGTTGAATTTAATTGATTAAAACTAAGGTTTCATCAGTTAAAAATATTGTATCATGATTTAGACATTTTATGAATGCTTTTTTATTAATATATGATTTATCAGCATGTATATTGTTTCTCACAATATATTTTTTAATGAGAGTAACCAGGGTGAATTGTGGGAAAAAATGGGATAACCAATGAAAAGAACATAATAATGAGAAACTGAATGATATTATGGGTGGGATGGGAATTCATGTATCTATGTTTTCCCATTTCTCTTAACCTATGATGGTTACATGAATCATGCTAAATTACTAGACGTCTAATGGATAGATGAAATCACTATTTAGAGTATTATACAATAATGTCCAAAATCATTCACCATTTCATTTGATCTAAATATTACCTAGAAATAATTCAGTTATATAGAAAATATATTTTATATTATTCTATGAATGAACTATAAGGAGGTTATTTTCGATGTGTATCATTTGTAAGGTGATCCTGCTCAATAATTCAATATTTCAATGAATATAAGGTATGTGGATGAAATTGAATCTTTGAAATGTGATTAGTTTAATAATTTATTTTCATGAATTTTTTTCCCTTAAGACATTTCAATCATATGATAAGGTAATATTCTGAACTAAATATGAAGGGTGACCAATATAAAAGTACATATGAGAAAAATTTCACAATACATGCAAGGTATGCATTTAGCTTTATCATTAATACTCAAAATAAGTGTTAATGGATTCTTTAGTTTATTGATACCACATATATAAAAGGAAATTTTTATTATATATTTTTATAATGATGAACAAAATCATTCAATGTGATCTCAATCTAAAAATGTATATAGGATACTGTCAATGTTATCAAAAATTTTTGAGAGAGAAGAAAATGATTGAATTATACGGAATTTATATCAATAAAACCAGTAGAGGAAATTAAATTAACCTTAAAACATGTAAAAATTGTGGTATGAAACCTAGAGTAAATTTTATTATGGGGTCTATTAAATGATTTGTGTGGGTAAAATAAGGTTATTGGGTGATATAATGTCGAAGTACAGTGAAGAGGTCATCCACTGAAAATAATGGGGAGATTTTACAACCTAATGTTCCACTCACACGCCAATGATAATATTTCATGGAGTATCGAAATTACACCAATAAGTTAATGAATCGATGTTTTAGTGATGAAAAATATTTTCAATAACCTCCCAATCCAATAAATAAAAATATTGCCAATTGAATAATTTCTTCTGAATAGGGCTATTAGAATAAAGGGATTAAAGGTGCACTTACTTTATACATGGGAATTATAAATATTTTATTTGATTTTGAATATATTCACACATTTAAATTTCAATAATTTTCATTGGTTATAACCTCCCAAACAGAAATAATAGTTGTTTTGTTAGAAAAAAAATTACAACGATCATATATCATGTCAATAACACATATCTGATCGAAGAACGATGGAATGATTTCAATGAATCGATCGAAGCTCCCACATTTTTAATTGGATGTCATTTTGGTGATGGAATGTACCTATATATATATAATGTCCATATAAATTAATTATGAAGTGAAATCACTTTTAATATTATGAATCAACCATTGATCGTCATTTAGTCTGAGGATTAATATAAACATACAATGGACGTTAATTCCCCCATATGGGTCTTATTATCAATTTGTGAGGAAAATTTAGCACAAATGTTTTGGGAGATAATAAAAGTTGAATATATTCATATTCTTTATTTATATGATTATATATTTCTTAAATAATTTTTGTTGTTATTCCCCCAAATAATGAAGATAAGTTTTCACTAGAACACATATATATTGCTACACCGATATCAGAGAATCCATACAGTATTTCCGTAGTTTAGTAATAGGAATTGAAAAGGAACATCTATGAAAATCATGATAAGGGATTTATACACAATAGTGTGGAAACATGGGGTAAACCTATTTATTTTGTTATGCAGAAATATGGGCCAATGTGTATTTCAACTAATTATCGATAACATAAAAAGATCAATATTAAGAATAAGTATCACCAACCATGTATTAATGAATTTTTTGATAACTACCCAATGATAAATATTTTTCCATGATTTATGTTCATTTTAGATATAATTTATTGAGGTTAGATAACGATGATATAAAAAAGACATTCTGCTATATATGGTATGGTCATTCAATAAAATATTTCTTCCATTTGTAATTACCAATTTCCATGATATATTCATATATTTATTGTTTTTAGGGATTTAATTAATCATATTTTTTATATTAATTATAGATGATATACTTAAATATTACAAGTGAGAGAAATAGAATGTAAATTATTTATTGATCGTACTAAAAATCTTAAGGATGGAGAAGTTATAAGCCAAATTGAAATAGTGTGAATTATAGTGAAAAAAAGATTCATTAATGGTTAATTTAATATCTAGATATGGTATATCAATGGATCCATAAAATCTAGAAGTTATTGAAAAATATCTTACTCATAAAATAGAAACTCATATCCACAGTTCACTTGGGTGGGATGGATAATACTAGTTCATAGTAATGTATTTCTCATAGATATCAAAACTAGTAACCGTGTTGAATCATATGGTAGTTATGTAATTATAGACAGATAAATCTAAGGAATAATTTAAGGAACTAATGAGTGGGCTGGTTAGTGAACATATAATCATGCTACCTTATAGTGGAGAAGAATTTATTATCTATAATGTTGTAACAGATAAATGAATGAGATTTATCTTCTTCCAAAGTTATATTATGACACTTGATTCCTCATTCCAATTTTAAATTCAATAGAAATTTTTTCCAACATTTGATATAGAGTTGGGAACATTATGTTTTTAGTTTATAATATATATGATATATAATTATTGGGTAATATATGATAAATATATATATATATTGATCATAAAATCTGGAAATATATATTCGCATAGAATGAGTTTAATAAGAACAAAAATATATGGTTTCAGTCAACTAAATGTTTTAATTTCACAATTCACTACCACCCTTACAAAGTGATGAATATGGAAAATCCTCTGAGACATAAGTACTATACTAATTTTTTCATGATGCGCCTTGAATGATATTTATTATTTACAGATTTTGATAATATGGACTATGAAATCATTGGGAAGGGGACTGAATGAATCATCCTTAAATGAATATTTATCCATCCATATATGTGAGTATTAGAGAGTTATAAGAGGATGATGTAAAACTATAGAAGGGATGAAGAGTTTAGAAGCATAGAAATGATTATTGTGGAATTATATGGTAATATTTCCAAGTATGTGTCTTAATAAAACACAAAAAATTCATATATAAATATTATATCCTTTTTATTAATATTCATAACATATAATCACAATACATTTACCAAAACTATACATCATTTTGTGATCATGGAGAATATATATATAAAAACTTATTTCATGAAATATCATTAATATCTCTCATAAATATTATCTCACACTACCCATATATGACATACCCAACTTTAATCATTTCTTCATAACAAGGGGAAAGGAAAAAACAAGTAATGGTTCTATCATATTATTAATAATGGAAAAAATGGAGATATTGACTGATGATCTTATAAATGCATAAGATGAGTATAAGGGTGTGAGATCCTGATCATACCATAAAATTTTAATAGCGAATATCTTATAGATCATATACATGATTCATGGCATAAAATATTATTATTTAAAAAGGCAGGAATCATAATAAGTAGAAATGATAATAAAACAACTATGATTCATGAGTTCCCATCATATGAATAAAAATATTTCAAAAAATAGTCAAACTATCATATGAATAAAAATTATATCGTATGTTATAGTTAGATTAAAATACCACTATATCTTAGAGGATCTAGAATCAATTCCTATTTTTCATATTATAGTGTATTAGGAATCACTACCAATTTCCTATATCATAATGATCATGAATAATCATATATTTCTCGTATCAGAGTGAATTTGGAGTCCATACATGTTTGACATTATAGATGTAACATCCCAGGTAAATAAAAAATATGAAATGATTATATTTATTAATATTTGTGAATAAAATATTAATATTAATTGAATTGGGATGCTATGTTCGATGGAGTTCCCAATAAGCAACAACGAGTTCCTTTGAAATCTATCTTTGAAAACAAATAATATAATAATATTATTTTAAATGGTAGTAAATGCCTAGATGTTGTAATGGATTAAATGAATAGAACTAACTGAAAAATGATTATATATATATTTTAAATATTTTAACAATCACCCAATAAATGACAGTGGTTTAAAATGCGAATGAATAATTTTTTAAGCATAAATATTTTAATCCTCATTAAAAGGTCAATTAACCGCCTTTTGGTGGAGAACCCTTTTTTAAAACTAATTTTTTTTTCAATTTTACATTTTATATTTGAAAAAATAAAATCTTAATTTAGAATCAAGACATCATAATTTACTTTGTGTAAATTTTCTTTATTTTTCCGATAAAGTTCATTTTTAATGAATAATGAAAATGTTGTATTTTAATTCAAACCCACTTTTTAATTTAATTTATTCATATGGTTATATTATATTTTTAATTGGGTTTATATATTAGTTTAAATATATATTTATCTTTTAATCCAATGATGGTCATTATAATTAATTTCATCTTGAAATTGGACATAATCAAGTGTCAATCTTTTGATAGATATTGTTTCATAAAAACACCCTATTTGTTTTGAGAGCGGGAATTAATTATTAAATTAATTAATTCAACATATATGTTTTGAATTTGGTAAAATATAAAACATTTTATTTTGGGATATCAAATTTACATTGGATTTATTTTTGGTATTTTCTGAGAAATGTTCATTTTTTAATGAATAATGAAAAATAATGCATCTTACTTCAAAACTAATTTTTCATCTAATTTAATTATATAGATAGATGATATTTTTAACTAGTTGTAAAGGTTAATATAATTACTTTTTAATAAAATAATACAATAATGTTCATTGGAAGTAATTTCACTTTCCAATTGGATTTAAAAATAAGTCAATCTTTTGATAAATTTTACTTCTTAAAAATGCTTCTTTGGTTGTGACAACAAAATTATTTTTAAATAAATTACTGAAATTTCTGTGTTGGGAATTTGGTAAAATAGATTCCATATTTGTAACTAGAAGGTCCAAATTATTTAATTATGAGTCTTTTGTTTTTGGACATTATGAATAGTAACGACGGTAATTATGTTTAATTATCGTGATTAATTAGTAATCAGGTAGTTAAAGGTAATAAAATAATATCATAATAAAATAAAATGACCCCAACATGTGTCCAAATCTTCTTTTTTGAGTTATGTCCGTCCATGGGAATATTTATACCAAACTTTATGGCTCATGGAGTCAAATGGGTGTAATAGTGAAATTTATGACATTATTTTTTAAAAAGAAGAGAAATATATCAAAGGCTTGTATATCCTAAGTAAAAAAATATAAATTTTATTTAAATAACTTATCTATTAGATTATAAATATTCATTGGAAATTTAAATAAATTTCCTACATCATTTTATTTTTTTTATAATTTTTAGACATTAAATAAATTTAATTATTTATGACACCATGATGATGCATTGATTACCTCATTAATAAAAAACTTAAATAAAATGAAAACATAAGGTAAAATATAATGCATAAACTCTTCAAAAACCTATTGGAAGGGTGGATTTCAAGCCTTTATCATCTTATCCTCAGAATATATCATTTTGTGTCCTTTAAAATCAGAAAATCATTATATAATAATGTAACATTTCAAGACATTTCAAAAGTGACCCTCCTCCCTCTTATAAAAGACCCCCACCTCTGCCCCTTTACCCACACCTCTCAAGACCTTGGCTCGTCCAACCACTTCTCATATTATCTATCCAAATCCATATATTACTCTTATAATCCACACTTTTGGAAGCAGTCATTCCAAGAAATCCTTTGGCTTAAATCAAAAATAGTTACCCAATTTAGAGATAATGTCTTCTCTTGAGATTCATCATATTATATTCCTTCTTCAAAAACCACTATCTTCTTATTTTTTTATTCCATAACAAGACCAACATAATAAATATTCTAGGATGTTTTTATGAGATTTATTTTATTTACACTTACACACACCTCCGTCTAATTGTTAGAGAACATACTATCTCTATGGGTGGTGAATTACTGCCTCAAGAAATGATGATTGATCAATCTTCTTTTATCACCTCTAATGGTGCCCCTTATGATGAAATTATAATAATATATGATATATATTAAATTTATGTCCACTATATGCTTATTTATTTTATATTTAAAACATAACCTTATGTTTTTCATGTTGTGAAAATGCGATAATTTCATATGAGGTAGTGTGGACAACCGCCCCCTCAACTAATGTGACATGTTCATGCCAAGCATGGAATTTATAAATAATTTAATTACTGTACTAGTGTTACTTATATAAAATATGTATTATACTGGAATTATACTATAACTATGACTCATTTACTATTAAAGTCAATTAATATGACAGAAAATGAATGTAGCGTTCATGCGTACGTACGGTCTACCGTCTTCTTTAATTGGTCATTTCATTTATTATATCCAGACATTATGGAATATTATTAAATTCATATATACTATATATATATGATATTTAAATAATGAAAATCATTCTAGTGATGATTTACTTATAACTACATGGACAATTCTCTTCAAACAAGTTCATTTTCGACTCATGTACTGAACATCGATAAAACGTATGATATGAACTCACATAATTAACAAATTATTATAACATTATAATATGGGATATTAATTGAATAACATAAATTAAATAAATTATATAAGAAATTATAAATTTACCGATTATTATTATTCAGGAATATAATGAAACAAAAAAGGCAAGTTGGACTTGATGTAAAGGATTTCTTATCTCACTTTTAATTCATTGGGATTTCCATTGTTCACAACTTATTTGTTTCATGTAGTGTATTGTGTACATAAATTTCATATATATTATGATTATTCTATATATATTCAAGGTATTATATGATTCATTCAATGTTTATTATCTTTTGGTCATACGACTAAATTGATTACAACGAGGTAAGGGTTTTTATCTCACTTTTCATTCCCTTGAGATTCATGCAACATTTGCACTAATTCCTTTTGTGTGGTGTATGTGCTGGACATTGTTCTATTATTTGTGAAATATAATTTCATTTTTGGGTTTTTATATGTTCATTTTATGATCCTTCTTTCATGGGGTGTATGTTTCGAAAGTTACCCAAATTGGTAAGGGAACCTTTCACCCTCCTCTTTATAAAAGAATTTTTTTATTATGTCTTTAAATTTACATCTTCTTATGTTGTGATATGTTCTTATATATCCTTATTTATGTTAATTATATTTCCCTATAATGATATATAATTTTCATCTCTCCTCAACTAATTTTATGAATTTTAATGTGACGCCGTTAGGCTGTCGAATTTTTTGTAAGTGAACTTCTTATCCTAATTTCAATTATTGGGGTTAAACATCTAATTCTTGATTCTGTCCTGCTATGAATTTGTATGGATGAACTCTGATTGTTGTACACTTAATATCTACTTATATTGGGTGTATTTATATTTTTAAAACATAATTATGTTATTGATTTATCTTTAATGCAAAGATACCATCTTTGTATGGGACTTCGCCACAATCTCCTTTTTTTGAAGCATACTTCAATTTATATACAAACTTCTTCCATAAGGTGTATAATAAACCCTTTTAAATTTTAATATCATTAAAACTTAATCTTTTTACATAACGTTTTTTAGTAAACAAAAAAAAGAATGTTTTTGTCTTACCTATGTAGCGACAGTGGCTTCTCTGCAGTTGAGTCTGTTATTAGAGTTTTGGCATCCTCTACAAACCAGATCTTTTTTAAAATAAAAATAAATACAATGTTTTAATTTTCATTTATTTTGGTATAGAAAATGGTTTTGATGATGAATTAATTATATTAATGTGTTTTATAGATATATTTTGATTAAAATATAGAAATTTTATGTTTCCTTTATGCTTGTTTTATGTGGTATGATTATATTATGGTTCTTGGACATTGTATTTAAAGTCGAGTGGTTCCATGATAAACTAAGGGCGGATGAACCCGAGATAGATCTCTAATGAATTGGGTAACATGAAGGAGTTAAATGATAAGGTTTCTCTAAAGATATTTAGGGAATATACTATGATGGGTATTCCAAATGTAACCATGAGGGTTACTCCCTATGTAAGAATGTTATGAATGCCTCAAGTTACCATTATATCTTTTGATTTCTATTAGTTATTCATAAATCTTTTTATTTCTTGAGGTATGTTAAAATGATTTTTCATTAAATGTAATGTATGATTTCATTTATTCTTATGTATACAAGGACTAATGTTTCTTTATGTATTTTTATATCCCTTACTATGCTTTTTATGCCCATCACATGTATTTGAAATGTTTTCCTTAGGACTTGAAGATGAATTGGGTCAAGATGGGATCATGGAAAGACATGCTGTCTAAAACATGTAAAAAGCCATGTTTCTTTATTAAGAGTTTTTATTTTATGAAAAAAATGGAAACTGGATAGAAGTGTCTAATTTATAATCTTTTGAGATGTAATAGTTCTGTCCTAATTCACTAAAACTCTAAACCTAAAAAGATTCTCAAAGAGAATTATTCATTTAATTAAATACTATTTAATTTTTTATGGATGGGTCCATATAGTTGGTATCAGAGCACGGTTTAGAGAACTTTATAGGTTAGGGTATTCATTAAAATTAAGTGATAATACAATAATGGTTATGTTTTTAGAAAGAGTGATAGTTTTTATATAAATTAAATGATTTTAAGATAACATAAATAATTATATATTAGTATTATATGATTATTTTACTGACATACTCAGACTGACATTTTTGGTTTTAGTAAATGGCTGGATCTAGGAGGAACCAATGTAACAATGGATGTGAAGAAAATGGTGACAGTTTTTTGAATGAGAAACTGAATGATATGGGAGCTGCAAGAAGAAATTTTATGGTTATTCTCAAGAAACTATCTAGAGTCATGATTTACAAACTAAACCTTAGTTATTTTTATAAGACATCATATATGCAAGAAAAAAATCAATACAGATGTTTAGGTAATAATCAGAAGGGTAAGTATGATAAAAAACTTATGTGTCAATGATGTGGAAAGAAACACATAGGAAAATGTTTAATAGGGACATTAAGATGCTATATATTATGTAATTAAGGTCATAAATAAAAAACCTACAATGGAAAAAGGAAGCATATAGTTGACTCTAGGAAATGGAAAGAAGTTCTTTCTCACGTAACAATTGAATTTTTTAAATGTGGTGTTCATGGTCATCATGCAAACACATGTCCTATGATGAAGTTTCCAGAATGGTATCACTAGGATCGTACAAATATTCTTTTACCAATACCTAATTCAATTCCGATTGAGGATGAAGAAACTGAAAATGAACAATGAATGGTATGGATTATTTCAAAACATATGTCTTCCTATTGTTGAATCTTAGGATATGACTCATGACTTTTTTTAGGAAATAATTATTTCAGAATATGTTGGAATGGAATGGTTAATGGATAATAGAGATTTTTGAATGTGTAAGGAGTCATTATATAAGGGGTTCAAGTGTTATGGTATATTTTAGGATGGTGAAATTATTAAAAGTATTAAGGCTCTTTTAATGATTTGATTACATTAGAAAACATTTTATAGTATTGTAACCCTGATGTTTGATATATATAAATTTTATTCAAGGAATAATTATATTTTATTTTATGGATAAATCCATATAGAATCATTTGGGTTTATATAATCCTTGAATTTGAGGAAATTACCAGTTAATACATTTTTTGGATGAAAATTGAATGTTATTAGATAACATTTTTGGTTGAAATATGTTATGGTTATTTTTGAAGAATTTATCTCTTTTTTGAAATGTTATAAAATTATATATTGTTTGAAAAAGGACAACATGCAGATGGTGTGACAACATGTCGCGTCGGACGATTCTCTAGGAATCAAACCCACAATTAAAGTGCAACAGTTATTTATCGCCTACCACTGCACTACATGAAGTCCCTGGTTAGTATGAAAAATTCTTATTAGTTAGATGATTCTTTTAATCAAGAATAAGTTGATTTTCTGATATCTATGGAAATGATTGACCAATCATGGAGGATATGTGATTAGGTTAATTACTTTAAAATATGAGACTTTTAGAGTAATTGATGTTAATTGGAGATAAATGTTATGATTTATCTTGGAAAACTGTGTGATTAAATCCTTTAGAGATTTGGTTTTCAATCATAGTTTGGAATACTTTGTAGAATTTTATGGATTGATGTTTATTTAATCGTCTTTCTTGAACCTTGGGTTCTTTTTGTTAAATTTTGGAGATTAAGAGTATATTATCATTTTGTAAATGATTATAATTTTTATGGATTATCTTATCTTGTAGTAACTTTTTTTGTTTTGGATAAGTTATAAAGACATGAAAAATATATAGTTCATCTCTTTTGGATTAGGTGATTCTACAGAAGTTGATTAAAATGCTCTTAATGTGAACAAGTCTTCTAAATACTCATCTTTTAGAGGAAATATGATTTTGTGTAAGAAATACAGTAAGAGATGAAAGTCTACATGACAAGTAATTATGCTTACTTATGTTTTAGTCAAGCTCATAAATAAATTCCTCAATGAAATGTAACTTAAAAAACGTTTTTTGTTAATTTTTTTATAATGGGGAATCAAAAACCATTTAACCCATCACATGTTTGTGAATTTCTGGTGGTTATCATTCTCCTAGACATATTTTCTATCACTCTCCATCAAAACATGACCCTTTTTTTCTATTCCATATCCTTGTTTTCCTATATGGAATACTAGTATGGGTTAACTCGGGTGTACTTTTTTACATCTCATTCATTCATTTTAAGTTATAGTTTTACTGACTTTTTTCCATTGTAGGACATTCAATGAAGTGTCCCAGCCCAATTTTAAAATTGTGAGGGCTCAATTCCAAAACGGGGGGAAAGATGTAACATCCCAAGTAATTAAAGAATACGAAATTTTCATATTTTTTAATGTTTTTTACTAAAAGATGTATATTATTTTAAAAGGGATGATATGTTTGATGGCGTACCCAATTCACAACAATGAGTCTCTTTTAAATCTTATGTTGCACACTAATAATATAATAATATTATTTTAAATTATAGTAAACTCCTAGCCATCGTAAAGGCGGGAATGAATATAACTAACTAAAAAAATGATTATATATATTTGATATATATTATAACAATTACTCAATTAATGATACACCCTTAAAATGTGATTGAATCCAATTTTAAGCATAAATAATATAATATTCATTAAAAGGTCCATTATCCTCCTTTTGTTGTCGATCCATTTTCAAAACAACTTTTTCTCAATTATATATATTATATTTGAAAAACTGATATTCTTCATTAGAATCGGGACATCAAAATTTACATTGTGTAAATTTTTTTATTTTTACAATAACGTTAATTTTTTAATTAATATTGAAAATGCTATATTTAAATTCAAAACCTCCTTTTAGGATAATTTATTAATATGGTAAGGTTATTTTTTAAAATGAGTTTAAAGATTATTTGAAATATATTTTTCCCATTTAATCCAAGGTTTGTTATTGAAATTATTTTCACTTTCAAATTGGACATAAACAAGTGTTAATATTTTGATAGATATTGTTTCAGAAAAACACACTATTTGATTTGATAGCGGCAATTAATTATAAAATTAATTAATTAAACATATATGTTTTTAATTTTGTAAAATGGAAATCATTTAGGAATTTGGAATATCAAATTTACATTGGTTCAATTTTTGGTATTTTTCTGACAATTGTTCATTTTTAATGAATACTGAAAAATACTGCATTTTACTTCAAAACTACTTTATCAACTAAATTAATTATATAGTAAGATGGTTATTTTAATTGTTTTGAAAGTTTAATTAATTTATGTTTTTTTCAATTAACACAATTTTTTTATTTGGAAGTAATTTTACTTTTCAATTGGATGTAAAAACAAGCCAATATTTTGATAAAATTTACTTCTAAAAAACCTGTCTTTATTTGTGACAACGAGAATTATTATTAAATTAATTACTGGAATATTTTATTTTGGAATTAGGTAAAATGGATTCCATATTTGGAATCATAAGGTCTAAATTATTTTATTAAGACCCTTTATTGTGGAAATTATGAATATTAACGACAGAAATCATTTTTAATTATCGTGATTAATTAGTAATCGATTAGTTAACAGTAACAAAATAATATCATAATAATATAATATGACCCAAAATGTGTCCAAATAATTTTTTGAGTCTTGTAAGACCATGGGAATATTTATACCAAACATGGGGGCACATGGATTCACATGGGTGTGATAGTGACATTTATGACATTATTTTTTCAAATGATGAGAAATATAACAATGGTTAGTATATCTTATGTAAAAAAATTTATTTCTTTACATAAATTATCTCTTAGAATATAAATAGTCACTAGAAATATAAAAATATTTCCTACATCATGGTGTTTTTTTATAATTTTTATATATTTAATAAATAAATTTATTTATGACACCATGATGATGTAGTGATTACCTCATTAATTAACAATTTAAATAAAATGAAATGATAAGGTATAATATAAGACTTAAACTTTTTTAAATTCTATTGTATGGGAGTATTTAAAACCCTTATAACCTTATCATCAATATATATCATTGTGACACCTTTAAAATCCAAAAATAATATTATAATAAAGTAACATTTCAAGACTTTGCAAAAGTGCCCTTCCTCCCTCTTATAAAAGGCCCCCACATATACCCACATACACAGAACTCTCTAGCCCTTGGATCGTCTGAAATATGCTCATATTATTGATCCACATCCCTGTATTACTCCTATAATCCTCACTTTGGGCAGAAGTTTTTCCATGGAAGAATTTGGCTCAAATCAAAAAGAGTTACCCGATTTAGAGGTAATGTCTTCTTTCGAGTTTCTTCATTTTATTTCCCATCTTCACAAAAAAATATCTTTTTTAATTGATTACATAAAAACCAGTATACTCAATATAATAGTTTTTTATGAGATTTTTTTTATTTACACTTACACATGCCTTCGTCTAATGTTCAAAGAACATACTGTTTCTGTGGGAGGTGAATTTCTGCCTTACGAAATGATGATTGTAAAAAATTCATTTATCAGCTCTCATGGTGGCCATTATGATAAAACTATATATATATGATATATATAATATTTATTTCCTCCCTATTCTTATGTATTTTATATTTAAAATATACCTTTATTCTTTGCATGTTATGCAAATGCAATAATTTCATATAATGAAGTGTGGACAACAACACCCTCAAGTGATGTGACTCGTTCATGCAAAACATGGAATTTATAGACAATGTAATTAATTAACATATGTTAACTATATAAAATATATATTATACATGAATTATAATATATATATTTATTATTTAGTTTTAAAGTCCCTTAATATGACAAAATATGAAAGTAGCGTTCACGCGTATGTACAACCTACCATCTTGATGAATAGTACATTTCATATCTTGTGTCCAAAAATTATTTAATATTATTAAATATATATATACTGGATATATATGATATTTAAATCATGAAAACAATTCCATAGATGATGTACATATAACTACATGGTCAATTCTCTTCAAACAATTTCGTTTTTGAGTCATGTACCGAACATCAACAAAATGTATGATATGAACTCACATAATTAACAAATTATTATAATAGGATAATATGTTATATGAATTTGATAATAAACATTAATGTATTTCCTTAAGAAATTATAAATTTATCAAGGATTATTATTTATAAATATTTTGAAATGAACAAGAGAAGTCAGACTTGAGGTAAGTGATTTCTTATCTCACTTTTAATTCGGCGGGATTTCAATTGTTCACCAATTATTTGTTTCATGTGGTGTATTGTGTTCTTAAATTTCATATATATTTTAATGATTCTATTTATATTACTTGTATTGTGTGATTCATTTGGTGTTTATTATCCTTTGGTCATATTAATCTATTAATTACAACGAGGTAAGGGGTTTTTGTCTCACTTTTTATTCCCGTGAGATTCAGGCAACATTTTCCACTATTTCCTTTTGTGTCGTGTATGTACTGCCCATGATTTTATTATTTCTATAATATAATTTAATTTATGGGTATTTACATCTTCATTTTATTATTCATCTTTCATGTGGTGTACATTTCAAAAGTTAGAGAAATATGTAAGGGAACCCTTCACCCTCTTCTTTTTAAAAGACTTCACTTTGTTTGGACTTTTAATTTACATCTTATTATGTTGGTATATGTTATTATATATCATTATTGATGTATTTTTTATATCCAATTGATGATATACCCTTTTCATCTATCATAAGCTCATTTTATGAAATTTAATTTGTTGTCGTTAGGCTGTTGAATTTCTGTAAGGGATCTTCTTTACCAAATTTCAATTCCTTGGGTTAAACCTATACATATTGATTATTTCATAATATGAATATATCTAGATGTCCTCTGAATTTTGTCCACTTAATATTCACTTATATTGTGTGTATTTATATTTTTCACACATAATTATGTAATTGATTTATCTTTAATCTAGGGATATCATCTTTGTACAGTGCTTCGTCTCAATCACATTTCGTTAAGGGACACTTAATTTATATACGACCATATTTTATTAGTTGTTTAAAAATGTCATTTTGACTTTTAATTTATGTCAAAAAAGAATATTATTAAACGAAGCGTTTTACTAAATGACCAAATAATTTTTTTTGTCTTATATATTTAGCAACAACGACTTCTCCACTGTCTTGACCATTATATGAGTTTAATGTTCCTCTACAAGAAATAATATTTTTTAAATGAAAAATAAATAACATGTTTTACTTTTATTATATTTTGGTATTGAAAATTATTTTGATACTGTTTTGAGTATATAAGTGTGTTGTATTGATATCTTGTGATTGAAATATTGAAATGTTATGTTTACTTTATGCATGTTTTATGTGATACGATTATGTTATGGTTCTTGGGAATTGTTTATGAAGTTCGGTGGTTCCGTGATAAACATAGGGTGGGTGAGCCCGAGATATCTCTCCAATGCATTGGGTAACATGAAGGTGTTAACCTCAATGGTTTCTCTAAAGAGATTTATGGAATATACCTTGATGTGTATTCTATATATAAGCATTAGGGTTACTCCCTACGTAACAATGTTATTAATTCCCCAAGTTACCTATATGTCTTATGATTTCTATGAGTTATTCATAAATATTATGATTTCATGAGGTATGTTAAAGGGCTTATGATTAATGAGTAAAGTATGATTTCATTGATTCTTATGTATAAATGGACTAATGTTTTCTTTCTATATTTTTATACCTTTATTGAGCTTTTTATGCTCATCCCTTGGTTTTGAAATGTTTCTAACATGAATTAATGATGAATAAGGTCAAAAATGGGATCAAGGAAATACACACTGTCTAAAACATGGAACTAGTCATGTTTCTTTTATAAAATTTTTTATTTTATAAAAGAAATGGAATATGAGTAGAAGTGTCTACTTTATAATCCTTTGAGATGTAATAGTTATGTCCTAATACTCTAAAACTCTAAAACTGAAAATATCCTCAATGATAATCATTCATTTAATTAAAGACTATGTAATGATTTAAGGATGAGTCCTTATAGTATATAGTGAACATCAAAATGTTTCCCACAATTATCTCCTGAGATATAAATATTTTATCAATTAATTAATGATGTATAAGTGACCCACCCATCATTTTCTGAAAACCAGACATATGTGTTCCACAAGATCATAAAACATTCGTCAATTCATCATATCATACCATATAGAAATGAAATCGGTTTTATAAAAATTACATTATTTTATCCTATAATAACATGTAGAAAAGAAATGTTTTCAATAATTATTTCATAATAACATAATAATATTATATTATAGAAATGGGTTTTATAGAATAAAAATTAATTCATCCCCATAATATTATATCAATAGAAATAAATTTTATTTTATCATAAAATACTATTACCAAAAAAGTATAAGAAATATGAAAGGATATTGAATTTGATAAGAAATTAAAATTTAAATATCATTTAAAAAAATCATTTAAATCCTGATGAAGTGCCCATTTCCTTTGAAAATATTTTAACTAAAAAATCCAAAATTATTAAAAATGTAATTTTATTGGAAAATATTGAAAGAAAATATAATATAATTATTCAAATTAAAGGACACTGTTGAGAGTATGTATATTTTTTCTGCATTATATGTTGATAGATTATATTCCATTCATACAATAGTAAAAAAATAAAAAAATGATTTGTTTGGATTTTTTTAAAATATAAAGTTTATACATATTATAAGTAATGTTATTGGTACAGAAATAAAATTTTAATAAAATTCCATTTAAAATTAGTATAATTCAGAAAACAATATTTAAAGTCATGTATATGAGAAAAAATATCATCCAATGGGGAATTAAGCAGATATATTATATTAAAACATTTTCACAAAGAGTTCAATTAAAAAAAATAAAAATGATATTAATAGTGAAAAATTATAGATAAAACAAACATATAATAAATATGATGGATTTATAGGATAATATCATTAAAATTCCATAAATATAAATTTATCTGATAAAATTATGAAAAGAAATAATATTTTATAAAACACCCATACCACTTTGGTATCTTTTAAACCATAGCTCCATTGGATGAAAAATTGTCATATGAAAATTTAAATATATTTTATATTAATTCATTAATTATATAAAATATCAAAGGGTAAGTATATTATCCTCATAAACATAAATATGTGAACAACATCTAATATGTCTCAACAAAACACTATTGAGATGGAGAACCCTTACTGCTTTGTAAATCATAGTATAAAAACATCATAAAAGTGATTACCATAGATGGATTTTTATGTCATTATAATTTCAATGAGAATAATAATAATATAAATTGGTGGGTATTACATATTCTAAAAAAATAATTGGTTATTATGATATATTTCCCATCAAAATAATAATGAGACGAGAAACCAGTACCTCATGTTCTGTATTTCTACATTCAAATTAAAAAAACTATATAGTATATATTGATTTATTAAAAATATTTATAGAGCTATAAAAATATATCTATTACCATATATGATTTAATCATAACATGTTATCATGTTTTTCATTACAATTCTTTATTAAAATATTGTGTCTAGTGATAAGTGTTTCGTTTTTCATCCATGTTTTGTTTCATAAGATAAAATAATTGTACTTTTATCATATATAAAACATATATAGAATATTAAAAGGTTATGAGTATCATATTTAATGTTTATACACTCTTTTATAACTATTTATATAATCCGGTGATGTTGTATCACTTCGCAAAGAAAGTAGTCAATACCTAAACATGAGTAATATTTCCACTTTTGGACGGATGGAACAAATTAATATTAAAAAATAATCCAGATTTATGTTAAAATTTAATAAAATAAATTACATATATATTTATTAAATATATTAATAGAAAAATTCAAGTAAGGCGATCATTGAATATGAACTGTGTCACTTCATGGTGGTGGTTGTTCACACATATGCAAAATTGACACCTTTAAATATTTAATGGAAAGTTTTATTGAATAATTTCAGAAAACAAAAATAATAAAATATAATTAAGTTGTATTTTATTATTTAATTATATTGAAATTTATAGGATATAATTGAAGGGTTTAAAATAATATCTAACAAAAAACCCTTGATTAAGGAAATTATATTCCTTTTGAAGATCCTCTATTCGATCTCTCTTTAAGGAACCATGAAATGTTATTATATGAATAAAATAACATATAAAACAAGGATTATTATGTTTAGAATTGTTTTTTGAAGGACCTATTTAATTAATTGGATCAATGTGGTGTGATAAATAAATGAGAGGTGGGATTCTTTTATAGAAATGGAAATGATAAACTTGGAATTACATAAAATGTTAATATATAATAAAATATATTATAAGTTAAAGTGGATTTATGTGGAAAACATTACAAATATAATATATAATAAGATTAAAAAAACTAATTCAAATAATATTCGGAAAGGATTTTTTTGTATTTTAATTATTTTTATTTGGTTTGTCCTCTTCGTTAACTAGTGTTAATCTTAACCGTTGTAATAACTTTTCTAATACTAAAGGGTTATATATTCACATATTTGGTAGAATTTGGATAAAAAATTGACAATTGAATAAATTTTATACCATATAACATAACCCTTGATATATTTAAATATTTTTTTGATTTTCAAATTAGTTGATAATTTATTATTTAACATACAATTATTTTTATGTAATTTTGAGAAGCATTCCCATATTATGAATTTAAGAACCTCAATAATTCTATGGAATTCTAATATAAACCATTCTAAACAATAATTATATATTTTTTAACAAAATATTATTTTGAAACAATAATTCATAGTGAATAATTTACCTTTTCTGTTTTTAAATCGTTTACATTTACTTTTCTACTCTCTGCACAAACACTATATCATCATCATGTATGAATTTCATGAAATTACACCATCAGTAAATTTTTTGAATAAATTTCAAATAATAAAATATATTTCTAATATTGAAAATTTTTATTAATTTATAATATTTCATATCAAAATGTTAACATATATTAATAATGAAAAGCAAGGGAGTGATATTTTTTCATTTTCCATTACTAAAAATATATCTAATTTATTTATCTGTTACTAATGGAATAAATTGACATATTTTATAATATTTTATGCATTTTCGTATTTACTCTCATTAAATGAAATATATGAAAGTCGATGGATTATTTTTACGAATTTTATCATATTTGAAAAGTTTTTCTACATATTTTACCCTTATCTTGGTGACAAAAAATTACCACAGTTACCTTTCATTAAGACCAATATTATTGTTAATCAATTTACAATTTTTGGGACTAGTTATTAAAAATATGAATACTTTATATAAAAATAAATAAATATATGCGGAAAAAATTAAACTAAAATCAACCTGCACAACTTGTTAAGAAACAATTTTCTATAGATGTGATTTTTGAAATGTAAATTATGTGTATGCTGAAATAAGAAATAATTATGATTGTGAAGAAAATAATAGTATTATTTTGAAAAAAATTAAATAATAAATTCTTAAACTAAATTTAAAATAAAATGATAGTTTGAAAATGTATGAATATAAAAAAAATTCTCAAAAAAATTCTTATTTTTGTCTATTAACAGAAAAACTAATCCTTTAAGAAAATTCCCTAAATATCACCTCAATTAATTATATTATGGTGATTTTAAAGATGATTTATTTTTTTTATAAATTATAATTTCAAAATTTTACTCAAATATTTTATAATTTTTACTCTGAAAATGTAATGTACTAATTTTTTTTCAAAAAATAGTATTTTTGAAGCATAAAATGACTTCACTAATAAATGACTGCTTATTTATAAATTATTAATATAAAAATTTATATTTTCTATGAAAATTATAAATATATTTTGTAATTACCATACTCATATTTGAACCTATTAATTCCTAGGTGATGTTTCAAAAGTCACATTTAGATAATAAAGTTTGTATAATATAACACAATTCGTTTATAGCTCGATATTGCATGAAAAAAATCTATAAAGCGTTGTATTCTTTGAAACATAATGTTTTGATTGTAACATTTCCAATAATAAAAAAATATATATTCATCATAGATTTATCTCAATCATCCATGGTTCAATATTTGAAAATAGCATTTATGAAAATCCACATCCTACAGAGGGATTAAAAACATCCATTAAAATGGGGAAGTTGGAAACATAAATTTTTCATAAAAATAACACAAAATCATTTTCCCATTCAATGATCACATTATTGATTTGTTAATATATAGACAGGAAGGAGAAAAATATTTTAAAATTACTAAGAGATAGTGGTATATAAATATTTTGTGAGAAATTAAATGGCTAGATAACCATAAATTTTTATTGGGTAAAAATTCCATCAATTAGTCAAATACAAATGTAATATAATAACAAATTTATTTAAAGACACTAAACCTAAATTTGTTTGATTATTGTACTATCAATATATATAATATTACAAATTTTTCTAACTTGATTTCTTCCCTTTTAATAAGTACACACAAACACATTTCTTGTGCTTTGATTAGTTTCCACTTCATTTCTTTCTCAAAGAAATAAATATTGAACAAGAATTTTTTATGACTAACGTACTAAATATACGTTTCAAATATAATATGATCTATAAATGAATGATAATTCATTCATTCCGTATCTAAATATTTACTGAAAATACTGTTTAGTACAAGCTATCTAATATGGATAAATATTTTATGTTAGGCTCAATAATAAAACCCAATGTACATGATAATCTATTTATAAAAAGAATTAACCATAATAATCCACAATAAAATGAATGAATAAATTCAAAACCCAAAAATCTAATATATTTGATCATTTATTTTTTAATATGAAATATATGATTTATCCCCTAACAAATTTATGTAGCTTACAATCTAAAAAAGGAATCATGTGATAACATTAATCATATATTATCCTAAAACATGATAATAACAAGAATCCTCATAAATCCTCCATGAAAAAAAAATTCACTGAAAAAATCATTCTAAATTTATTCCAAAATTAAAATCATATACTATCGAATACATAACATTAATGAAAAAATGAAATAAAATTCATCATAAATGACTTTTTCATCAAATCGTGAATAATTTCAATTATCAAATTTACAATCATATTTATTATATCAATATCAATAATGTATTTATCTATTATATAAGTTATTATATAAATATCATGATCATATTAAGTGTAATATATCCCTCAATCATTTTATTAACAATGTTATCCCTTTGAAACTAAAAATACATATCATGTTTGTTAGAACCATTCTAAATGTTCATTAAAATCCTTAAGAAAAACTACTACCAAAAAATCCGTGTAGTTTATAATTCTTATTAAAATAAATGAATCAATAAAAAAATTATACAATATAATTATAAAATCCTATTACACAAAATCTAAAACCATTATACATCGTTTAATAAAATATCACAGGCCTTTACTTGTTCAAGATTTTAACCCTTAGATAAGGAAATTGTCATGGATAATCACCATGTTTCAATAAAATGTAACCACAAACCATAAATATTATCTTGGTATGAAAATCATTATCCTTCATAAAACTCTTCAGAATTTTGTAAATTGATTGATTTATTCCCTTTATTTATACACACAAAACATCATCCCATTCCTTTATGTCATTCCCTTCAATGATTCCTCCCAGATTATTTATGTGTAAAAAGATAAATATTTATTTCTCTATTGTATTAATAAATTTATCATTTATTAAATTCCATTATTATCTTGTTTTTAATTTTATGATAGTCACCCAATTTTACATTCTTAATTTTATAACAAGACAACTAATTAGGCATAATCATAATTTTTCACATTCTATCTCTCATTTCATTTTGTTTCTCATACATAAAACCATTACATTATCCACAAAATTTAAAAGTAACATGATTACGCAAAATTATATACATTGACTAAAGAAAAAAATAATACTGTTATAAAAAATAATCATAGTGAGAAATCAAATAATGATGAAAAATAATTTCTGTGATTTATAATTCATAAAAAATACTTTTTACACTTTGAACAACTTTTTCCCAATGTCATCTCTAGTCGTTATATATTAAAATCCGTCATAATTGTTTGCTAAAATTATTTTTATTAATCTTATAATATACCTAATTGTGTCTATAAATGTGCTCAGTCTAAGTCCAACTCATCATATACTTGTGATAATTGAGTTAATACCGAATACACCACTTTTAAATTTATTACCATTAAGTGAATCTATTCAATAATAATACCCACATCATATTATATAAAATATATTCATTTCATAGGAATCCCATTATACTTTCATTATGATACTGGGATATACTCTCTGATAAAAAGCCTTATGCTTGAGGTTCTTACATTTTTTTTTCATTCCAAATCACATATCTAATTTTGGAAACCTAGGAATTTTGTACATAAATATTACATCATTTTACATAAGTATTCAATACATACAATACCATTACAATAAAAATAATAGTAAATAATTTGGATTAATTTTAAACTATATATATAAAAAATTTATTTCATGAGAGATCGTAAATACCACCTAAAAATTTATTCTCACATTATAACCTTATTATATATAACAAACATAAAAATATTATTCGTACTCTGGGTAAAGAAAACATAATAAAGAGTTAGATCAGATTCTTAGAAAGTGTAAACATGGGAGATATCAATCAATGAACATATTTATATATTAGATAATAATATGGGGATTAGATCTGGATCATAAAATACAATAATTCACACCCAATTTACAATATATAATAAACATGAGTAATGTGATAATAAATTATCATTAAGAAATAAATATATTAGAATTTTGAGGAATAATAATAAATAAATCAAGATCCAAGAATTTAAAACATATGTATTAAAACATATAATAATAGTGTGGCACTATTATATTCATAGAAACCATACCAAATGTCATGGTTAACTACTGATACTAGGAAATCATATTGAATCTGGTATCAACACATGTTTCCCATGTCATAATAGATCAGATATCACCATTTATTTCCCATATCAATGTTGGTAAAAATCACCACATATTCAACATATGAATTTGGAAAATATATTTTACATGACTCCCATAGTGGATAAATTTGATCGAAAGTTTTCCCAAAAATATCTCTTGAGATATAAGGCATTACCTAATGCATTGAAGGGTTATAAAGGACCCACCAATCACATAATGAAAACAATAAATGTGTATATCAAATGATTAAAAAAAATCATCAATTAATCATATCATAAGACATGTAATATATGTGTTTCATAAAAACATTTCATCATTTCATTATAGAATAAACCATTGAAAAGATACTTACTTCATAATGATTTCATAATTACTTAATTAACACACAGTAACAAAAAAGGTTTCATAAAATAAAAATTAAATTATTATCATCATAATACCACTAGTTAAATAAAATGGATGTTATAATAAGACAATATATCAAAATAAATAAAAATAAATATGAATGTATGTTTTAATATATAAAATAATACCATAAAATATCATTTGAACCATTATTTAATAACATGAAGAAAAATTCCTTCTGATTTAATAAAATTTTAGAAATAGATTCCATGAATATTGAGTAATTAATTTTCATTGAAATTAACCATGTAAACATTTAAATGTAGAATCAACACAAAATAATGGCTATGATGATGGAAAAATAGGTTCTTACACTATATGTCAAACGAAAAACATTCATTCACGCTTTTGTAAAATGTAAAATTTTAAATGTTCATAAACAATTAAAAAAACCTCCTAAAATATATATTAAAAAATTAGATGATATTGGAAATAAATTTTATTTTAAATTCATATAATTATTACTAAATATTATAAGATATTTTTTATATTCTTTTATATTAATAAAATGTTATTCTTCCAATGATAAAATAATCATAGCTCTTCCTTAAAAGAAATATCTCAATAATTTTGAGTTATAATGAGAGAAAATTAGTAGATATAACATAAAAATTAAAATAATAATAGAATGATAATAAAATATTTGGGTTTTAAATTGTAATATCTATTAATTTTTCCCCATATTATAATTAGCATGGAAAATATATACAAAATTAGCTTTTAATTTAAACCCTTATGGATTTCGGTTATTTTAAATCATAACACCCATGAAAGAAATAACATCAATTGAATATTTAAATTCCATTAATATATATATACATTCTTGATATAAAATATTAAATTTTTTTTATCCACCACATTTATATTAATAGTTTCAAAACATCAATTATGTCTTAGAAAAAATATTAAGTTGAAGAACCCAGACCTATTTGGTAATGTCCCTATCAAAACATAATGAAAGAGATAACGTTATATATTTATTTTTAAATTAATATAATTTTTATGCGAATCATCACAAAATATATTAATGGTTATAATATACCACACACAAAAAAAATATTGGTGAATATTGTATATGTCACCCAAAAATAATTGTGATTTGGAAAACCCATGCCTCAAATATCTCATTCCTTCATTCATGTTCAAAAATCATGTATAATAAATATAGATTTATTGTAAATATATTATAGAGTAATACATAAATATTTTATACCAAATAATATTGAATTATAACATCGTATCACCAATTTATAAATAATTATTTATTAAAATCATTGTATCCTATTATAATTGTTTCATTTTTATGCATGCTTCGTTTTGGCAGTCTCAATCCTTGTACACTGATCAAGGTATAATTATCTTATGAATTTTATTAATTTCATGAGTATTTGTAACAACCCAGGTGAATAAAGAATATGAGTTTTTTTTATCCATATTTGTGAACAAAATATTATTATGACTTTAAAGGGGACGCTATGCTCGATGGCGTACCCAACACGCAACAATGAGTTTCTTGGGATTCTTACGTTGCACTATAATAATAAAATAATATTATTTTAAAGGGTAGTTAACATGTAGCAGTTGTATTGGTGGGAATGGATAGAAATAACTAAAATATTATTATATATGTTTTTAAATGTTTTTACATTTATCCAATAAATGATAAAGGCTTAAAATATGGAAAGAATTAAATTTTAGGTGCATATGCCCTAGTTTTCACTAAAGGCTCACTTTTCACCTTTTGATGGAAAACTGTCATTAAATATAGTTTTGTTCACTCTTAAACATTCTATTGGACCAAATAAAACACTTCTTAAGAATCGGGACATCAAAATTTACTTTGTGTAAATTTTTGGTATCTTTCCGATAAAGTTCATTTTTTTAATAAATAGTGTAAAATGATGTATTTTAATTCAAAACCACTTTTTAATCTAATTTATTTATATGATTAGATTATATTTTGAATTGTTTTTAATGTAAAATTAGAATATATTTTTACCATAAAATCTAATAGTGGTCTTTGGAATTAATTTCACTTTGATATCAGACTTCAACTAGAGTCAATCCTTTAATACTTATTATTTCATAAAAACACGCTATTTTCTCTGACAACGGGAATTAATTATTAAATTAATTAATGTGACTTATATGTTCTGAATTTTGTAAAATAGACTTCATTTTGGAATTCGGAATATCAAATATAGCTTACGGTGAATTTTTGGGATTTTTCTGAAAAACATCAATTTTTTATGAATAGTGAAACCACTAAGTGGTACTTATAAAAATTGATTTTTCCACATAAATGAAAATTTTCCATATTTGTGTTTTGAATTTCAAAAATCCGACCTACATTGTGGTCATTAAGATGTAAAATGTGGTTCAATGGGATTAAAATATTTTTTGGTGAATAGTAACTTATTAAGTTTTTAATCGCGATTAGAGGTAATTACTGTAGTTTAATGTAAAAATAATGTTTTTATAATATGAGATGAGATTGAAACATGTCCTAAACTCATTGGATGTTACATGGCCAGCCATGACAACCCATGGGTCAACTTGGGAACACCATGAAGCCACTTTGGATGGGAAATGACATAAATAACTTTTTATTTAATGATAAAGTAAAAATGACACAAACATGAAATTTTTTACTAAAACAATTTTAACAAGGGGTTATACAAGTCAGAGTTTTGACTATAAATACTCATTGAAATGATAAAAATATATCCTACATCATAGAATTTTTTTTATAATTTTTAGACATTATATAAATTAAATTATTTATGACATCATGATGAAGCAACGATGACCTCATTATTTAATGATTTAAATAAAATGGAAAGATAATGTAATATCGAAGAACTAAACAAGTCAAAAAACTATTGGATGAGTGGATTTCGAACTCGTATCACATTATCCTCAAAACACATCAATGTGGGACCTGTTAAATCCGAATACCATTGTAAAATAAAGTGACTTATCTTCACCTTCCAAGAGTGCCCCTCCTCTCCTCTTATAAAAGAGACCCACCTCTACCTCCTTACCCACACTCCAAAAGGCTTTGGCTCGGACAACCTCTGCCCATTGTGTCTCTCCACTTCCCCCTTTTACTCCTTGAAGCCTCACTTAGGGCAGAATTCTTCTCAAGGAAGCCTTTGAGCTCAAACCAAACTGAGTTACCCGATTTTAAGGTAATGTCTTCACTTGATTCCTTTTGTTTTATTTTTCCTCTCAACCCCCCTATACTCTTTTCATTCATTTATTTTGTAACAACTACAGTATCTTAAATATACTATGATTTTTTTATAAGAAGGATTCGAGCTACACTTACACACACCTACATCTAATGGTTAAAGAACATACTGTTTCCGTGGATGGTGAATTTTTGCCTCACGAAATGATGATTGTTCAACACTCATATAACACCTTCAAAGGTGTCCATTAATATGTCACTATATATATATATGATATATAATATGTTTATGTTTTACCTAAGATTCTGTATTTTTCATTTTTGGCATACCTTTATGGTCTCCATTGTGGGTAAACACAATAATTTCATTTTAGGAAGTGCGTACTACTGCCCCCTCAAAGTGAAGTGATTCATTAATGCCATATGTGGGATTTATAAAGGATGGATTTAAAGTTATTATACATGATGTTATACTAGAATTATAATATACCTCTATATCATTATTATTTCATTCCATTAATATATGATACAGAAATGAAAGTAGCGTTCATGCGTACGCACGCCTTACCGTCTCCATGAACGATGCATTTAATTTCTTATCTCCAAATGTAATGTACTATTATAAGTACATATTTATAATGTATATATATATATAATATAAATCATGAATTAATATATACATAACTCTCATTTAGTTTTAATTCCATTAATATGACAAAGAAATGAAAGTAGTGTTCATGCGTACGTAGGGCTTACCGTCTCCATGAACGGTGCATATCATTTCTTACCTCTAAATGATTATGTAATATTATAAATACATGTATATTCAGGATATATATTATATATATGATATCCAAATGATGAATATAATTCTGTATATAATGAACCATTGACCACAAGAACAACATGTAAGTGTAAGAAGGTCACTTTCGACTTAAGAACGAAATATCGACAAAACAAACATTATTTACTAAAATGATTACATAATGCATATAAAATTTAAATAAGTGATATAAAAGGAATAATGAACTTTAAAATGTTCTTAAGAAAATATAAATTAACTCAAGTTTATTATTCAGGACGTTAATGAACGATCGAGTCAAGTCGGACCCGAGGTAAGGGATCTTACTCCTCTCTTTCTTTTTAAGTACACTCTTTTATGTCATTCCTTTTAAAGATCATCTTTTTTGTTATTGGGATGTTCTTTTATATTACACTTACTGTAATTTTTATTGTTCATATGATTAGAGAACCTATTCTCTCTCATCAATCCATTTTGGATGTTTTGGGTGGCGCCGTTAGGCTGCAGAATTTTCGTAAGAGATCAACCCTCTCTCTTTCTTTTTAAGTACTCTCCTTTTTGTCACTTATTTTAAGCTTCTCTTTGTTATGATGGGGGATGTTATTTTATATTCCTCTATCTGTAAATTTTATTTTAATATGATTATATACTCTATTTGATCTCATCAATCCATTTTGGATGTTTTATGTGGCGCTGTTAGGCTACCATGTTTTCGTAAGTGATTGTTCATCTCACTTTTATTCCCATGAGATTTATGCTAAATTTGATACAATTTCCTTTGAGTGGTGTATGTACTTCCCATTATTATACACTTTTTGTAGTATAATTTCATTTATGGGTATTAAAATCTTCATTGTATGAACCTTCTTCCATGGGGTGTACATTTCGAAAGATACCCAACTCGGTATGGGGACCTTTCACTCTCCTCTTTTTAAAAGACTTATTTTTTATGTCTTTTAATTCATATACTATTATGTTGGGATATGTTATTTTATATCCTTATTGATGTAAATTTTACTTCCAAGTGATGAGATTCCCTTTTTATCTCTCATCAACTCATATTTCTGAATTTGGAAGTGATGCCGTGAGGCTGTCAAATTTTTGCAAGAAAACATCTTAACCCAATTTTAATTCTTTGGGATAAGCTTGTACTCCTTGAATATGTCATTCTATGAATATGTGTGAATAATATCTGATTGTTTTACAATTAATATCCACTTATATTTGGTGTATTATATTGTCACACATAATTCTGTAATTGATTTATCCTTAATCCAAGGATATCATCTTTGTGACGGACTTCATCTCAATCTCCTTTCATTGAGCCATATTTCATTTTATACAAAACATTCTTTCATACTGTGTATAAACCCCTTTGACTTTTACTTCTATACAAAATGATTTTTTTTCTACGAAGTGTTTTATAAAATGACAAAAATGAATGTTACTTTAACGTATGCGGTGACAACGACCTTTTCCGCCACCGCGAGTATTATTTGGTCATTGGATTCCTCAACAATCCATGATGTTTTTAAAATGAAATAAATACCACATACTCTTTTATGTATTTTGGTTTTGAAAGTGGTTTTTATAATGTATTTTTTATGTCAATATATTTTAGTGATATATTGTGATCAAAGTGTGGAAATGTTTTCTTTCCATTATGTTTGTTTTATGTCTTCTGATTTTATAATGGTACATGGACATTTTATGGGTGGTTACGTGATAAACCATATGACGGGTGGTGCCGTGAATACCAGGACGGGTGGTTACATTATAACCTCCAATGAATTGGGTATGGAAGTCGTCCATATGTCTATTCCATTAAGTATGTATGGAAGTTGGCCGAATGGTTATTCCATTAAGTGATATGTGTGGGAGTAGACCTTATGGTTATTCCACTTATGTATGTTTATGTCCCATGTTACCTTTATATGTTATGTGATATTTATATGGGATTTATGGTAATCTTTTGGTTACATAAGTGTATGTATTGAACTTTTATTCAGAGAATAGTTTTTACTACCTCGAAAAGGTGAAAAGTATTACTTTGATAAAGTATACATGGTTTACTTGTTGTTTTAAAAAACTAACAGTTTTCATTCTTTGTGTATTCCTTACTATGATTTTTATGCTCATACCAAGTTTTTGAAATGTTTTTCATAGGACTTAGCGTGGAATAGGATCAAGGATGGGATCAATGGAAATTCATTCTACCTAAAACATGGAACTAGACATGTTTCTATTTAAGAGTATTTATTTTATGGAAATTTAGTAGAAGCGACTACTTTGTGATCTTTTGAGATATAATAGTTATGTCCAAATTATCTAAAACTATAAACCTAAAAAGATCCTCAATGTGAAATACTCATTTAATTCAATATTAAGTAAGGTTTAAGACTGGGGACTTATAGTTGGTATCAAAGGTCGGTTTAGATAACTTTATAGGTTAGGGTATTCTCTAAGCATAAGTGACAGTACCATAATGGATAGGATTTCAGAAAGAGTCCTAGTTTTAGATAAAGTGAATGAGTAAGTATATCTTAGTGGTTATCTATCTCATTAGTACCTGATGGTTTTGTGGATATACTCACAGTGACATTTCTATTTTTAGTGAAATGATGGATCTAGCAGGCACCAAAGAGACAACCGGTTTGAAGGAAACTGTGGTGGTTCTCTGATTAAGAGACTCGATGAAATGGGGGATTCAATGAGGAATCTCATGGTTGTTCTAAACCAACTATCAAGGAGTCATGATCAACCACTTTAACCTTGGTATATTCTATAATGCATCATGTATGAGATGACCAAATCGACGTGGATGTTTAGGTAATAATTATAAAGGTAACCATTAGAGTTGTTATGATCCTTACTTTTGAGGTAATTATGGGTTATTATATGATATGCTGGAAAATGAAAGGCATGAGATAAACTTGAGGTTAAAATATGTAATGATCAATTTTGATGATTTTATCTCTTTTTGGGGAATTATTTAAGAATTATATAGTTTTGGAAAGAAGACAACATGCAAACCGTGTGACAACCCGCCGCGTCGGACAAAGCTGCGGTAATCGAACCCACATCAAAAGTGAGACTGGTATTTATCGCCTACCACTGGACTACGTGAAGTCTCTGTTTAGTTTGACTAATTCCTTTTAGTTATATGATTTTATGAATTATGAGTAAGTTGATTTTGGGTTATTTATGAAAATGATTAACCTACCATGGTTGATATTTTATTAGGTTAATTACTTTTCAATACGAGACTTTAGGAGCAACTTATGTTGTTTAGAGATAAATGTTACGATTTAACTTGGAAGACTATGTGAGAAAATCCTTCAAATATTTGGATTTTAATCTTATATTTTTTTACTTTGAAGAATTTTATGGAAAAATTGGTTATCGAATGGTCCTCGTTGAACTTTGGGTTTTGTTGGACAAATTTTGAGATTAAGAAAAGATTTTCTTTTTATAAAGGGCTATCCTTTTCAGGATTATCTGATCTTGTTGTAACCTTTTTGGATTTAGTTTTGGTTAAGGTTTGAAGACATGGGAAATGTATAGTTATATTTTTTTGTTGATTAGGTGCTCCTCTAGACTTTTTTTATGGTACTCTTAATGAGAACAAGTCTTCCTAAATACTCGTCTTTTGGAGAAAGTATGAGTCTGTGTGAGAAATCTAGTAAAAGATGAAAGTCAACATGACAAGTAAGTATGTTTCCTTATGTTTTATTTAATCTGAAAAATAAATTCCTCAATAAATAGTAACTTAAAACAAAAATGTTTTCTATTATCTTTTCCTTCTGGGGAACCCAACACCGTTTAACCCATCACAAGTTTGTGATATTCTTATTATTAACTTTCTCCTAAACATGTTTTCTATCACTCTCCATCAGAAAATGACCCTATGTTTTCTCCTATATGCCCATGTTTTCCTACATGGAATCCTATTATGGGTTAACATGGGTGACCTCTATACTTATCTTTCCTTATTTTAAAGTGATTGTTTTACCGACTCTTGTTTCGATGTGGGATTTTCATTGAAGTTTCCATGCCCAATTTTAAAATTGCGAGGATGCAATTCCGAAAAGGGGGATGGATGTAACACCCCAGGTGAATAAAGAAATGACATTTTTATTTTTATCCATATTTGTGAATAAAATATTAATATGACTTTAATGGGGACGCTATGCTCAATGGCGTACCCAACACGCAACAACGAGTATCTTGGGAATCTTACGTTGCACTCTAATAATAAAATAATATTATTTTAAATGGTAGTTAACATGTAGCCGTTGTATTGGTGGGAATGGATAGAAATAACTAAAATATGATTATATATGTTTTTAAATGTTTTTACATTTATCCAATAAATGATAAAGGCTTAAAATATGGAATGAATTCAATTTTAGGCGTATATGCCCTAGTTTTCACTAAAGGCCCACTTATCACCTTTTGATGGAGAACCATCGTTAAATATAGTTTTGTTCACTCTTAAACATTAAACTGGACCAAATAAAACTCTTCTTAAGAATCGGGACATCAAAATTTACTTTGTGTAAATTTTTGGAATCTTTCCAATAATGTTCATTTTTTTAAAGAATAGTGTAAAATGTTGTATTTTAATTCAAACCCACTTTTTAATCTAATTTATTTATATGATTAGATTATCATTTGAATTGTTTTTAAAGTGAAATTAGAATATATTTTTACCATTAAATCCAAAAGTAGTCATTGGAATTAATTTCACTTTGAAATCAAACATAAACTAGAGTTAATCTTTTGATACTTATTGTTTCATAAAAACATGCTATTTACTCTGACAGCGGGAATTAATTATTAAATTAATTAATGTGACTTATATGTTTTGAATTTTGTAAAATAGAATTCATTTTTGAATTCAGAATATCAAATATATCTTAGGGTGAATTTTTGGGATTTTTCTGAAAAACTTCAATTTTTTATGAATAGTGAAACCACTAAGTGGTACTTATAAAAACTGATTTTTCCACTTAAATAAAATTTTTCCATCATTTTGTTTTGAATTTTAAAAATACGACATACATGGTTGTCATTAAGAATTAAAATGTGGTTCAATGGGATTAAAATAATTTTTTGGTGAATAGTAACTTATTAAGTTTTTAATCGCGATTAGAGGTAATTAGTGTAGTTTAAGAAAAATATATAGTTTTTATAATATGAGATGAGATTTACACATGTACTAACCTCATTGGATGTGTCATGGCCGACCAAGACAACCCATGGGTCATCTTGGGGACCCCATGAAGCCAATTTGGTTGGGAAATGACATAAATAACTTTTTATTTAATGTTAAAGTAAAAATGACACAAACTTGAAATGTTTTACTAAAATAATATTAACATGGGGTTATTCAAGTCAGATTTTTGACTATAAATACTCATTGGAAAGATAAAAGATATCCTAAATCGTAGTATTTTTTTATAATTTTTAGACATTAGATAAATTAAATTATTTATGACATCATGATGATGCAGCGATGACCTCATTATTTAACGATTTAAATAAAATGGAAAGATAATGTAATATCTAAGAACTAAACATATCCAAAACCTATTGGATGAGTGGATTTAGAACCCTTATCACATTATCCTCAAATCTCATCAATGTGGGTCCTCTTAAATCCGAATACCATTTTAAATTAAAGTGACTTTTCTTCACCGTCCAGGAGTGCCCCTCCTCTCCTCTTATAGAAGGCCCCCACCTCTACCTCCTTACCCACACACCCAAAGGCTTTGGCTCGGCCAAACTCTGCCCATTTTGTCACTACTCTTCACTATATTACTCCTTGAAACCTCACATTGTTCAGAAGTCTTCCCAAGGAAGCCTTTGAGCTCAAACCAAAGTGAGTTACCCGATTTTAAGGAAATGTCTTCACTTGAGTCCTTTTGTTTTATATTTCCTCTCCAACCCCCTAAACAATTTTTATTAATTTCTTTTGTAACAAATACAGTATATTAAATATACTAGGATGTTTTTATAAGAAGGATTAGAGCTACACTTACCACACACCTACATCTAATGATTAAAGAACATACTGTTTCCGTGGATTGCGAATTTCTGGCTCACGAAATGATGATTGTTCAACACTCATATAACATCTTCAAAGGTGGCCATTAAGATTTCACTATATTTATATATGATATATAATATGTTTATGTTTTACCTATGATTCTTTATTTTTCTTTTGTGGCATACCTTTATGGTCTCCATTGTGTGTAAACACGATAATTTCATTTTAGGAAGTGCGAGTACCGCCCATCAAAGTGATGTGATTCGTTAATGCCATATGTGGGATGCATAAAGGATGGATTTAAATTATTATAAATGATATTATACTGGAATTATAATATACCTATATATCATTATTATTTATTTCCGTTAATATATGAGACATAAATGAAAGTAGCGTTCATGCGTACGCACGGCTTACCGTTTCCTTGAACGGTGCATTTCATTTATTATCCCCAAATGTAATGTACTATTATAAGTACACATTTATAATGGATATATATATAATATAATTATGGAATTAATATATACATACCTATCATTTATATTTAATTCCATTAATATGACAAAGAAATGAAATTAGCATTCATGTTTACGTACGGCTTACCGTCTCTATGAACGGTGCATTTCATTTCATACATATAAATGATTATGTAATATTATAAATACAAGTATATTCTGGATATATATGATATATATGATATCAAAATCATGAATATCATTCTTTATATAATGAACCATTGACCACACGAAAAACATGTAATTGTAAGAAGTTCACTTTCGACATCAGAACCAAATATCGACAAAACAAACATTATTTACTTAAATGATTACATAATGATTATAAAATGTAAATATGTGATATAAAAGGAATAATGAACTTGAAAAGGTTCTTAAGAAAATATAAATTAACTCAATTTTATTATTCCAGACGTTAAAAAATGATCGAGTCATGTCGGACCCGAGCTAAGGGATCTTACTCATCTCTTTCTTTTTAAGTACAGTCTTTTATGTCATTCCTTTTAAAGCTCATATTTCTTGTTATTGGGATGTTATTTTATATTACACTTACTGTAATTTTTATTGTTTATATGATGAGAGAACCTATTCTCTCTCGTCAATCCATTTTGGATGTTTTGGGTGGCGCCGTTAGGCTGCCGAATTTTCGTAAGAGATCAAACCTCTCTCTTTCTATTTAAGTACTCTCCTTTTTGTCACTTCTTTTAAGCTTCTCTTTGTTATGATGGGGGATGTTATTTTATATTCCTCTTTATTTACATTTTATTTTAATATAATGAGATACTCTATTTTATCTCATCAGTCCATTTTGGACATTTTAAGTGGCGCTGTTAGGCTGCCAAGTTTTCATAAGGGATTGTTCATCTCACTTTTATTCCCGTGAGATTTATGCAAAATTTTCCACAATTTACATTTAGTGGTGTATATACTTCCCATTATTATACACTTTTTGTAGTATAATTTCATTTATGGGTATTCAAATCTTCAATGTATGACCCTTCTTCCATGGGGTGTACATTTCGAAAGTTACACAACTCGGTAAGGGGACCTTTCACCCTCTTCTTTTTAAAAGTCTTCTTTTGTTATGTCTTTTAATCCACATACTATTATGTTGGGATATGTTCTTTTATATCCTTATTGATGTAAATTTTATATCCAAGTGATTAGATTCCCTTTTTATCTCTAATCAACTCATTTTTCTAAATTTTGAAGTGATGTCGTTAGGCTGTCAAATTTTTGCAAGGTAACGTCTTAACCCAATTTTGATTCTTTGGGATAAGCTTGTACTCCTTGAATATGTAATTCTATGAATATGTGTGAATATCCTATGATTTTTTTTAAAATTAATATCCACTTATATTTGGTGTATTAGTTTGTCAAATATAATTATTTAATTGATTTATCCTTAATCCAAGGATATCGTCTTTGTGAGGGACTTCATCTCAATCTCCTTTCATTGAGGTATATTTAATTTTATACACAACATTATTTCATACAGTGTATAAACCGCTTTGACATTTACTTTTATACAAAAGGAATATTTTTCTATGAAGTATTTTACAAAACGAAAAAAAGGAATGTTACTTTAACGTACGCTATGACAACAAACGTTTCTTCCGCCGCGAGTATTATTTGGTCTTTGGCTTCCTCAAAAAGACATGATGTTTTTAAAATGAAATAAATACCACATACTCTTTTATGTATTTTGGTATTGAAAGTGGTTTTTATAATTTATTTGTTATGTCAATATATTATAGTGATATATTGTGATCAAAGTGTGGAAATGTTTTCTTTCCATTATGTTTGTTTTATGTCTTATGATTTCATAATGGTACTTGGACATTTTACGGGTGGTTACGTGATAAACCATATGACAGGTGGTGTTGTGAATAACAGGACAGGTGGTTACGTTATAACCTCCAATGCATTGGGTATGGAAGTCGTCTGTATGTCTATTCAATTAAGAATGTATGGAAGTTGGCCGAATGGCTATTCCATTGTGTGATATGTGTGGGAGTAGACCTTATGGTTATTCAACTTAAGTATGTTTATGTCCCAAGTTATCTTTATATGTTATGTGATTTTTATATGGGGTTTATGGTAATCTTTTGGTTACATAAGGGTAAGTATTGTACTTTTATTCAGCGAAGATTTTTTACTACTTCGAAAAGTTGAAATGTATTACATTGATAAAGTATACATGGTTTACTTGTTGTTTTGAAAAACTAACAGTTTTCATTCTTTGTGTATCCCTTACTGAGCATTTTATGCTCATCCCAAGTTTTTTAAATGTTTTTCACATTACTTAGCGTGGAATAGGTTCAAGGATGGGGTCACGGGAAATTCATGCTACCTAAAACATGTAACTAGACATGTTTTTTTAAGAGTTTTTATTTTATGAAACTTATTAGAAGCGACTACTTTGTAATCTTTTGAGATGTAATAGTTATGTCCTAATTCTCTAAAACTATAAACATGAAAAGATCCTCAATGTGAATTATCATTTAATTCAATATTAAGTAAGGTTTAAGGCTATGGGCTTATAGTTGGTATCAAATGTCGGTTTAGATAACATTAGAGGTTTGGCTATTCTCTAAGCATAAGTGATTGTACCATAATGGATAGGATTTCAAAAAGAGTCCTAGTTTTATATAAAGTGAATGAGTAAGTATATCTTAGTGGTTACCTCCCTCATTAGTACATGATGGTTTTGTTGATATACTCACTCTGACAATTCTGTTTTTAGTGAAATGATGGATCTAGCCGGCACCAAAAAGACAACCAGTTTGAAGGAAACTGTGGTGGTTCTCTGATTAAGAGAATGGATGAAATGGGGGATTCAATGAGGAATCTCATGGTTGTTATAAACCAACTATCAAGGATTCATGATCAACCACTATAACCTTGGTATGTTCTATATTGCATCATGTACAAGATGACCAAATCGACTTGGAAGTTTAGATAATAATTATAAAGGTAACCATTACAGTTTATATGATCCTTACTTTTGAGGTAATTATGGGTTATTATATGATATGCTAGAAAATGAAAGGCATGAGATAAACTTGAGGTTAAAATATGTAATGATCATTTTTGATGATTTTATCTCTTTTGGGGAATTATTTAACAATTATATAGTTTTGGAAAACGAAAAACACGCAGACCGTGTGACAACCCGTCGCATCGGACAAAGCTGCGGGAATCGAACCCACAACCAATGTGCGACTGGTATTTATTGCCTACCACAGGACTACGTGAAGTCCCAGGTTAGTTTGACTGATTAATTTTAGTTATATGATTTTATGAATTAAGAGTAAGTTGATTTTGGGTTATTTATGAAAATGATTAACCTATCATGGAGGATATGTTATTAGGATGATTACTTTTCAATACAAGACATTAGGAGCAACTGATGTTGTTTGGAAATAAATGTTAAAATTTAATTTGGAAGACTATGTGACAAAATCCTTAAAATATTTGGGTTTAAATATTATATTGTTTTACTTTGAATAATTTTATGGACAAATTGGTTATCGAATGGTCCTTGTTGAACTTTGGGTTATGTTGGAAAAATTTTCAGATTAAGAATAGATTTTCTTTTTATAAAGGGTTATCCTTTTCTGGATTATCTGATCTTGTAGAAACCTTTTTGGTTTTAGTTTTGGTTAAGGTTTGAAAACATGGGAAATTTATAGTTATATTTATTTTGTATTAGGTGCTCCTCTATAAGTTGTTTATAGTACTCTTAATGAGAACAAGTCATCCTAAATACTCGTCTTTTGGAGAAAGTATGAGTCTGTGTGAGAAATCTAGTAAAAGTTGAAAGTCAACATGAAAAGTAAGTATGTTTCCTTATGTTTTATTTAAGATCAAAAATAAATTCCTCAACAAAAAGTAACTTAGAACAAATTTTTTTTCAATTAACTTTTCCTACTGGGGAATACAACACCGTTTAACCCATCACAAGTTTGTGATTTTCTTATTGTTAACTTTCTCCTAAACATGTTTTCTATCACTCTACATTATAACATGACCCTATGTTTTCTCCTCTATGCCCATGTTTTCCTACATGGAATCCTAGTATGGGTTTTCTTGGGTGACCTATATACTTATCTTTCTTTATTTTAAAGTGATTATTTTACTTACTCTTGTTTCGATGTGGGATTTTCAATGAAGTTTCTGTGCCCAATTTTAAAATTGCTAGGACGCAATTCCCAAAAGGGGGAAGGATGTAACACCCTAGGTGAATAAAGAATATGACATTTTTATTTTTATACATATTTGTGAATAAAATATTAATATGACTTTAAAGGGGACGCTATTCTTGATGGCGTACCCAACACGCAACAACGAGTTTTTTGGGAATTTTACATTGCACTCTAATAATAAAATAATATTAATTTAAATGGTAGTTAACATGTAGCCGTTGTATTTTCTGGAATGGATAGAAATAACTAAAATATGATTATATATGTTTCTAAGTGTTTTTACATTAATCCAATAAACGATAAAGGCTTAAAATACGGAAAGAATTCAATTTTAGGCGTATATGCCCTAGTTTTCACTAAAGGATCACTTATCGCCTTTTGATGGAGAACAGTAATTAAATATATTTTTGTTCAATCATAAAAATTATATTGGACCAAATAAAACACTTCTTTAGATTCGGGACATCAAAATTTACTTTTTGTAAATGTTTGGTTTCTTTCCGATAAAGTTCATTTTTTTAATAAATAGTGTAAAATGTTGTATTTTAATTCAAAAACACTTTTTAATCTAATTTATTTATATGATTTTATGATCTTTTGAAATGTTTTTAAATTGAAATTAGAATATATTTTTACCGTTAAATCCAATAGTGGTCGTTGGAATTAATTTCACTTTGATATCAGACTTAAACTAGAGTCAATCATTTGATACTTATTGTTTCATGAAAACACGCTATTTGCTATGACAGCGGGAATTAATTATTAAATTAATTAGTGTGACTTATATGTTTTTAATTTTGTAAAATAGACTTAATTTTTGAATTCGGATTATCATGTATAGCTTAGGATGAATTTTTGATATTTTTATGAAAAAATTCAATTTTTTATTAATAGTGAAACCACTATGTGGTACTTATGAAAACTGATTTTTCCGCTTAAATGAAATTTTGCCATCTTTGTGTTTTGAATATCAAAAATCCGACATACATGGTTGTCATTAAGAAGTAAAATGTGGTTCGATGAGATTAATATAATTTTTTGGTAAATAGTAACTTATTAAGTTTTCAATCGCGAATAGAGGTATTTAGTGTAGTTTAAGGTAAAATTAATGTTTTTATAATATGATATGAGATTGAAACATGTCCTAACCTCATTTTATGTGTCATGGCCGACCAAGAAAACCCATGGGTCATCTTGGGGACCCCATTAAGCCACATTGGTTGGGAAATGTCATAAATAACTTTTTATTTAATGTTAAAGTAAAAATGACACAAACATGAAAAGTTTTGCTAAAACAATTTTAACATGGGGTTATACAAGTCAGCGTTTTGACTATAAATACTCATTGGAAAGCTAAAACAATATCGTACATCATAGTATTTTTTTATAATTTTTAGACATTAGATAAATTAAATTATTTATGACATCATGATGATGCAGCGATGACCTCATTATTTAACGATTTAAATAAAATGGAAAGATAATGTAATATCGAAGAACTAAACATGTCCAAAACCTATTGGATTAGTGGATTTCGAACCCTTATCACCTTATCCTCGAAAAAAATCAATGTGGGACCTCTTAAATCTGAATACCATTTTAATATAAAGTGACTTTTCTTCAACTTCCAAGAGTGCCCCTCCTCTCCTCTTATAAAAGGCCCCCACCTCTACCTCCATACCCACACTCCCAAAGCCTTTGGCTCGGCCAAACTCTTCCCATTTTGTCTCTCCACTTCTACATTTTACTCCTTGAAGCCTCACATAGGGCAGAAGTCTTCTCAAGGAAGCCATTGAGCTCAAACCAAAGGGAGTTACCCTATTTTAAGGTAATGTCTTCACTTGAGTCCTTTTGTTTTATTTTGCCTCTCCAACCCCCTAAACTATTTTTATTCATTTATTTTGTAACAAATAAAGTATCTTCAATATAATAGGATGTTTTTATAAGAATTATTAGAGCTAAACTAACACACACCTACATCCAATGGTTAATGAACATACTGTTTCCGTGGATGGCGAATTTCTGCCTCACGAAACGATGATTGTTCAACACTCATATAACACCTTCAAAGGTGGCCTTTAAGATTTCACTATATTTATATATGATATATAATATTTTTATGTTTTACCTAAGATTCTGTATTTTTCTTTTTTGGCATACCATTATGGTCTCCATTGTGGGTAAACACGATAATTTAATTTTAGGAAGTGCGGACTACCGCCCCCTCAATGTGATGTGATTCGTTAATGCCATATGTGGGACGTATAAAGGATAGATTTAAAGTTATTATAAATTATGTTATACTGGAATTTTAATATACCTCTATATCATTATTATTTATTTCCATTAATATATGAGATAGAAATGAAAGTAGCTTTCATGCGTACGCACGGCTTACCGTCTCCATGAACGGTGCATTTCATTTCTTATCCCCAAATGTAATTTACTATTATAAGTACATATTTATAATGGATATATATATATAATATAATTCTGGATTTAATATATACATACCTCTCATTTAGTTTTAATTCCATTAATATGACAAAGAAATGAATGTAGCATTCATGCGTACGTACGGCTTACCGTCTCCATGAACGGTGCATTTCATTTCTTACCTCTAAATGATTAGGTAATATTATAAATACATGTATATGCTGGATATATATGATATACAAATCATGAATATCATTCTGGATATAATGAACCATTGACCACATGAACGACATGAAATTGTAAGAAGTTCACTTTCGACTTAAGAACCAAATATCGACAAAACAAACATTATTTACATAAATGATTACATAATGATTATACAATGTAAATAAGTTATATAAAAGGAATAATGACCTTGAAAAGGTTATTAAGAAAATATATATTAACTCATTTTTATTATTCATGACGTTAATGAAAGATCGAGTCAAGTCGGACCTGATGTAAGGGATCTTACTCCTCTCTTTCTTTTTAAGTACACTCTTTTATGTCATTCCTTTTAAAGCTCATATTTCTTGTTATTGGGATGTTATCTTACATTACTATTACTGTAATTTTTATTGTTAATATGATGAGAGAACCTATTCTCTCTCATCAATCCATTTTTGACGTTTTGGGTGGCGCCGTTAGGCTGTCGAATTTTCGTAAGAGATCAAACCTCTCTCTTTCTTTTTAAGCACTCTCCTTTTTGTCACATATTTTAAAATACTCTTTGTTATGATGGGGGATGTTCTTTTATATTCATATTTCTATAAATTTTATTGTAATATGATGAGATACTCTATTTGATCTCATCAATCCATTTTTGGAATTTTTAAGTGGCGTCATTAGGCTGCCAAGTTTTCGTAAGGGATTGTTCATCTCACTTTTATTCCCGTGAGATTTATGCTAAATTTGCCACAATTTCCTTTGAGTGGTGTATGTACTGCCCATTATTATACACTTTTTGTAGTATAATTTCATTTATGGGTATTCACATCTTCATTTTATGACCCTTCTTCCATGGGGTGTACATTTCGAATGTTACCCAACTCGGTAAAGGGACCTTTCACCCTCCACTTTTTAAAAGACTTCTTTTGTTATGTATTTTAATTCACATACTATTAAGTTGGGATATGTTCTTTTATATGCTTATTGATGTAAATATTATGTCCAAGTGATGAGATTCCCTTTTTATCTCTCATCAACTCATTTTTTTGAATTTTGAAGTGATGCCGTTAGGCTGTCAAATTTTTGCAAGGGAACGTCTTAACCCAATTTTGATTCTTTGGGATAAGCTTGTACTCCTTGAATATGTCATTCTATGAATATGTGTGAATAACCTCTGATTGTTTTAAAATTAATATACACTTATATTTGGTCTATTAGTTTGTCACACTTAATTATGTAATTGATTTATCATTAATCCAAGGATATCATCTTTGTGAGGGACTTCATATCAATCTCCTTTCATTGAGGCATATTTCATTTTATACACAACATTCTTTCATACAGTGTATAAACCCCTTTTACATTTACATTTATACAAAAGGAATCATTTTCTACGAAGTGTTTTACAATACGACAAAAAGGAATGTTACTTTAACGTACGCGGTGACAACGACCATTTCCGCCGCCGTTAGTTTTTTTTTGGTCTTTGGCTTCCTCAACAAGCCGTGATGTTTTTAAAATGAAACAAATACCACATACTATTTTAGTTATTTTGGTATTGAAAGTGTTTTTTATAATGTATTTGTTATTTCAATATAATTTAGTGATATATTGTGATCAAAGTGTGGAAATGTTTTCATTCCATTATGTTTGTTTTATGTCTTATGATTTTATAATGGTACTTGAACATTTTATGGGTGGTTACGTGATAAACCATATGACAGGTGGTGCTGTGAATACCAGGATGGGTGGTTACGTTATAACCTCCAATGCATTGGGTATGGAAGTCATCCGTATGGCTATTCCATTAAGAATGTATGGAAGTTGGCCGAATGGCTATTCCATTGAGTGATATGTGTGGGAGTAGACCTTATGGTTATTCCACTTAAGTATGTTTATGTCCCAAGTTACCTTTATATGTGATGTGATATTTATATGGGTGTTATGGTAATCTTTTGGTTACATAGGGGTATGTATAGAACTTTTATTCAGCGAAGTGTTTTTACTACTTCGAAAAGGTGAAAAGTATTACTTTGATAAAGTATACATGGTTTACTTTTTGTTTTGAAAAACTAACAGTTTTTATTCTTTGTGTATCCCTTACTGAGCTTTTTATGCTCATCCCATGTTTTTGAAATCTTTTTCACAGGACATAGCGTGGAATAGGGTGAAGGATGGGATCAAGGGAATGTTATGATACATAAAACATGGAACTAGACATGTTTCTTTTTAAGATTTTTTATTTTATGAAATTTAGTATAAGAGACTACTTTTTAATCTTTTGAGATATAATAGTTATGTGCTAATTCTCTAAAACTCTAAACATGAAAAGATCCTCATTGTGAATTACTCATTTAATTCAATATTAAGTAAGGTTTAAGGCTGTGGCCATATAGTTGGTATCAAAGGTCGGTTTAGACAACTTTAGAGGTTAGGGTATTCTCTAAGCACAAGTGACAGTACCATAATGTATAGGATTTCAGAAAGAGTCCTTGTTTTAGATAAAGTGAATGAGTAAGTATATCTTAGTGGTTATCTCCCTTATTAGTACATGATGGTTTTATTGATATACTCATAGTAACATTTCTGTTTTTAGTGAAATGATGGATCTAGCAGGCACCAAAGAGACAACCAGTTTGAAGGAAATTGTGGTGGTTTTCTAATTAAGAGACTGGATGAAATGGGGGATTCAACAAGGAATCTCATCGCTGTTCTAAACCAACTATAAAGGAGTCATGATCAACCACTTTAACCTTGGTATGTTCTATAATGAATCATGTACGAGATGACCAAATCAACGTGGAAGTTTAGTTAATAATTATAAAGGTAACCATTAGAGTTTATATGATCCTTACTTTTGAGGTAATTATGGGTTATTATATGATATGCTGAAAAATGAAAGGCATGAGATAAAAATGAGGTTAAAATATGTAATGATCATTTTTGATGATTTTATCTCTTTTTGGGGAATAATTTAAGAAATATATAGTTTTGGAAAAAGGACAACACGCAGACCGTGTGACAACCCGTCGCGTCGGACAAAGCTTCGGGAATCGAACACACAACCAAATGCGACTGGTATTTATCGCCTACCACTGGACTACGTGAAGTCCCTGGTTATTTTTACTGATTACATATAGTTATATGATTTTATAAATTATGAGTATGTTGATTTTGGGTTATTTATGAAAATTATTAACCTATCATGGAGGATATGTTATTAGGTTAATTACTTTTCAATACGAGACTTTAGAAGCAACTGATGTTGTTTGGAGATAAATGTTACGATTTAACTAGGAAGACTATGTGACAAAATCCTTCAAATATTTGGGTTTCAATCTTATATTGTTTTACTTTGAAGAATTTTATGGACAAATTGGTTATCGAATGGTCCTCGTTGAACTTTGGGTTTTGTTGGACAAATTTTGAGATTAAGAATAGATTTTCTTTTTATAAAGGGTTATCCTTTTCTAGATTATCTGATCTTGTAGTAACCTTTCTGGTTTTAGTTTTGGGTAAGGTATGAAGACATGGGAAATGTATAGTTATATTTTTTTGTGGATTAGGTGCTCCTCTATAAGTTGTTTATAATACTCTTAATGAGAACAAGTCTTCCTAAATACTCGTCTTTTGGAGAAAGTATGAGTCTGTGTGAGAAATATAGTAAAAGTTTAAAGTCAACATGAAAAGTAAGTATGTTTCCTTATGTTTTATTTAAGATCAAAAATATATTCCTCAATAAAAAGTAACTTAAAACAAAAATGTTCTATTAAATTTTCCTAGTGAGGAATCCAACACCGTTTAACCCATCACAATTTTGTGATTTTCTTATTGTTAACTTTCTCCTAAACATGTTTTCTATCACTCTCCATCAGAACAAGACCCTATGTTTTCTCCTCTATGCCCATGTTTTCTTACATGTAATCCTAGTATGGGTTAACTTGGGTGACCTCTATACTTATCTTTCTTTATTTTAAAGTGATTGTTTTACCGACTCTTGTTTCGATGTGGGATTTTCAATGAAGTTTATTTGCCCAATTTTAAAATTGCGAGGACGCAATTCCCAAAAGGGGGAAGGATGTAACACCCCAGGTGAATAAAGAATATGATATTTTTATTTTTATCCATATTTGTGAATAAAATATTAATATGACTTTAAAGAGGACTCTATGCTCGATGGCGTACCAAACACGCAACAACGAGTTTCTTGGGAATCTTACTTTGGACTCTAATAATAAAATAATATTATTTTAAATGGTAGTTAACATGTATCCATTGTATTGGAGGGAATGGATAGAAATAACTAAAATATGATTATATATGTTTTTAAATGTTTTTACATTTATCCAATAAACGATAAAGGCATAAAATACGGAAAGAATTCAATTTTAGGCGTATATGCCATAGTTTTCACTAAAGGCTCACTTATCGCCTTTTGATCGTGAACTGTCATTAAATATAGTTTTTTTCACTTTTAAACATTCTATTGGACCAAATAAAACACTGCTTATGAATCGGGACATCAAAATTTACTTTTTGTAAATTTTTGGTATCTTTCCGAAAAAATCCATTTTTTTAATAAATAGTGTAAAATGTTGTATTTTAATTCAAAAACACTTGTTATTATAATTTATTTATATGAATATATTATCTTTTGAATTGTTTTTAAAGTTAAATTAGAATATATTTTTACCATTAAATCCAATAGTGGTCGTTGGAATTAATTTCACTTTGAAATCAGACTTAAACTAGAGTCAATCTTTTGATACTTATTATTTCATAAAAACACCCTATTTGCTCTGACATCGGGAATTAATTATTAAATTAATTAATGTGACTTATATGTTTTTAATTTTGTAAAATAGACTTAATTTTTGAATTTGGAATATCAAATATAGCTTAGGGTGAATTTTTGATATTTTTCTGAAAAACTTCAATTTTTTATGAATAGTGAAACCACTATGTGGTACTTATGAAAACTGATTTTTCCGCTTAAATGAAATTTTTCCATCTTTGTGTTTTGAATTTAAAAAATCTGAAATACATGGTTTTCATTAATAAGTAAAATGTGGTTCAATGGGATTAATATAATTTTCTGGTGAATAGTAACTTATTAAGTTTTTAATCACGATTAGTGGTAATTAGTGTAGTTTAAGGTAAAAATAATGTTTTTATAATATGAGATGAGATTGAAACATGTCCTAACCACATGGGATGTGTCATGGACGAAATAGACAACCCAGGGGTCAACTTGGGGACCCCATGAAGCCACGTAGGATGGGAAATGACATAAATTACTTTTTATTTAATGTTAAAGTAAAAATGACACAAACATGGAATGTTTTACTAAAACAATTTTAACATGGGGTTATACAAGTAATATTTTTTACTATAAGTACTCATTGGAAAGATAATATTATTTCATACATCATAGTTTTTTTATATAATTTTTAGACATTAAATAAATTAAATTAATTATGACATCATGATGATGCAGCAATGACCTCATTATTTAACGATTTAAATAAAATGGAAACATAATGTTATATCTAAGACCTAAACATGTCCAAAACATATTGTATGAGTGGATTTATAACCCTTATCACCTTATCCTCGAAACACATTAATGTGGGACCTCTTAAATCCGAATACTATTTTAAAATAATGTGACTTTTCTTTACCTTCCAAGAGTGCCCCTCCTCTCCTCTTAAAAAAGGCTCCCAACTCTTCCTCCTTACCTACACTCCCAAAGCCATTGGCTCGTCCAAACGCTTCCCATTTTGTCTCTCCACTTCCCTATATTACTCCTTGAATCCTCAAATTGGCCACAATTCTCCCAAAGGAAGCCTTTGAGCTCAAACCAAAGGGAGTAACCCGATTTTAAGGTAATGTCTTCCCTTGAGTCCTTTTGTTTTATTTTGCCTCTCCAACCCCCTAAACTCTTTTTATTCATTTATTTTGTAACAAATATAGTATCTTCAATATACTATTATGTTGTTATAATAAGTATTCTAGCTACACTTAAACACACCAACATCTAATGGTTAAAGAACATACTATTTCTGTGGATGGCGAATTTCTCCCTCACGAAACGATGATTGTTCAACACTCATATAACCCCTTCAATGGTGGCCATTAAGATATCAATATATTTATATATGATATATAATATGTTTATGTTTTACATAAGATTCTTTATTTTTCTTTTGTGGCATACCTTTATGGTCTCCATTGTGGGTAAACACGATAATTTCATTTTAGGAAGTGCGGACAACCGCCCCCTCAAAGTGATGTGTTTCGTTAATGCCACATGTGGGACGTATAAAGGATGGATTTAAAGTTATTATACATGATTTTATACTTGAATTATAATATACCTCTATATCATTATTATTTCTTTCCATTAATATATGAGACAAAAATGAATATAGGGTTCATGCGTACGCACGGCTTACCATCTCCATGAACAGTGCATTTCATTTCTTATCCCCAAATGTAATGTACTATTATAACTACATATTAATAATGGATATATTTAATATAATTCTGTAATTAAAATATACATACCTCTAATTTAGTTTTTTTTCAATTAATATGACAAAGAAATGAAAGTAGCGTTCATGCGTACGTACGTCTTACAGTCTCCAAGAACGGTGCATTTCATTTATTACCTCTAAATGATTAGGTAATATTATAAATACATGTATATTCTGGATATATATGATATATATGATATCCAAATCATGAATATCATTTTGGATATAATGAACCATTTACCACACGAACAACATGTAATTGTAAGATGTTCACTTTCGACTTTAGAACCAAATATCGACAAAACAAACATTATTTACATAAATGATTACATAACGCTTATAAAATGTAAATATGTGATATAAAAGGAATAATGAACTTGAAAAGGTTCTTAAGAAAATATAAATTAACTCATGTTTATTATTCAGGACGTTAAAGAATGATCGAGTCAAGTCAGACCTGAGGTAAGGGATCTTACTCCTCTCTTTCTTTTTATGTACACTCTTTTTTGTCATTCCTTTTAAAGCTCATATTTCATGTTATTGGGATGTTCTTTTATATTACTCTTACTGTAATTTTTATTTTTCATATAATGAGAGTACCTATTCTCTCTCATCAATCCATTTTGGATGTTTCGGGTGGCGCCGTTAGGCTGCCAAATTTTCGTAAGAGATCAAACCTCTCTCTTTCTTTTTAAGCACTCTCCTTTTTGTCACTTCTTTTAAGCTCCTATTTGTTGTTATGGGGGATGTTATTTTATATTCCTCTTTCTGTACATTTTATTTTAATATGATGAGATACTCTATTTGATCTCATCAATCCATTTTGGAAGTTTTAAGTGGCACTGTTAGGCTGCCATGTTTTTATAAGGGATTGTTCATCTCACTTTTATTCTCGTGATATTTATGCTACATTTGCCACAATTTCCATTGAGTGGTGTCTGAACTGCCCATTATTATAAACTTTGTATAGTATAATTTCATTTATGGGTATTCACATCTTCATTGTATGACCCTTCTTCCATGGGGTGTACGTTTCGAATGTTACCCAACTCGGTAACGGGGCCTTTCACCATCCTCTTTTTAAAAGACTTATTTTGTTATGTCTTTTAATTCATATACTATTATGTTGTGATATGTTCTTTTATATCCTTATTAATGTAAATTTTATGTCCAAGTGATGAGATTCCCTTTTTATTTCTCATCAACTCATTTTTCTTAATTTTGAAGTGATGTCGTTAGGCTGTCAAATTTTTGCAGGGAACTTCTTAACCCAATTTTGATTCTTTGGGATAAGCATGTACTCCTTGAATATGTCATTCTATGAATATGTGTGAATAACCTCTGATTTTATTACACTTAATATCCACTTATATTTGGTTTATTAGTTTGTCACACATAATTATGTAATTGATTTATCCTTAATCCAAGAATATCGTCTTTGTAAGGGACTTCATCTCAATCTCCTTTCATTGAGGCATATTTCGTTTTATACACAAAATTCTTTCATACAGTGTATAAACCCCTTTGACTTTTACTTTTTTTCAAAACGAATCTTTTTCTACGAAGTGTTTTACAAAACGACAACAAGGAATGTTACTTTAACGTACGCGGTGACAACGACCTTTTCTGTCGCCGCGAGTATAATTTGGTCTTTGGCTTACTCAACAAGCCGTGATGTTTTTAAAATGAAACAAATCCCACATACACATTTATGTATTTTTTTATTGAAAGTGGTTTTTGTAATGTATTTGTTATGTCAATATATTTTAGTGATATATTGTGATCAAAGTGTGGAAATGTTTTCGTTCCATTATTTTTGTTTTATGTCTTATGATTTTATAATGGTACTTGGACATTTTACGGGTGGTTACATGATAAACCATATGACGGGTGGTGCCGTGAATACCAGGATGGGTGGTTACGTTATAACCTCCAATGCATTGGGTATGGAAGTCAGCCGTATGGCTATTCCATTAAGTATGTATGGATGTTGGCCGAATGGCTCTTTCATTGAGTAATATGTGTGGGAGTAGACCTTATTGTTATTCCACTTAAGTATGTTTATGTCCCAAGTTACCGTTATATCTTATGTGATATTTATATGGGTTTTATGGTAATCTTTTGGTTACATAAGGTTAAGTAATGAACTTTTATTTAGCGAAGAGTTTTTACTACTTCGAAAAGGTGAAAAGTATTACTTTGATAAAGTATACATGGTTTACATGTTGATTTGAAAAACTAACAGTTTCCATTCTTTGTGTATCCCTTACTGAGCTTTTTATGCTCATCCCAAGTTTTTGAAATGTTTTCACAGGACTTAGCATGGGATATGGTCAAGGATGGGATCAAGGGAAATTCATGCTACCTAAAACATGGAACTATACATTTTTCTTTTTAAGAGTTTTTATTTTCTTGAAATTTAGTAGAAGCGACTACTTTGTAATCTTTTGAGATGTAATAATTATGTCATAATTCTCTAAATATCTAAACCTGAAACGATCCTCAATGTGAATTACTCATTTAATTCAATATTAAGTAAGGTTTAAGGCTAGTGCCTTATAGTATTATGTATAATTCTTATATACATACTTAAAACAATTTATGTAAATAGGTGATTAAAAATTAATTACATCCCTTGGTGGAGATGGTAGTCTATATGTACAGATGGGTAATCCTTTCAATTGTAGATATATGGAATGAATTAAATGTAAATAATAACTAATTTTTTTTCGAAATATATTAATATTATATATATATATATATATATTAAATCCATAATTATAAACATCCATGTGAGGTGGTTATTTATAATGAATCTTATCGCTTCGTGGAGGTTGTTGCCCACACGTATACTCGAGTAATGCTTTCATTTCCCATTTGATCGAAAAATAAGAGGAATATGATTATTCCATATACATGATAACATTTATTATATGTTATATAATCTTGTTATTATATTATAATGATATGGATATAATTTAAGGATGTATAAGAAGAAGTAAAAGAGAAAATCATTGTTAAAGAGATTGTGTTGTCTTTGAAGATATTCATTTATATGTCCCTTTAAGGAACATAAAATGTATTTTTACAATACAAGCACCTCAGGAAAATGGATAAAGATGTTTGAAGAAATTTTTTTCTTTTTTTGGTAGCGAAAAGTGAATCATGGTGTTGTTAAGAGTAATGGTTTTGTGGTGTATTTTTTTAGTGAATTAAATTGAAGACATATAACTACATTGAATATTTAAATATAATAAATTATTTTTTATGTGAATGTGGAAGAAGTTTAAAATTTTACAAGACAAAATATTTTAACGATGAAATATCTTCAACCAATATAAAATTTATAATTTTATATCAGATTTTAATATAATATCATTAAAATTTAAATATATATTATCATAATACATAAAATTCATTTGAGCAAATAATTCATCCAAATAATGCAACTTTTTATTTTTTTAGAATAATTTATATATATTTTCCTACTATATGCACAAGAACTGTATTAGTGTAACGTAAGAATTTTAGGTAATTATAAAATCAATACTTTTTTGAAATACCATCACAATAATAATTAAAAAATTTTAAAAATAAAATATTAAATCCTTTAATTACATCATCTTATCTCTATGTGAACATTTAAGAGAAAATTAAAATAAAAGGGTGATGTTTTGGAATTTTCATTACATAAAATATAAAAATGTAATTTATCAAAGACTAATGGAACCAAAATTTCACAGTTTAAACAATATTTTTGAGGTATTATAATAAAACTCATCCAATAAAAAATATGAATGTTTGTGGAATATTTTAAATCCTTATCTCATAGTTGTAATATTGTTTTACACATTTTACTCTTACCGTGGTGAAAAATAATTTCTACATTTACAATTAAAAATGCGGGTAAAAAATTTTGAACTATGTTCTAAATATTGAAATTTTTTTTACACATATGAAATATATTTTATCAAATTTAATCTCTATATGTTAAAATAAATCACTTTTATAATAAACAAAAATACACAACAAAAATGGGTTTTCCAGAAAAATGAGTTTTTAAGTATTAACAAGAATTATAAAAAAATTAAATGTAATATAAATTTCAATGGAATAAATTTTATTATGTTTGAAAAATAATATAATTAATATTTAAAATAAATTTAAAACATAATTGTAACTTATAAATACGTGAATGGACATTTCAGTTTTCTATATAATTGATATTTTTTACTATTTCTATAAAAATAATTACTTTCTTAAAAATTCAAAAGAATTCATCTTAATTAATTTTGATATGGTGATTTTAAATAGTAGAAACTTTTAATAAAATATATTTCTAAAAATTTAAAAATTTTCTTATAATATTTAATCATAAAAAGAAATGAAACCCATTTTTTAAGAAAATATATTTTTGAAGCAAAATATGACATTACTACAATTTTAGTACTTATGTACTATGTTTTTTTAAATTGTTGGGGCCGATGCCTCAATTTATTATTTAAAGAAAATGCCTATTTATGACAGTGTATAGGAATACCCATTAAATATCCCAAAGGCCAATGGCCATGTGGCATGAATAAAAGGCTTGAAAGACCATTTTTGGCCCATATAACCCCTTGGTGAACAGTACTGCAATAGTACCCCCTACTTCAGTACCACCGCTGCTACAATACCTACTAAAGTGTGTCTACCACTATAGTGTCATCACTACAATAGTTTGACCAATACTATAGTACTACTACGGTGACATGCTACAGTACTGCTACGGTACCCCTGAAAATTCATCCCTTACCAGATTTGATCCGGGGTCTTTTGTATTTATTACGATAATTGTACATATATTTAATTATTATTTTACTAATATTCAAACCCTAACATTAAATGTCTTCGTTATAATGGTCATAATTAAATAATAATATTTTTATAATATATTTCAATTCACTTGAACCTCCCTATTGTGCGTTAAGAATGTTATCGAGAATAATATTCTTTTATAGTAAATTTATATGGTGTTACATATCCAAATATTACCATAATTGAAAAATGAACAATTGCATATAATGTATGGTTTGTCATTCTCTCGTCATCATGTAAGTATGATGATGTATAATGATCTGAAATAGTACTTTTATTGGGAAAACAAGAAGAAGGATATTATGTGGTATTTATCATAATTTATAATATATTATATTATTAAATTTATTTGATATATGTCTGAGGGTTTTTTTATAATGAATAAGAATTTCACTATTTACATGGTAAAATAGTACCACATATTCTATAGTGACCAAACCTTTTAATCCTAAATTACACAACATTTAAGAAGTATATTCCATAAATTTTATAAACATGTTCCCGATAACCATAATTGTTTAGTGTATTTGAAAAAAAGAATCACAATTGTCTTATTTCATGAAATATTTGAACAACATCCAAAAATATATTCTCATATATTACTTCTCATATAAATACCTCTCCAATACCATTCATTATAATCTGGGATGTAAACAAAAGAAGTTGTGAACTCATACACATAGTAAGGGGAAACATAGTATATATAAATCTATGGTTATATAACAGCATAATATATGAATAGGATTATGTGATAAAAAAAATACTTAATATGTTCATACCCAAACATTCATAAATCTTGAAGATGTTTGTTACCATAAAACATTATCATTTAAAAAAACACGGCTTATAATAGTGAAAACTCATCATAAATAAATCATTAACCATAATAGATTTTCCTAAATGTGTGTTACCATCATTAATATAAAAAATATTTTTTGTATGTCATATTTAGCTTCCAATACCCTCAGCATAGGGATCCATGACTTATCACATGTTTTCCATTGTGGAACAGGGTGCACATATTTCCCACAACAGATTAGGATGAACTAATTTCCCATCATAGATCAAGACAATTGACTTGTTTCCAATTATTACATATTTAGTATAATGATTTAACAAATCTATTAGATAAATATTTAGGTACCACCCACCTTATAATAAAAACCATAATAATGTGTGCCATAATTTAATTAATCATTAAGTATATCATCACATCTTAACTCGTGTAATTAAAATGTCTTTTATAAACATTTCATAAATTAATCATAAAAAACACCATAGAAAATAAATTTATTTTATAAATATTCGATTAACCTAGAAATTAAACATCATGATAAAGAATAATGATTATATTATTCAATGTTATACCCTATAATCAATAAGTAGCCTCAACAGATGTCATTTTAGATGGAAAATTATATTTTAAGATCACATGAAACATTGTTTAAATAATAAATCAATTATACATTGAAAAACATTCATTAAAACCTAAAACATTTCAAAAATATTTTATATAAAAAAATCATAGAAACATATAAATGAAGCATTACAAATCATATAAAACTTTTCTTGAGGAAAACATAATTTCCATTTTAAAAATCTATATTTGAAAATAAAAATTCATAAATATTTTAAATTCATTTATTTAAAACTAATAATTTAATATTGAAAAACAATATTTAGTTAAATTATTTGGTCATGAAATGCAAAACAACATTCTTTTCATACATGTTAAAATAATGATTCCTTCAATATTTATGGTTAAATCCTAATAATCATTTTTTGGACAATGACATGAGGATTCCTTTCAAAATAAATTTTAAAAAACATAAAAATTGGTTAAAAATTCTTTTAATATACTATTTTAATGATTTAGACATGATTAGGAAATTATATTTAGAAAACATGATTTTAGAAAAAAAAAGTATTTTCTGTTGAATAGAAATATATTTTCAGTTTTCATTAGATGTATTATTTTTAACACTTTAGAACATAAAGAGTTAAAAATTTATTGAATCCTTATATTCTCATGACATAATAATTGGAAAATAAATTTAATTATTTTCTTTATATATGGATCATAATATTTACTCATTGGAATAATAAAGATAAATAATCCCAACAAATGAATAGATTATATCATAAAACCCTTACCACTTTGGTAAATTTTTCACTATAAATACCATGAAATAGAGATCATAAATTAGATATTTTAATACCAATAATTTTTAGCATAAAATCATAAAATAAATTATTGGTTAGTATATACACCATAAAAAACATATCGTGATTACGACATGTGTCTCACTAAAAGTAAAAGTGAGGTGGAAATCCATTACCATAAGTCAAAAATTCATTCAAACATGTAAAAAAATCCATTATAATAAATATAATTATATTATAAATCCATTATCAAATAATAATTATATACATCATAAAATATATTGTTTACATAAGTCCTTTTATTACTTTTTTTATTAAAAAAGGATTTTAATGGTATGTTTCGCGTAATAAATGCTTTGTATTCATGTATGTCTAGATTTGTTATTTTTTTCTATTAATTGGATCATTGTTATATTATATAAATAATTTTTAATATTATATAAAATTCATATATAATTATTATATATATATAAATATAGTTTTACCCCTAAAATTTAGAGATAGAAAATGAAAGACACTGTTCAAGGAGATGGTAGGCTATAAATTCTCATAAATGATGTTTCAATTATCTATATGAAATAAAGAATGAAAGATAAAAAATATATTGTAATTATATAATAGTTTTATATCATATATATCACATATTTTTATTATACCCATCCTTGTTACATTCCATGTAAATTAGGAACAAATCAGATCACTTCTCAAGCAAGTAGGCAACCATACACACGAACAATGTTATCTTATTCCCACAAAAAAAGGTAAAAAAAACTTGTGATATCATTATTAAATAGTAATAATATCATAAATATAGTATATATACAGTAAATACATCATTATATCCACCTATGATGTCTAATGAGGAAAAAAACATCATTTTGTGAGATGGTAGTCCATGGTACACAGAAATGATGATTTCATAACCCATTTGACGAAAGTGGATACAGATTTAGGTTATTAAATGAATATAATGTCATAAAAATACATGTAATAAACTGAGGTCATTGGTTTTATAATAATTTAAATAGGTGGAGTAATATATAAAATAACATGATCGGTTATGGACGTTACTTCTTCTTCAGAAAACATATTTTGTTTTGCACCAATAGGATTTATAAGATTTCTTTATGGCCAAAAGAAAACATCTAGGATTTTATGAGGGTAGTAATGAAGTTATTTGGGCATGTATTTTATGAGTAAAAAGGTTATGTATGTTTTAGAGAGGAGGAAAGGGTGCATTTTATATGTGAGGTGACTGGTATTCTAGTAATTTTTAAAAAGAAAATCGTTTTCCATGTTTTATACATGACACTAGACTAAAAATTGTATAATTATAGAATTTATAATAAATAATATCTAAATATAACTAAAACAATTAAATTTATTTATAATATTTAACGATTATCATTTTATTTTAACCCATTGGTAAACCCATTCTTACATTAACAATAGAAAATAATATTTAATGTTGTTACTATTAATTGAGGTAAAAAATTAAGCTGAACATATCAGATAATATCATTTATTTTGACTCAAAATGTAGAATTCATTTCTCTGAATTACAATCATTTAAGTGGAAAATTTAATTTTAACGTAATTCTACAAACGAGATGAGAAAGAAATTCTTCAAAGAGAAAATTATCAATATATAAATAAAAAATAATCACTAATTTAATATTACATTCATCATAATAATATAAATTGGGATACTAGTTATATAATTAAGACAATTTTATATTTAAAACCATCATACATTAGTTTTTATGTTTTTAAATTCTTTAAAATAAAATAAAATTCTTAATAAAAAACAATACATTCTATTATTCATCGAAATATTTACCTCCTTATAAAATTATCAAAAAAAATATTTAAGATAAATATGAAATATTTTTTAAATAAATTAAAATTTTTAAATAAATATTTCTCAAATTGAAAAAATTATTTTAAAAGAATTTAGAAGATGGCAATAAAACTTAGTTTTAGAAAAATATGTTTTTAAGCATAAAACTGCATTTATTTTTATATATTACCTAAAAAACTCATAAGATAAATTTTAAACATTTGACTATATATATAATATATAAATATCATTAAAATCCTTCATGAAAGATTATTTATATAATTTATTGAGATAATGAATATTTTTTCAGATAAAATAGTTTTCCATAAACATATTCCATTTATTTTTATATGGTTTTTATTTTCATTTATAATTAATTGGTCACTAAGTAATTAAATTTATATAAATGTATAAAAAATATATTTTCATAATTTATTCAATATTATTCATTATAACTATGCCAATAGTTAGGTGATAACTATCATATTATGCAATAATATTTTAATAACATGTCACATTTTGTATAAACTCAGTGCTGTGTGTGGAACAAGATAAACTCAGTGTTCATGTAACCTAAGAAAAACATAGTGATTCATGTGATAGAAAATGTTGAAAATATTAAATTATATAAAAAAATATTTCACAAAATAATAGGGTGTTACATTCTGCCACACCCATAAAATGAATCTCACCCTCAATATTCATCACATTAGTACCAATAACTAAGGATGATTCTTTCACATTACATCATTAGGTTTCCATATATCTTCATTATGTTGGTAGGTTTTCTTCAAACATTGACCATGTGAGTGGTCTTATATCACAACACATTCAATGAATTATCTAGACTCTCAATGATTTTTTTCATCACAAGAAAGATCGCACTTTATTAGGATGACATTTGTGTTCAGTACATGTATAATATCACATATGAACTTCTTCAATAGAGGTACATGGAATATATTTCAACCCATAGAGAGGATATGTTGACATTACAATGATAAGATACTATCTGGATACAATCAAGTATTTCAATTTGTTTGATACACATAGGTAATAGTTTTACCTTTATTCGTCTATAGATAAATTCATATAAATACCATCTCACCAGCATTAAATTTGAGATCATTTCAATGATTATCAGTATGACATATATATAAACATTGTGTTGTCCTTAAATGTTGTTTAATTATTCTATCCTTCTATTATATCACATCAACATTCTCTATTCCTTGTTGATTTCATTCTACAACTTCATTACTGTATGTTAAAGTTCTCTAATTCCTCCTATAAAGAGTTTTATTTGGAGCCATCTTAATGCTCATGTGAAAGCTATTATTGTAATATATATTAACCATAATAATTTTTGGTCCCAAAAACCTTTGAAATACATTGGGGAATATCATATAATATATTATAGGGTATGAATTATTCACTAGGACTGACCATCTAGATAAGGATGATAACTACTGTTGAAACAATTATTTATATCAATAGATTATTGAAGTCTTTTCTAAAACATTGAGATACAAATTGGATCATGATCATATAAAATTTAATGTGGTACTCCATAAAACCTCAACACTGAATCAATGTATATTATATTTAGAGAATCTAGATATATATATTCTCTAATAGTAATGAAGTCTTCTGAATTCATAAGGTGATCTACTATAACCCATAAGTACTTTAACATCAAAAATAAGATAATCCATAAAGTTAAAAATTACATTTAATATTATTTTCACATTTTTTAAAGGCATTACCCCCTAAATAAAATTTCCACGAATAAATATAAAACACCAATGAGTTTTATTACAACAATTTTCTATTAAAATATTTTTAATCTTGATAAAATACCATCACATAAAACCTCAAAATCGGTGTAAATGATTTTTATCTTATGATAATATTTAGTATGATAAACCCATAATGATAACCATAACACATAAGTTAATGTTACATGTAGACATATACACTTACAAACGTTAATTCACCCTTTTTTCCATATATAATATCTTATATTATACACAGAAACATTAATTTGAATCCTGTTTTCAAACATCTTCTGATGGACTATCAAATGATATTTAATGATTCCAAAATCCATTTAGAGGGAGTTAAACACATGAAATCTCATAAATTAATGAAAAATATGATTTTTATATGGGTCATTCATATAAATTCAAATATTACATTCCCATATAAGGAGTCGAGTATATGGGTTCCCTAATTATCATGATTCACTTCATCAATTCTAATTAAGTAATGTTTCCCTTTCTAATTTTTCAGTGGAGGTTTTTTGCATTATCGTCCTCATTATACCTTGGCATGGGGAATTTATTCAAAAAATTATGTAATTGATTTCACTTGAATAAATAGATTTAAAGTGGTTCATTGGTTGGAATCATCTTCTCATCTTATGAATTAACCATCCCATCAATCACATTTTGACATTTATAAGATTAAAAACCAACATATCAACATTTTTAGTACCTCCTAGTTCAATTAAATAAATTCACATTACGAAATTTCCAAAACATCTAGCATGTATATGGATATAATTCCATTCCACCATTTTAGTTTTCATGAGACTCGATCTTCCTTTTATTACAATTCCCATAGGAATGGTTTTAATATCCGATTTTGTATATTTCCCTCCAGTAGACATTGAATAAATTTTCCATAACAACTAATGTAACTTAAATACAAGAAATTTTTATGTCATGGTTTTAGGAAAAAAAATTACTGATCAATATTTCATCCAAGTTTGATGGTTAAACCAGAAGCATACCACGCGTTTCTTATAATATTTTAATTATAGGTACAAAAATATTCATTATAATTTTCTAAAGAAAAAGGAATTACTTTTCCATCATTTTTCTTAGAATAATAAGTATGTAATTTTTAATAAATATGTACTTAAACACTTCACAATCAATATATTAAATTTATTTTGTTCACTAATTTTCTTAATAATTTTCCACAATTGATTTTATTCTCCTTCCAAATGATGAATATCCAAAATTACTTTTTCATGCTATGAACACTGAATAATTAAAAATATGTTTTTGTTCGTAATGATCCATTTCAATGTAACAATTATATTACTGGATCACCAAATAGTAGCTGGATGTTTCCTTATAAAGTAATTTTCATAGTGTTGTACCCTCCATTTAATATATGTAATATTAACATTATTCATATCTTTTGAATGTTTTGTGATCATAGAAATAATTTTTTTTCATTCCATAACCCATAATTATAAGTTGATTAGGAGGAAAATAATTTAATTACCTATTACAATCAACATTTACATATTTCATTCGAGTCTAAGAAATTGACTAAAACTGAAAATCATATCTTGAGAAAAAAACCATCCATAGTTTAATAAAACATAACTATCAAAAAACATTTTTATAATGTCTAAATCATGACACCTTATTTTAATTCTGTGAAACCTTAGGCATAACAGAGGTCATTCATGGTCATTATTTAAATCATTCATGATGGTTTATAATGATTTTGTGAATTCAAAATGTTTTTCAATTCGAAGTTTCAAACCATATGTGTAGTAAGGTATATTTTAATGTACATGTTGTTGATTTAGTCCATCTTAATTCACACATTTATATGTTATTACACCTTGGTACATATGTGTCAAATACGCATCAAATGGAAATATCTAGATATGGATATAATTTCATATAATCTTCTTTCTCTATCCATCCCAAAAATTCTAGGATATTTTTCTACACTTATAATTATAATTACACATATACTTAGATATACCCATATAAATATCTCTCGACACACTTAAAATTTTCCCTAGGTTTCTCGCAATTTTTTTTCTAATCTGATTCTCATATGATTTAATAGTCTATTACTTTGATACCATCTATAGTGACCGAATATACAATATATAAATACAATAAGATTTTAGGTGAATATTCAATAAATTTCATAAGAACACACACAAGAACCAAAAAAATATTATTTTCTTATTGGACTAGAAACAAAATATATCTATTTCATAAAATATATTCATGTTTTCCCACATATATCACCTCACACATAAAACCTATTAGGTATAAACCTAACTCAAAATTTCCTCATAACTTGGTTAATAAAGAATAGTAAATGGTAATATTATTTGCTCAATATAGGTAAACGTAGAAGTTACCAATAGTTGATCATGTAAAATAATAAGATAAGAATAATGGTATGTAATCAAGAACAAAACATAAATTGTTTGTACCCAACCGTTCATGTATCATATAAATGATTCATCGGATAAAACATTATAATTTCAGATAACATGGCCCATAAGAGTGATAAATCATCATAAATCTCTCATTAACCTAAATATCATTCCATAAAAGTGTGGAACTATAAAAAATATATAAAAAATCATTTGTGAATATTAACTACTAAGAACATCAACATAGTGGATCAAGACTTATTATATGTTTCTCATTGTTGATTAGGATGTGGATGTTCCATAAATTTTATCAAGACCATTGAAATGTTTTCCATTGTTATCTCATGTGATTTAAAATATTAACCACTTAATTATGAGGAGATATAGGTCCCACCCATCTCATAATAGAAAACAAATTTGGCCCAAAAATTAAAAAAACATACATTATATCAACATGTAATAACCTGGGTAAATAAAATGGGTTTCATAAAAATTTTAACATCATAAACATTGTAACACCCTTAGAATTTATAATGCATCTATTGTTAAAAAAATTAAATTAAATTTATTGTGTTCATTTGAAAAAAAAACTGAGATTAAACAAATCGTGAGCCAAAAACCTGGTAATCGTGTGACCCTAGACAGTTATGTCTACACTGTTGGGGGAGGGTTTGCCTAACAATACACCCCTTCTCAGGAAACAATGTGCATTGTATTTAACTAATTAATATTTTTTAAATCCCATTAATACATAAAATACCTCCATTTAGACATTGTGATGGGAAATACATTATTTGGTTCATTTAAAATATTTTTATAGATGTTTCAAGCCCATTAAGCCTCTTTTATTCGAGGTTTGAAGTCCAAATCGAAGAAATTTTCTTCTATCAGTAAGTGGATATCATCCCGATCCTCCTTCTCTCTTTCAATGATCATTGAGGGGATGTTATCATCTTATTCATTATATCTAAACCTAATTGGTTAAATCTAGAATGATTATATATAAAAATCAAAGATCTTGATAGGGATTTAGATCTAGAACTCAGAGTCATGTTGTTGTGTTGCATGGAATTTTGGGGATTTCTGTTGAACAAACGACCATCTATGAATTGAGTTAGGTGGTCTAAAATATAAATCCCATAGTCATGGATTTAATATGTGTATGAAAAATTGAATAATTACTACTATTCTATTGCAACTGAATTCGTAAATTTTGGTAATTTGGTTGACTCATTGATCTATTAATGATTTGATGAATTAAATGATTAATTGAGTAAATTAATCACGAGACATAAGGGAATATCAATTGGATAATTGGTTTTTATGGATTTTATTATGAGTGTTGGTGGTTATGACCTATATAAATAATCAGTAGATTGTTTTGTAGATATTGAGTTGTCTAGATTATGATAATTAACATTGAATTAATTATGTTCCTTTATTTTATGATTTTATAATAAATTGGGGGATTAATTATGAATATTTGACATTTAGAATGAGTTAATTTAATCATGTAAATTAATTATGAGGAATTAATTATGTTAAAAATTAGTTTTTTGATGAATTAATTAATTGTATTGGCGTACTTAATTCATTTTAGAGTTAATTAACGATATTAATGTATTTAGATAGTTGTTGATCTAGTAATGGGATTGATGTAGATAATTAATTATTAATTAATTATTAACATAAATTAATGGTAACATGGTCATTAAATTGCGAAGTATTTATGGTAACATGGTCATTTTACATATGAGTAAATGAATTGGAACATCGTGATTAAAATGTAATGAATAAGTGGTAGCATGCTTAAATTATTTATAAGTAAAAGGATGGGAATATAGTCAATTTATTGAGAAGTAATAATGGTATCATGGTCATCATAATTATGAATTTGTTATTGATATATTTTGTATTAATGTGTAAATTTAACGAAAGGTAATGAATGAACTCTAGGATATGTCCTCATGGGAAAATACATTGTTCCCTATAATGAGTTGAATCATTTATTGTGATATCATATCAACATTTTATACTATTAGATCCGACATAATTCGAAGTAGTTATTATGATATGATGTTACATATGGAATATTTTATCATCCTCTTTGAGATAATTTTTTATTGATGTAGTGGTATTCCAGAAAACCAAGGAGTTAATTTGACAAAATGATGATAATATGATAATAAGATAACAATTTATTTATGCATTTTGCTATATTATTTATAGAACTGTTTATACTAACATTGGATGGAGTATGTTTTAGAAATTTTTTGTGGTGGCCTACTGAGTTGTACACACACCCAACTCAGGCTCCCTGATCGGTACCTGAATAGAGTTTACTTTTGTAGGATATGTTATGGGAATGGGACCTATATTAGATTATTGATTGGGGATGGAGATAAGATGAGGGATCTAGACATGATTCAAGACCAGCATGGGATTATTTAGTGTATTTATTTTTATTTGAATTTTTAGGAACATATATATATATATATTGTCACAAAAAAATTCATTTCAATTGAACATTTTACTTTCTCTTTTGGTTATCCTAAAACATTTGTATTTTTCTGCTTATATATTCTTCTACATTTGGTATCTATTTTTGATGGTGTTTTTTATATGAATATAGGGCATAGTCTCCCCATGACTAAATTACCTCACCCTCACTACAAGTAAGAAGCCTTTTGCAATATGGGGAGGCATGTCTGATGTCATGTGACTGACCGACTCAGGGAATTGTTCATGGAGCTAGGGATGGTACATTAGAAAGTGGTATCAAAGGACATGTTTGATTTATTATTAATTTCATTTAAATTTGGGAAAGGTAGACATGATAATAAATAGATTTTTTTCTTGGTAATGATATTGTGTAAGGGAGTATAAGGTAATACATGAGTACTCCGGGTGAGATTGTGGATAATATGGCTTGTTGTTACAGTTGAATATTTTCTCATCATGGGTGTGAAATTTTTGTGTTTTGATTATTTTTTTATGAAATTTAAATGTTGATTCATGCCCTAAAATGGCATGATAATTGAGTCTATATGCATCATTATATGAACATAGGGTTACTATGTAATGAATCATTTTAAGCACTCATTGGAAAACATGTTATGGGTAAGTTATTAACATTAACTTTTTTCCATGTTTCTGAGGTTAAATTGAAAAATAGGTGCCTAAAATAAATTGATAGATATTTTATAATGATGTAAAATAATAATAATTGTCTGATTAAATGAGAAACATGATAATGTTAGTGTTTTTTCCCATGTTAATAAAAAACATAGAGTAGGATGGATGAGGGTACTGATAGTGCCTAGGTATAACCATGTGGTGAGAGTTGGGGAAAAGACATGGTGTGATATATTGGTAATATTACTATTATCTAAATTTTATAAGGTTTTTTATGAGACCTATAACATGTGTTCACCAATGTATAGAATATCACTCCTTGACACTTGTTGAGGGGCGACTGAGGGGTATAGTTGGGAATGGATTTCCAGTCAGGGAGCTTGAGGGACCAATTGTGCCATCTAAAGATGAATTGAAGAAGTTCCAAGATAAATTTACTCATTTATAGAAATTAATTGAAATATACATAATCGATGTTTTGAAAATCATGTATGTGTTAACAAGGGAGTTTCAATTTCAGAACCCTTCGAATTTAACTAGGGAGGGTGGTCTTGGGGAAGCTGAAATCTGGGTTGAGTCCATTATGACAATTCAAGACAATTTGAATATTCTAGAAAAGTGGTGGGTCAATATAAATACATATATATGATATGGATCAACAAATAACACGTTGTTTATTCATGTTTGAACTGGTAAAACTAATGATATTTTATGGAATGGCTTCTTAGAGAGGTTTTTAGACAACATCAATCCAGATACACTAAGTCAAGAGAAAGAAACACAATTTATTTATCTGACCTAAGGGATCATGTCCATGATGTAATATTCTAGATGCCACATAGATCTAAAATTATTTTCTACATATTTAGCAGAAGATGAGGAATCTATTAATAAATACTTTCTGGATATATTTGAGTGAAATATTATCTCCCATGTAAATTTGTTATGATTAATTAATTTTGATGATTTTTTAAATAAAGATCTAATAGCTGAAGGAAACCACATTGAGGATTCTATAATTGTACAACTAGATGTTACTAGATGATCAGAATTTGCAAAATCATATATCAGGAAGAGTTATTATGAAAAATTGAGCTATGTCATTTGAAATATAAGTACTCAGAAAGTAGGTTCAAGTGGATATGTCCTTACTAGGGTGATAAGTCATCAGTAAGGTCAGTTGATACACTATCATAGACACCATCTCAGAACACTAAAAGTGTTTTATTCTATCCTTAATATAGGACATCTACAAATGTTATGTAGGTCATAATAATATACTAGTTTCGAGGTAGAATCTTGGTAGAGTCAGAGTGTGGGAAATGATTCTTCTACACAATATTGATCTAGATGATGGTGTTCTACTAGATGAGGATGAATTGGTAGTTGATGTGGTGATATCAGGCTAGAGATCCATTATTAGTAGAGTGGTTCCACATAGGGGAGTCAGAAAACGTCATATGGAATAGGGGTAGGATAGTTAGATGCATTACAACATACACTTTTGGAGAGTGAGGCAGGTCTATCGATAGTTATTGGAATTATTCTAGTATCTTTTACTTTTTATTGTGCCTTTTTTGGTATTGGTTCCTATCATTTATTAATATCTACAAAACATGTTAATGGCTTTATCCTGTAGGTCGAGTTTGTTAGTGGGAAAATGATAATAGATACCCCATTGGGAGTACGATATATAGACATTTTATATTTCAAGGGATGTTCCCTTGAGATTGGGGAGTTTCATTTTCTATGGGAGCTTTATATTCTCGATATATCATGATTCATCCTAACTATGGGTATGGACTGGTTAGTCACATACCAACCCCACATTGACTATTACCATAGAATAATTATGCCTATATCTTTTAATGGTGACATATAAATTCACTATAGACTGTGGGATATACTATGGGGATGAGGAGGGATAATTAGATAGAAAATTGGAGAGCAGACATCCCATGTTGCAAGCCTATTGCTGGATGATGGGCGTTTTAGGAGTCATTTCCATCCATCAGTAGTAAAACTTTTTTAGGATTTCTTTCCTATAGGCTTCTCTTGGATACCACATGGGAGTGATGTCTAATTCATTACTAAGATCATGTCTGTGTCTAAGCTAGTATCCATTCAACCGTATAGACTATAAAAAACTACTATTAAAAAAATAATGATTTAGTCATAGTTGTTGAAGGATAAAGTATTTATCTGTCTGACTACATCTCCTTGTGGATTACCTATTTTGTTCACTATGATGGTGGATAAGAGATTTTGTTTGTGTGATGATTATTGGTAGTTGAATAAGATGACAGGTAAGAACCAATATCTTATTTCATGTATCGATTAACTTATCATCCAGTTAAGGGTGGCTGCAATCTTCTCATAGATCTATTTGAGATTAGGGTATCATCAATTGATAGTATGGACCTATGTTATATCAAGGATTTCTTTTATGAGTAGGTATAACCTTTATGAGTTTTCCATAATTCCATTTGGGTGATAAATTATTCAATAGTGAATATGCCATGGATGAATAATTTCTTTAACCTATAGCTACATCTATTTTATGTGTTATTCATTAGTGATATCTTGGTGTACTCAAAGACAGATGAGGATCATTCCAACCATATTGATATCAACCCGAGTACACTAAGAGAGAATCATATATAGGCCAAGATATGTAAGTGATAGTTTTGGATTGATTAGTTAATCTTCATGGGACACATAATCTTAGAGGAAGGTCTACTGGTGGACCCAGAAAAGCTTTAGGATGTTGTTTCATGGGAGTATCCCAAGAATGTTTTTGATATCTGATGCTTTTTGGGAGAATCTGGATATTACAGAGATTTATCCAAGACTTTTCCCATATGGTAGAGATGATTCCAAAATTTCTAAATATGGGGGAAAATTTTGGGTGGAAAGAATCATGTGATAAATTTTTTCAAAAGTTGAATAAGTATTTGATGATGAAAACCAATTTTGATCCTACCTAACTAATGTGAGGGGTACATGGTTTGTTTTAATGATTCTCAGATCATACTATGTGGTTTCTTGATTCTTGGAGATTCAGTTATGGTATATGGGTCTCAACATTTGAGACTAAACGAGGGAACTAACCTACACACGACTTCGAGATTAAAAATATGGTTTATTCTATTATGTGTCAAAAACATTACCTTTTGGGAAAAAAAGTTTACAATTTATACATATCATAAGTTCTTAATGTATATCATTTCACAACATGATTTGAATCTTTGGAAGTAGAGATGGGTAGAATATATGAAGTCGTTTGATTTTGAACAAGTATATATTTCGGGGGAATGAAATACATTTTATGATTCCATGAGTATAAAAACACAAACACATATTATTCAAGTGCTCAGTGTGACATGGAAGGTTATGAATATTACTTCTCAAATGCATATAACGATTCAAGAGAGTTAGGATGAGATGATTCTGGCTTCAATGACAGTGGAGACTAAATTGTTTAGATGGATCAAGGATAGATAATATTAGGATCTACTGTTGTTAGCATTGAGGGAACACTTTAAAGGTAGGGATACACCTTTTTACTTTTTGAGATATAAGTACGATAACATCTATTTAAATAATCTATTTTTTGTACCTACATGTATACAAGAGGATCTCATGTGAAAATTTCATGCCTTGAAGTGGGAGGTGGATAAAGGTGTGACCAAAATTTACCATGAACTATGATTATAGTTTTGGTGTTTATTCATGAATAAAGATATGGTTGAATTTATGATAATATTTTACACTTGTCACATGTAAAGGATGATAATAAATTACTTCAAGGATTAATATAGATATTACTTATTCTGGAATGGAATTGGGATAATGTGATAATGAAAATTATGGTAGTTATTATATTGAATAATAGCGAGAATGATTTTTTATGGGTTATTATAAATTGACTCACAATGGTTTCACAATTATTTTCTATAAGGGTAAACTTTATTATTTAGAAGATGTGGGATTTATATGTTTGAGATATAGTCTATCTATATAGGGTTCTACAACGTAGTCATTCATACAGTGATTCACGATATACTACATGCTTCTATAAGGGCTTGCATAAAGTGAATAGTAAAGAGGTCTAATTTTCATGGGATTCCACTAAAAGAAAGATGGTCCGTCAGAACATACATTTCATGTTCATAAGGATATGTTGTGAGAGTGTTCTCTTGACATTGGTGGGTATCGGGAGAAGCACGTCACTTTAAGAAAGATCCCTTATAACAATAGCTATCTAGAAACTATACTAATGGGACCATTTAAGAATCTGTATGGTATGCCTTGTTGACCCCCACAATGGTTGATAATAAATAGGCGAGTCATAGTTTTTACGGTCAAGTCTCATGTAAGAGACATCAGAGAAGGTGTGGTTGATTCCAAAATGAATGTCTATGGATTGTAGTAGGCAAAATTATTATGTTGATAGTCGTATATGAACGATAGATCTTTTATAGGGTTATCGTGTATTTCATTTTGTGTCACCCAGGTTGGGTCACAATAGGATATAAAGGCATGGAAAGTTGGCGCCTATGTTTATTAGACCGTTTGAGGTTGTAGAGACAATCGACCCGGTGGCTTATCCATTGGATCTACCCAAAAAAATATGGTTTTATGCATGATTTATTATATGTGTCCTAACTATGGTATTATCATCTCGACCCTTTTCATTTGATCGATGTGGATGATGTATTCTTTGACATAAATGTGTACTTTGAGGGGCATCTAATACATATAACAGATCAAAATGAGAAGGTGTTGTGGGTACATTCCATTATAATAGATCATGTGTTATGGCAGGATGAACGTATGGAAGATTAAACATAGAAAACAGAAGCAGACATGAGGGCTCAATGGCCCGATTGTTTTGGATCAAAATCAGATAAAAACTTTGATGTACATCTCAAGAATGAGATATTATATGGTGGGGAGGTTGTATGATCATAAACTTTTCTAGAGTTATCTCTATTGCTAATTTATGTACGTTTTGTTTTCTATAAGTGTATCTTATTGAATTTTCAACATGGGGTGCATTTGGGTGGATTTTTATGAAAATATTTAGAAAAAGGGGACTATGGATGATTAGCACACGATTTGTGTGAACTGTATGCCCAACCCAGCTAACCGTGTGGACTCGGGTTGAGGGAATCAAAACGGATGGAATAGAGTATGATAAACCACGATCCCAATCCCGGGAAACCATGTGTCCCTAGATAGTAATGTCAACATGGTTGACACACAGATTTCCTAATCATGTGCCCATCTCTAGGGAACCTATCACATGGTTTTTTATTACTTGAATCATTATTGTAAAATCCCCGAAACCCTAAAACACCTCCATTTATTTACCTTGGCTTGACAGTAGACATTAACTAAGAAATTTATAAGACTTCTAGAGGGGTTACAAGGTTATCTGGGCTCTATTCATCAGGATTCAAATCCTGAATTGAAGATCATATCATCTCCCTAGGTGTGGATATCATATCGATGACTATCCTAATAATTTTCCTCTCATTAAGCTATATTTGTTTGTAATTTTTCATCTATATCATTATATCTAAAACTAATTGGTGATACCATGATCTATTATTGTAGATATATGTCTATATTGATTCGATAATTATATTTATGATCTCAATTTAGGCATTTAGATCTGAAACATTGATCCATGTTATTATGACACTCCTACCGATAGGTATTTTCATTGATTGAATGTCTGTCAACAGATTGAGGTATGTGGTCAAGAATATAATTTCCATAGTCAATGTTTTTATGTGTGTATGAAAAATTTTAGAATTTCCTTAATTCCATAGAAATTGAATTCCTAAATTGGGTTAATTTGGTAGACTAATTAAACTATTGAATATTTTTTGAATTAAATTATTGATTGAGGAATCAATCAGGATAATATTGGGCTGACCTTTTGGATAATTGATATGGTGTATTTTAATTAAAATAGTTAGGGGTTTTGACTTGCATAATTAATATGGGGATTAATAATGAAATTTTGAATTGGTTAGATTAAGATAATTAATTTTGAATTAATTATATTCCATGATATTAAGATCATTATAATTAATAACAGGATAAATTATAAAGAGTTGAGATTTATAATGAGATAATTATTTTATGGATATTATTAATTAGATATAAATTTTCATATTAATTAATTCACTGATTAATTAATTAATTGGATTAGGATATTTAATTCATTGGAGAGTTAATTAAGGATAATGATGTATTTATCTAATTTTTTAATTTGTAATGGAAGTGATGTGGATAATTATTTATCAATTAATTATGTGAGTATTGTAATGGGAACATGGTCATTAATTTGAGATGTATTGATGGTATCATTGTCATTTTACGTACGAGTAAATAAATAGAAACATGGTCATTCAAATGAGAGTATAAATGGTATAATATTCATTTTAGTTATGAGTAAAATTATGGGAAAATGGTCATTTTATTAAGAAGTAAGAAAGATAACATGGAAATATTATTTATGAATTTGTTATCAGAATTTTTTTCATATATGTGTTAATATAAAGAATGGTAATAAAGGAGCATTGAGATATGGCCTCACATTAAAATAATTCGAACATCGTCATGAGTTGGATTAGTTATAGATATATCATATCACCTTGGAATACATAGAGCTCTTTCATGAGTCTAAGAAGGTATTAAGAGATGATATTACCTAGAGAATACTTCTAGATTCGGTACGAGATGACATTAGTATTGAGGTATTGGTGTCCATTGGAACCCTGGAGTTATTATGACTAAATGAAGAATAAATGATAATGTGATAATTTTTTTTCTTGCATTTCACTATTTTCTTTATTGAGAAACTTAAACTACCATTTTACTACATATGGTTTAGACATCGTTGGTGGTGTCCTACTAAGTTGTAATCACTCCGTACCCGTGCTTCCTGATCGGTACATGAATTGAAATTATTGTTGCATGATAGGTTATGGTAATGGGACCTGTTTTAGAATGTTGTTTGGGGATAGAGTTTGAATGATTGAACCTGACCTCGTTCAAGAGCCACATGGGATACATTAGTATTTTTATTTTCAATTACATTTTTATCCACATTGACACTTAAATTGGCATTACATGTTTTTTCATTCAGTTGAATATTCTACTTTCTATATTTGGGATGTAATGAAATTTTTATTGTACTATTTATTTGCGATTTTACATTTTTTTTAACTATTAATGTTGTTGTTTTACCTTGATAAAAGAAGGTAGAGTCCCCCCATTACTGACTTAGCAGACCCTGGTTTCATGTCAGCATCCTATGGTGTATGTGGGTGTGTGGATGAGGTCATTATACCAACCATCTTAGGGAACTTGGAGTGGAACCAAGGTCGATATTTAAAATTAATGAAATTTAAGAAATATGTATATTCTGTCAAATAATTTTACATTAATAAAAAAAATTTAATGGATTATGACAAGAGTAAAATAAATTTTACACATAAATGGATATATTATTCTAAATGTAGTTTTCCAACTTCTAATAGAGAACTTGTTTTAAATATAAATTTCAAATTATTTATAAATTTAATTTTTCAAAATATACATTATTTTTGGAAGCATTGTATCAAAATTTACTTTTGTTATTTATTTTGTTTTTTTATGATAAGAATCATTTATTATTAATATTAATGTGTCTTTTGAAATAATATTATGAATTTTAGGAATATTAATTTTGAAATTAGAATAATAAGATAACCTTTAATATTATATATATATAATTTATAAATAACAAAAATTAAAATATAGAATAATTTTATCATTGAATAATTAAATATATATTTTAAAACAATAGATTAAGTGTTTATATTTTTCTGAAATGTAAATTTTTATTTACAATTTTATGATTAAAATAATGATTTAAAATAATATTTAATTTTATAAAATAGATTCACAAATCAATATTTTTTTTCAATTATAAGATAATTCTATGAGACCTTAATTAAAATTTTAATGTGTAAAACACATTATAATAAAAATTTAGTACATTTCAAGTAAATGATTATTTTCAATGAAAATTAAATTTCTTATATTTAGAAAATTACTATCATAAAACAGAGTCCATTTTTTTATTCTATATGTAAAAAATTTGTTAGAGTGAATTTTTGGGATTTTTCTAACATAGTCGATTTTTTTGGGGAAAGTGAAATACAATAATTTACGGCTTAAGTATATAAATGATTTAGTGAATCATTGATGATTAATGGATGATGTAAGAACTGATTTGGTCAATCTAACATGCACTAGTTACATTATTTAATTTCAATAATCATCACTATTTCTTCTCATGATCCTAAATAATAATCTAATGATTAAAATAATCAAAAACACCCACTTGACTATAAATACCACTCTTTAATCTCACACCTCCAAAGCCACATATATTGTTTAATTTCAATCTAATCCCTATCGAAAAACTCTCCAAAATATTCATGTCTAATTGGTCTCACCCAATGGACCGTTTTCATGTTTGTTAAATAGGTTCTTTATGAGATTAATTCTAGAGGTAAATCCCTTTTCATTATCTTTAAATTTCATTTAATTTGATTTATTCTTAATATATCATTACCACTTCTATAAAAAATTAATGATAAATACATTATCATATATATTACGTAATTTTATTATGCTAATGTAATATTGATCATAAAAACCTTTCTTCTCCCGCTTTTTATTATAGAAATGGAAAATCATTCATGACGTTACAATTTATTGCCATCATAAATGATGTGACTTAATTTTTCATTACTGCATCCAATGGTGGTTATGCAATCATATTTATAATCAATTAATATTTAATTAAAAATAATAAAATTTATTTTTTGTTTTTTAGCTAAAATATATACATGCTATAAAATAATAAGACAAAACAATATTGGGAGGACAGAAAAATGGATAAAATATTCTGAATGGTTATCATTAAAGTTATACAAAATGATTCATCCTCATATATAGAAAATTTTTCATATATAAGATCATTAAATCTCATTTTTTGTTAATTATTAATATATAATTTCACTTCTTTATAACTATTTCCAATTTATGTGATCATTCATACATATATACAACTAAACTATTTCTAAAAACCATGGAAACAAATACTCTAGAATGAAAAAATTGAATATTATAACTCAATAAGATAGCATAAGAGAACTTAATAAAATTATACAAAAAAACATATTTAATAGGTTATTAATTAAATATTAAAAAATCTAATTTCAATATCCTTAAAATTAAATGCAAGTTTAGAACAACTTCCAACATAAGGTAATGGTTTTCTCATCTTACTTTTATTTTCATCAGATATTCCATATTTACCACTATTTATTATTTGTGTTGTATGTATATTTACAATTGATGTATAATATCAGTATATATTTATTTTAATGTCATTTATTGTCTTGTTTAATGATCATTAATTTTATTTGTCTTTTTGATTGACCATATAGAATGTTGTAAGGGGTTCTACATGAATCCTCATTTTTCTTTAGGGTCATGATTTCTCTCTATTTATCCCAAAGTAATTAATATTTATTTTTATACATTTATAATAAATTACTTTAATATGTTCTGAAATAATGTTTCTTGATCATTTTATCTTTATTTTATATGTATGTACAGGTTTTATAAGGTTATCTTCTCAATTCCTCTGGATATGCAATCTAAATTAAAGGGAATTTCCAAATTTCTTATCTATTTTAACATAACATACATAATATAAGACACCATTATTTTTTAAAAATGACTATTTTTCTCAAAAATAAGTATATATTCAGAAATTTTTTATAAAAGAAATTATTATTTTTTCTAACATAAAGATGCAATTTTATTTTCTATTAAACCGCACTGAAGTAGTCTCTCTCTAATGATTCATAAATTTATCTTTAGATATTTCAAATTTAGTTGAAATAATTTATTCAGTAATAATAATTTCCTTTTATGTCCCTTTTCATTTTTTGGATATAAATGTTTACAATATGATTTTTTTGAAAAATAAAAATATATTTCTAACACAACTCTTCTTCTCAATGAAAATGGTATTTTTCTCAACAATATCTCAAGGATTTTGTTAGATTACATTAAAATATTATTATCATTAAAATTTTGTTAACTGGTATGGGAATCATTTAACTAAAGATTCATTTTTATTAGTCTTATAGGTAAATAATTGGACTTATTAATTTATGTGTGGGTCGTATTATTTCCCATAAATGCATCGGTTGCTCTAATGAGATAAACTAGACCACGTTTTTGATGAGGCCTTATAAATTTGTGTATACTTTTAGGATTAGGACAATATGGTATGTATATGATGTCTATAATCATGAATAACCAAATTATTATACAATTAATTGATGTTAGATGTAATTTTATGACTGGTAGAATATCTATAGTAAGGTTTCTTTTCCATGTGATTATTTTTGTAATTATTTAATCTTCTATTTGTAATGGCTCAGACCTCTCTGGTCCATTACATTGTGAAAATGTGGTATTGGAGGTGTTCTGAGAGATCAAGGTGACTTATCCCCAACACTTTGCCAAATTTCCAGTTCTATGAATAGTGTTTCCAGTTTTATGAACAGTATCGGTAGGTGAACAATGTTTATATCGGTGAGGTTTAGTGAACAGTGTTTCGAAAACGGTGACCTTCTAATGGTGACCTTCTAACGGTAGACTTGAAATGTGTTTCCAGAACGGTAACCTTCTAACGGTGACCTTATAACGGTAGACTTGAAAACTGTTTCCCGAATTGTGACCTTCTAACGGTGACCATCTAACTGTAGACCTGAACAGTGTTTCCAGAACAGTAACCTTCTATCAGTGACCTTCTAATGGTATACTTGAACATTGTTTCAATAACGGTATCCTTCTAACGGTGACCTTCTAATGGTGGACTTGAACAGTGTTTCCAGAATGATGACCTTCTAACGGTGACCTTCTAACGGTGGACTTGAATAGTTTTTCCAGAATGGTGATGTCTAACGATGACCTTTTCTTTCCTTTGCCAAATTTTGAGTATGTGAACAATGTTTCCCGCTTCCTACAGTTTTTCCCCTTTGACGTTTCCTTTGACGTAAAATACATTTAAAGCCTTGTTTTAAGGACTCTTATGGCCAATTCAAATGCCATAAATCCTATATTAATTATTCCTAAGGTCGGGATGTATTTACTTGGTTAAACCGCATGGGTTAATGCGATCCATTATTAATGGAGAATTAACCGGATATTAAACTGTCTCCCCATTAAATCTTCAAAAAGGGAATCATTCTCCCTTATTCTTTCCCTTTATTCTCAACTAAGAGACACTAGAACCTTTCAACCATTCCTGTAGGAGTTGCACAATGAATCATTACTCCTATGATTGGTTCTGCTCAGTTTTGGATGCAACTGAGCTGTGTCTTTCAAACTTCCCAATAGGGTATGTTTTATCATCGTTCTTTGGGGATCATCATCTCTTGTTTCTCCCTTCCATATTATACCATGTAATTTCCAATATTCTAATGTGTTTTTCTTGGGGTTGGTTGGTACAATCGTATGTGGCATCCTCTGGTGGATGCAGTTGTCGTGAGAGTAGGAATGTGACCCGTTGTGTGGATAAAGGATGTCAAGAACTCTTCGAGATAACGATTGCCTCATGTTTTTCTAGATAGAGTGGTATCAATGTTTTCTTTGATTTTTTGTTCTTTCATGACATAAATTGATAATGAACGTAAAGCTGGAATTAATTGTTAATTAATTGGATAAAGATAAAGAGGCATGTAAATTAATTTGGTTATTTCTGTTGTTGTAGTTGTTCTATTTTGAGGATAATAAAATTAGGGAAGTAAGAATGGATATTTAATTGTGATAGATTACTGATTAGGTATCCCATAATTGGAACCTATGAATAACAAATATGCTATTTCAATATGGATTAAAGAACAGATTATGTGGGAATTTCTAAAAGGGTTACGAGTTACCCTCTTGTTTGTTAAAGGGTCAAGAGCCCATGGTTGTGACTGTTGTTTTCCTTCTTCTTGTGCGGTGATATGAGCCTGGATGGCTATTGTGATATGTAGAGGCATGGAGGCCTTGTTGTTGTGGTAGTAGATGACGCCTGGAGTGGCGAGATGCATCATTTTATGCATGTGGGTGTCAGGGAGCACACTAGAGGTGATGAAATGTGATGGATGTTGTTGCCGGATGCTAGTGTATTTATTTGAATGTTAATCTTCTTTTCGTTTCCTTACTTATCAAGGAAGCTAGTCTTGCGACCATTCTTCCGAAGGAGGCGAAGACGCGCGGGGTATGACACGTGCTTTCCGTGTTTAGACTCTCAAGGGAGAATGGGTATATGCTCTTTCTATAAGCGGAAAGACTCAACAGGTAATATATCTACTCACCGTGTGGAGCCTCCTTTTTGTTTAGAAGCATAGGTTGATTTTCTAGAATGCCTGGGAATATGGAAATGTAATTCTATAATTAATGTTTGATTAAATGGTGAAAATCCACTGGGATGAAGATACTATAATTTAAAGGTGATGTGAATCTTAAAAGGAACAGTTGATTTTGAATGTGATGCCAATTCAGTTTAATGTGGAATTTTTCATGGTTAATTAATGTTTATATAATTAATTAACGCATAGTGGAATTGATAAAATGATAATGGAGTGACCTAATAAAACTCTTCAAACGTTTGTGTGCTTATAGGATACCTAGTCTTATAAGTAGCAGCCTGGAGTCTGAGAGACGTTAGCTGCAGTTGTATCTAAGACTAGGTAATGCCCATAGTGTGGATGTGAGTAATATATATATATTCTGTACTTTTTGTGTCTCTATATGCTACTCCACTCTGTTGGTAAGGGAAACTAACACCCCAGGGATTCTGAGCCCTGGGGGGATGTTTTCCCCAATATTCTGATGGGAGGTTGAATGGCTGATTACCCCCCCCCCCTTTGGTCCTGCTCTCTTCTCTTGGTAGATATATGTGCCAATAGGCACACCAGTTAGTTTCCCCATATATGTGTGTAGAGGGCTGTAATGGATTGCGGTTATATCAAACAGATATAATCTGGATATAGTATCCTATGGACTACTATAGGTGTAACGTGTATAGGCTATGATGGCTTGAGGATCCATAAACGGTGAATGGGCTATAATGGCTTGAGGTATAACATCTGATGTATGATACACGTTATGAAAGATGTGGTGAATCCCGGAACGTAACTAGTTACTTTTGGATGGGAGGATGGTGTGGTGCTTTTCCCAGGTGTCTGCAGGCAAGCCTTTGTGGTACACAAGGTGCAGATTGTGGAGCTTATCCCAGGTGTCTGTGGGCAAGCCTTTGTAGAGATATGCACAAGACGTATGTCGTTGGGGAAAAGTGGCAAACCAATGGGGAAGTAGTAGTGGGGTACCCTTGATAATAATTACTATATTCTATATTATTGTATGTGTTACTTGGTGAGAGTAGCCATGGTGAGGTTGGGAACTTAGTATACCTGTTTAGGTGACGAGTTAGTTTCACTTGTTGTTCACTAGGCTTTAGCATTCTTTCATTACATATGCCCAAGAGTCTTGGGGAGGATCCTACTGAGTATACTGTTATACTCACCCTATGTATATATAAACTATTTTTCAGGTCACTTGGAGCAGGTTAGAGATCAATCTGGTTACTACTAGCTTGTGGTTAGAGGAGGAGCTATTCGGACTTGTGGTCGCTGCCGTTTTACATTTTTTTGGGTACCTTCAGTTTCCCCTTTCAATATTAGTACTTTTGCATGACATTTCAAATATGTACTTGGATTTCTTTTATATTTCAGTTCTGATTTGGAGTTGATTGGAGTCTGTTCTATCTCGCTCTTCTGCATATGTTCTCTTAGAGGGTAATGCCTATCATTTGTGTGTATATTATACCCTCGGTGCTAGTCGCCAACATGGGGCCTACTGGAGGCGGGACTCGGGGGTCATTATCCCTCTTCTCACATTGCCGGCCCAGGAGGGGTACACTTTGTGGGGAGGGGGTCATGATAGAGTGGTATCAGAGGTCTGCATGAGGGATAGAATGGAGTTTGGAATTAGGCACAGGTAATGATGCATGGGATGGTAGGGCAACAGTGTCATCCATGTTTAGAAAGTGGGGTAAACACTGGAGACTAGCAAAGACATAGGCGTTTAGGGGCCCCTATGATCTGTTGCACGGACCATTTAGATTACAATCGCTACTAAACAAAGTGATACTGGTTGCAGGGTAGAGACCTAGGAAAGGATCATGCATCATTACTCACTGCGCCTGTGTTAGAATGGGTAGACCTTGGGATAGGTAACCAAAAATTAATAAAACAAAAAAATTAAATAATTAATGTTGTGGCTTCCATATTCTATGCTTAGGAGCACTAACAATTGTTATTTTACAGGTATTGCTCCAGGTTGACGTCCTCGTCAGGTTTGCGCAGACGATGCCCAGCAGGCTATTCCAGCAGATCGCCGCTGGGTAGAGGTTGACGACGAAGACACTTGGAGGAAGACACTCCGAGAGTTTCATAACCAGAGTCTACAGAAGTATGAGGGCTCCATTTCAGATGCAATCACAGAAGACTAGTTGGAGGAGGTCAAGATAGGCTTCAGTTCGATTTGTGCTCAGAAGGAACACTAGGTGTCCTTGGTTGTGACGATGCTGCGTGGAGAAGCAAGCCAGTGGTTGTTCTTATTCCTTGGGGATCGTGAGGAGTCAGCAATCTCATGGGAGGATTTTCAAGACAGGTTTAGAGTCGAGTTTCTTGCTTCGATTGAGAAGGCGTCTAGTCTCTAGGAGCTTCGTACCCTTCGACATGGGAGCTACAGTGTTCGAGAGTTTGGAATCCTTTTCAGGAACGTTCTATGATATGCTTCAGACCTGTTACCAGATGAAGAGGCTAGGGCGAGGAATTTCGAGGTGGCTTTGCGTCCAGAGATCCAGTGCCAGGTCACCCCATTTATGCTAAAGACATATCTTGAGGTGCTGGCAAGGGAAGAGGTTGTTGAGAGGACATTGCCTAGGACATGATCCTCACGAGAAGGGACTCGCCTTGATTCCTCACGAAGCAAAGTTGTGGTCCGGTGATCCTATTTTTCAGGGAAGAAGAGTTTCTGTTCACCTGGGGGTAGGTCCAAGCCCTTCCCATCCTGTTTCTCTAGAGGTAGCAACTCTCAGGCCTATGAAAAGGTATCAGATGCTTGTTTTTCTTGTGGTGGCCATGGTCATCAGAAGAGGGAGTGCCCGACTTTTTAGAGCAGTCATCGTGCACCGAGGGTTCCACTCCAGGTTCCTTCATTGAGGCAGTTCTAGCAGAGGCACCAGCAGTGGGATGCACCAGCTTTAGATCACCCGAGGGTAGATGGAGCAGGCAGAGGACAGCCCCATGACGCTCCCCGTCCTCAGAGAGCAGAGTGCGGCCATGGTGGTGGTCATCATCAGGGTCAGAGAGGTCGTGGAGGAGGTCATGGTCAGCTTCATGCTCTAGCGTTTCTAGCCCTAGGTGAGCCAGATGTCTTTTTAGTTACCCTTTTCTTGTTTTCTACCTCGGTGTATGCCTTGTTTGATTTAGGAGAAACACACTCCTTCATATCACCTACCCTTGTCCATGATTTGGGTCTTGAGGTAGAGAGGCTACCAGTGCCCTTGGCGTTGACTATGCTATTTGGAGGTCGAGATGACTTGTTTGAAGTATGTAGAGATTTTGAGCTAGTGTTGGGGCGACACCGCTCTTGGGGGGATTTCCTATGTTTATGAAAACAATCATATGATGTCATACTTGTCATGGATTTGTTGTATTCGGGGCAGGCTATTGTGGATTGGAATAGGAAGAAGGTCATTTTCTTTGATGAATATGGAGAGAAAGTGGTGTTTGTTGCTGAGAGACATCCTCAGATGAGTCGTAGACGAGTTCCATCCTTATCATCCATGATGGCTGGGATGATGCTTAGTTCTTCAGAGGTTCAACAGTTGGCGTTTCTTAGGGTCGTAGATGAGTACCCCGACGTCTTTCCAGAAGAGGTTGTATCCTTACCCCCTCGACGAGAGAACGAGTTCGGGATCAAGATATAGCCACAAGCTTATACTATCTCTATGTCTCCATATAGGATGACCCCTTTTATGTTACGAGAGCAACAGATTCAGATTGATGGTCTATTGCTATGTGGTTTTTTTCGGCCAAGTGTGTCACCGTGGAGAGCGCCAATTTTGTTTGTGAAAAAGGCTGACTGCAGTTTGCGGTTGTGTGAAGATTATCATCGATTAAACAAAGTTACAATAAAGAACCGTTATCATCTTCCACGGATTGATGACCTATTTGATCAACTGAAGTGTGCAAGTTGGTTCTCAAAGATCGACTTTTAGTCAGGATATCATCAGATGCGTGTAAAGGATGAGGATATCCCGAAGACTGCTTTCCATTGTCGTCATGGGCATTATGAGTTTGTTGTAATTCCATTAAGCATGATGAATGCTCTAGCTGTTTTCATGGGGTTGATGAATGCTGTGTTTCGTGAATTCCTGGAAATTTTTTTTGTGGTTTTCATCGACGACATCCTTGTGTACTCCACATCTGAAGAAGAGCATGCAGAGCATCTACGAGCCGTTTTGGGAGTTCTTTTCCAACATTGGTTGTTTGGGAAGTTTTATAAGTGTGAGTTTTGGGCTCAAGAAGTTCATTTGTTGGGGCCTGTTTTTTCCCAATAGGGAGTAGCTGCGGATCCGTCGAAGATAGAACCTGTGGTGTCTTGGGCAGCTCCCAAGACCGTGTCAGAGGTGCGAAGTTTCCTTTGCCTCGCAGGCTGTTATAGGAGGATTGTAGCCAATTTTTTCCGAGTTGCGACTCCTCTGACAGTGTTGACCAGGAAGGATAAAGTGTTCATATGGACTGATCAGTGTAAGGTAGATTTCAAATATCTAAAGGAGAAGTTGGTATGTGCTCCAGTCCTTTGTATTCCTATGGAGGGAGTCCAGTTTGATGTTTTCTGGGAAGCTTCACATCTGGGGATAGGTTGTGTTCTCATGCAGTAGAGGACAGTTGTTTATTATGGGTCTCAGGAGTTGCGTCCCCATGATTGCAACAATGCCACCCATGATCTTGATTTGGGAGCTGTGGTGTTTGCTCTAACGTTTTAGAGACATTACCTCATTGGTGAGAACTTTGTGGTTTTCACCGATCATAAGTGTTTGAGGTATGTTTCTCCCAACGTGACATGAACTTGAGGCAGCGTCGGTGAATGGAGTTATCGCAGGAATACGACTTTGAAATATCATATACACCTAGAAAAGGGAATGATGTAGATAATGCACTAAGCCAAAAGTCATGTAATGATGTTTTGCGTGAATCTGGTGATTCGTGGAGAGTGATGGAAGAGATATCAGCTTTGCATCTTGATATGGGAGAAGTTGGGGATAGATGCTGTCTTTTCCAGATGATTGTGCAGTCATCCCAGATGCAGAAGGTGGAAGAGTCTCAGTTGGTTGATCTAGAAGTGGATGTTTGGAGAGACATAGTTGTTTGTAGTGAGGCCCCTGATGGTTGGTCAGAGGATGAACAACACAGAGTGTTGTATCATGGAAAGCTTTTTGTTCCCTTGGCGATGCACAAGACGCCTCTCCGAGAGATCCACAGTTCACCCTTGGCAGTACATCCTGGTGTGACAAAGATGTACTGATCCTTGAGGAGTTAGTTTTGGTGGCCTGGGCCAAAGCGTACTGTTGCATAGTGTGTGTCTCAATGTTTAGTCTGCCAGAATGTGAAGGCCGAACACCCTGTTCCTGGTGGTCTTCTCCCACAATTAGAGATTCCTCAGTGGAAGTGGGAGGACATCTCAATGGACTTTGTTACAGGTTTACCTTGAGCTCTGAGAGGACATGATGCTATATGGGTGGTAGTGGATCGTTTAACAAAGTCGGCCCACTTCATAGCGATCAAGGAGTCGAGTTCAGTGGAATTTTTGTCGAGGCAGTACCTAGAAGAGGTGGTGAGACTTCATGGAGTACCTATGACGATCATTTAAATCGAGATCCTCATTTTACCTCCAGGGTGTGGAGAGGTCTCCAGCATGCTTTTGGATCTCACTTGTGCCTTAGCACTGCTTTTCATCCTCAAACGGATGGCCAGACAGTTCGAACCCTCCAGACTCTTGAAGACATGTTATGCTCTTATGTTATTGATTTTGAAGGTTCCTGGATGAAGCAATTATAGTTGGTAGAGTTCTCTTACAATAATAGTTTTCACTCTACCATCGGTATGGTGCCTTTTGAAGCCTTGTATGGTCGGCCATGCCGTTCTTCGTTATGCAGGACTGGGGTCGGAGAGTCAGTAATTCTTGTACCAGAACTAGTGCAGAAAAAACAGAGATGGTTCAGGTGATTCGTGAGAGGATGAAGATAGCACAGGATCGTCAGAAATCATATGATGATCAAAGAAGGAGACCCTTAGAGTTTAATGTTGGGATCATGTGTTTCTGAAGGTGACTCCCCGTTGTGGGCAGCGATGGTTTTGTCATGGAAGTAAGCTTTCTCCCCAGTTTGTTGGGCCTTTCGAGGTGTTAGCTTGTGTTGGAGCTGTGGCATATCGAGTAGCACTTCCCCCTCCGATGAGTCAGATACATGATGTTTTCCATGTATCATAGCTCTGTCGTTATCTTCATGCTGAATCTCATGTTATCGATTGGGGAGAGATCGATATTGATGATGTTGAAACCTTTGAGGAGCGATCTGTTTAGATCCAAGACCACCAGGAGAAGGTGTTGCGTGGGTGTTCAATCCCCTTCATTCGGGTCGTGTGGCGACATGGTGTCATGGAGGAGAGTACATGGGAGCGTGAGTCACAGATACGTGCTCAGTACCTAGAGTTTTTTAATATTTAACTCCTTTCATGTAATGATGTCTCATGTGGTTAGACCTTTCATGTTTTATTTGTCTACCTTGATGTTATGTTATGACTGAATTGTTTGAAAATGGATTGATTGTTCCCCTACTATCAGATGTCGTAGTTTTGATCCAGCATTTGAACAACTAATGGTGCTTTTCCCCTACGAGGAATATTACGGGGTGGTTGTTTGGACCCCTCTTTTCTTTTAGGTTGGTTTTTAATTCTCGAGGACACGAATGTATTGAGAGGTATCTAATGCAATGGCCCAGACCTCTCTGATCCATTACATTGTGAAAATGTGGTGTTGGAGGGGTTCTGAGAGATCACGGTGACTTATCCCTAACACTTTACAAAATTTCCAGTTCTGTGAACAGTGTTTCCAGTTTTATGAACAGTATCAGTAGGTGAACAGTGTTTCTATCAGTGAGGTTCAGTGAACAGTGTTTCCAGAACGGTGACGTTCGTACGGTGACCTTCTAATGGTAAACATGAACAGTGTTTCCAGAATGGTAACCTTCTAACGGTGACCTTATAACGGTAGACTTGAACAGTGTTTCTAGAATGGAGACCTTCTAACGGTAGACTAGAACAGTGTTTCCAGAACGGTAACCTTCTAACGGTGACCTTCTAACGGTAGACTTGAACAGTGTTTTCAGTAGGGTAATCTTCTAATGGTGACCTTCTAACGGTGGACATGAACATTGTTTCTAGAACGGTGACCTTCTAACGGTGACCTTCTAACTGTGTCTTGAATAGTGTTTCCAGAACGGTGATGTCTAACGGTGACCATTTCGTTCCTTTGCAAAATTTTGAGTATGTGAACTTTGTTTCCAGCTTCCTACAGTTTCTCCCCTTTGACGTTTCCTTTGACGTAATATACATTTAAAGCTTCGTTTTTAGGACTCTTAAGGCCGATTCAAATGCCATAAATACTATATTAATTATTCCATATGCCGGGATGTATTTACTTGGTCAAGCCACGTTGGTTAATGTGATTCGTGTTTAATGGAGAATTAACTGGATCTTAAACTTTCGACCCGTTAAATCTTCAAAAAGGGACAAGATATCATTCTCCCTTGTTATTTCCCTTTGTTCTCAGCTAAGAGACACTAGAACCTTTCAATCATTCCCATCGGACTTTCATGATCAATCATTACTCCTTGGATTGGTTCTGCTATGTTTTGGATGCAACCAAGCTGTGTCGGTCAATATTGCCAATAAGGTATGTTTTATCGTAATTCATTGGGGATCATCATCTCTTGTTTCTACCTTCCATATTATACCATTTAATTTCAATGATTCTTATGGGTTTTCATTTTGGTTGGTTGGTACTATCGTACGTGGCATCCTCTGGTGGATGCAGTTGTCGTGAGAGGAGGATTGTGACCCGTTGTGTGGATAAAGGATGTCAAGAACTGTTTGTGGTAGGGGATTCATGGATTCTCTAATTGTATATGTGCAATCTTAGAATTAGCATGATTTAGTCCTTTGGATCACCATGAAATGGACCTAAATAAATACTTGAACCCGATTAAAAGAATTGGTTGATCGAATGTTGTTACTTTATACAGTGATAACGGTTTGCCTCATGTTTTTCTAGATAGAGTGATATCTATGTTTTATTTTATTTGTTGTTCGTTCATGACATAAATTGATAATGAACGTAATGACGGAATTAATTGTTAATTAATTGGCTAAAGATAAAGAGGCATGTAAATTAATTTGGTTATTTCGGTTGTTGTAGTTGTTCTAATTTTAGGATAATCAAATTAGGGAAGTAAGAATGGTTATTGAATTTTGATAGCTTACTGATTAGGTATCCCGTAATTGGAACCTATGAATAACAAATTTGCTATTTCAGTATGTATTAAAGAACAGATTATGTGGGAATTTCTAAAAGGGTTCTGAGTTACCCTCTTGTTTGTTAAAGGGTCAAGAGCCCATGGTTGCGACTGTTGTTCTCCTGCTGCTTGTGTGGTGATGTAAAATTGGTTGGCTGTTGTGATATGTGGAGGCATAGAGGCCTTGTGGTTGTGGGAGCAGATGATGCCTAGAGTGGCGAGATGCATTAGTTTATGCATGTGGGTGTCGGGGAGGACCCTAGGGGTGACGGAATGGGATTGATGTGGTTATTGGATTCCTGTGGTTTTCTTTGAATGTTAAGCATCATTTCTTTTCCCCACTGCTCAAGACAGCTGGTCTTGCTACCCTTCATCCGAAGGAGGCGAAGACGCGCGAGGTATGCCATGTGCTTTCCGTGTTTAGCCTCTCGAGGTAGAATGGGTCTATGATCTTTCTATAAGCGGAAAAGACTCGACGAGTAGTATATCTACTCACCGTGTTGAGCCTCCATTGTGTTTAGAAGCATAGGACGCTTTTCTAGAATGCCTGGGAATATGGAAAAGTAATTCTGTAATGAATGTTTGATTAAATGGTGATAATCCACGGGTATAGAGATACTAGAATTTAATGTTGATGTGAATATTAAAAGGAGCAGTTGATTTTGAATCTGATGCCAATTCAGTTTAATGTGGAATTGTTCATGGATAATTAATGTTTAAAGAAGTAATTAATGTACAGTGGAACTGATAAAATGAGAATGGAGTAATCTAATAAATCTCTTCAAACTTTTTTGTGCTTATCGGATACATATTGTTAGAAGTAGAAGCCTAGAGTCTGAGAGATGTTAGCTGCAGTTGTATCTAAAACTAGGTAATGCCCATTGTGTGGATGTGAGTTATATATATATTCTGTACCTTTTGTGTTTCTATATGGTACTCCACCCTGTCGGTAAGGGCAACCAACACCCTGGGGATTCGGAGCCCTGGGGGGTGTTTTCCCCAACATTCCGATGGGAGGTTAAATGGCTGTCTACCCCCCTTTATCCCTTCTCTCTTCTCTTGGTAGATATATATGCCAATAGGCACACCATTTAGTTTCCCCATATATTTGTGTAGAGGGGTGTAATGGCTTGTGGTTATTTCAGACACATATATTTTGGATATAGTATCTTATGGACTACTATAGGTGTAACCTGTATTGGTTGTGATGGCTTGAGGATCCATACACGGTGTATGGGCTATAATGGCTTGATGTATAATACTCGATGTATGATACATGTTATACGGACTGTAGTGGCTCCCGGAACATAACTGGTTACTTTCGTTTGGGAGGATGGTGTGGTGCTTTGCCCAGGTGTCTCCGTGAAAGGCTTTGTGGTGCACGAGGTGCAGATTGTGGAGCTTAGCCCAGGTGTCTGCGGGAAATCCATTGGAGAGAGATGAACATGATGTATGTCGTTGGGGAAAAGCTGAAAACCAATGGGGAAGTTGTAGCGGTGTACCCTTGATAATCATTAACATATGTTGTTTTCTTGTATTCATTACTTTGTTATAGCAGCCATGGTGAGGATGGGAACTTAGTATACATATTTAGGTGAAGATTTAGTTTCATTTGTTGTTCACTGGGCTTTAGCATGCTTTCTTTACTTTTGCACGATACGATTGGGGAGGATCCTACTGATTATAATATTATACTCACCCTATGTATATATAAAGTGTTTTTCAGGTCACATGGAGCAGGTTGCGGATCAAGCTGGTTACTACTAGCTTGTGGTTAGAGGAGGAGCTGTTCGGGCTTGTGGTCGCTGCCGTTTTACTTTCATTTGGGTACTTTTAGATTCCCCTTTCAGTTGTAGTAATTTTTCATGACATTTCATATATGTAATTGGATTTCTTTTATATTTCAGTTCTGAGTTGGAGTTTATTGGAGTGTAATTTATCTCTCTATTCTACATGTGTTCTCTTAGAGGGTAATGCCTCCCAGTTGTGTGTTTATTATACCCTCGGTGCTAGTCGCCAACCCGGGGCCTACTGGAGGCGGGACTCAGGGGTCATTATCTCTCTTCTCAAATTACCGACTCAGGAGGGGTACACATTGTGGGGAGGGGGTCGTGAAACTTTTAATCCTGAAATATTTTCTCTTCAATATTTTTTAATGAAATTAATTTTTATTTATTCAAATTTCTTTATAGTTATTAGTTATTTTTGATAGCTATTATGTTTATATTACCATTAGTGATCATATGAGTTAAACCATTTCATATGTTTTATTTTTTCCCAGGATAAGAACATATATTTTATGAAGGATTTGTAGGGACAAGATATGAGTTTTAGGTATTTCCAATAGAGTTAATATGTTTTATTTCAATTAATGTTATAATTTAATACATAGTATTTTATCTAATCGACCAAATCTACTAAACTATTCATTCCCATGGGATGTGAGTGCTTCTTCATAAGTAAAAAATAAATAATTGAAGGCACCGACTATAGGCTACGTGGGTCGGGGACTTTACAACCGCTATCAAAATAAGTTTACAATAAATGTAGGAAATGTTATTTAGAAAACATATGTTAGGGAATATAATCCTAATATATACTTTAACAATAATTATTGAAGAAATTACATGAATTTTTTACGACAGATATTATGTGGTCTTCCTGGAAATATATCCATGTCTGGATACTACAACTGGATGTGGTTCTTGCAAAAATGTACCTAGGGGTAATAAATCTAACAAGTTTCATTGGTCATGACTCGGTGTAACCTACTACATGACGACAAGCCTTATTGCACACTTTTTTTGACTATCATATGAGAAATGGTTTGAATAATTTACATTTTCATTACAAACCATTATTATCAACTAAAAAGTAAATATGACCCCAATGAAACAAATGATCAATATTCTAATATCTATGATGCATAAAATGTTAATTTATATTGATTATGATACCATTTTTGGCATTGTAAACTATTATTCAAGATTTTATGAGGTATTCCAGTATATTTAATTATTTAGAAATGGTTCCTTGATGGTTATTTAGTTAATAATATATTAAAATTTCTGTGTATATAGTTTTTTAAAACCTTTATTCTGTATTTTTTATTGTCATCTATAGAACAAACATGAATTAAAATAAGAATGATCATAAATAACACTTATCAATATTTTAGGGGATTTATGTTAAAGGATAATTTTGAAATCATGCCTAGATGATTTTTAAACATTTATCAACATCCAATCTACCTGCAAGAAACTTTAAATGTACCTCATGCATCTATTATTCATAGAATGTTTTGTGGATCATGGATTGTATATGAATAAATATTTTATTCTCACTTATCGTACTATTCAAGTGATTGAAGTTATTACTGGGATATATATGAATTTTTACCCCAATCAAACCGTATGATGCTCTCGTCAATCTTGAGGAAGATTTAGAATTGGGAAAAATCCAAGATTCTTATTTGAATGGAATAATAATTTTTTCATATCATATAAAGTGTTAATAATAATTTTTAGATCTTTAATTTCAACACTATAAGATTATTTTTTAATGGTGATGTTTATGTAGATGTACAAAAATGATATATTGAAATTAAAACCATCATAAATAAATATCAATGTCCTCATCATTTCCATACAGAAGACACAAGTATGATTTGGAAACGTATATATAGAGGTTCTTTAGGATAACATGAAGTAAAACTAGCATCCCTATACCCATTATCATTACGAGAGAAGCCTACAATGAAGACCTTAAAGATTGTATGAATTTTTTGTTTACTAAAATTTTCTGTGTCTAGTGATCTTAATAAAACAGTTTTGTAGAAATTAATCGATAAAGTATTTATTTATTTGTATTCATTGAAAACATTAGTGAATATCCTTATTTAATGAATTTATATGATAAATTTTTTGTAATTTATATCAATATAGTTTTATAAAAAAGGACAACCTATAGTTCTGTTGACAAACCATTTCATCTGGAAAGGCCACAAGGATTGAACCCCTAACTGAAGCACGTCAAGGGTGAAACACCTAACACTATCCTACATGAAGCCCAAATTAGAATGAAATTATTATTAATATATGTTATCTTTATTTTATAGACATACGTTTTAACAAATAAGTAGGTATGGGTATGGAAAATGATTTGTTTATTAAGTGACTAATGTTATTTTGGATGAAATTTTCCATTTTCGGGATCCTATAAGATTAAAAAACATGGAATATTATGAGGAATAAATGATGATTTGTTTCTTGAATAAGTTTATTGGTTTATTGTAGATATATGTTGATTCATGTTATTTATGGAAATTGTTAGAAGAGAATTTGTTTTTTAAGAAATTATATTCTTTTGTATTAGACATTATGATAGATTGATTTTATCTAGAATACTATGTGAAAAAATACTAATTTTTTTGGGTTCAATCTGAGTTTATTCTTTTTTTTAGAAATATGGTTATTTTTTGAATGATCTGTGTTGAAATTTGGGCATTACTATAGAATATTGTAAATTAATGTTATTTTTCATCATATTAAGGTATATTAATTTTGTGTAACAATCAAATCGTATCATAAACATATTTTATTGGTTAATTTATAAAGATAAGATGAATAGATAATTATATTTTTTTTTATTTTTTGATCCCCAAACATTGAATAACATTTATTAGGAATAAAAAATTCATCTTGAACATTCATTTCCAGGTATATGGAATAATGTGAAAATATATCAAACAACAACTAAAGGATGTAATTATTATTAAGACATGGAAATTAATCACGTATTTGTTTTTTGATCAAGTTTATATCAAGAAATAAAATGAATCCATTAACTCTAGGAAATTATTTTTAAATGAAAAAATTATCTGTTAACATTCCTTAATAAGAAATTAATGGTATTTTAACTGATGAAAATATTTATGGTTTTGTTATTATAATATCTATAATGAACTTTCTTATATCAATATCAATCAAACTTGAAGGTTATATTTCTATTCCATGTCCATTTTTTCACTTTCTGTTGATATTCTAATATTCTAATCTTTATATTGTTATGACCTTTGCATTTATCTTTACAACATTTTAAGAGGGTGTTTTATTAACACTATTTCTAATGTTGGCTTCCTCGAAATGAATTTTCAAATATCAATCAATCATTTTCAAAGTTCAATTTCAAATTAAGAGGAAAAATTTATTGATGTATGATAGAATGTGACACCCAAAAATTTTATGGAAAGTATCTTCTTAAATGAATTTAATTTCTTCAATATTATAAATTATATGCAACACCAAGCTCTAAAAAACCTTGTTAAACTGTTAAATATTATAATTTTAACATTTCTATTTACTTTTTCTATGTTAATATGATTAAATAAATTATTAAAATATATTTTATACATGAATTAATTCTATACCAATTATTCTGAATTGAAGGAAAATTGAATTTAAATGATATATATAAAAGAAGAATATTTTTATTCCCATAATAAAATTATATATTAAAAAATTAAATAAATCAACCTTTGAGAAATTTATTAGTGAAATTTATATATTATATCTTTTTGATGAAATATTATCATGGTCATAGAAAAAATATTTTTAGTGGTATTGGATAAGTTTAAATCAAATTTTACACATAAAAATTCTATGTTTTTCTAAATATAGTTTTACCATATTTTTCTTGATACTTGTTTTAAATATAAGTTTTGATACATTTTTAAAATATATTTTACAAGATAAACATTATTTTTGATAGATTAGTATCAAAATTTATTTTGGTCAATTTTTCTAACTTTCATCAAATGGTACATGTTTTATGATTAGTAATGTGACCATTGGAATAATAATGTGACCATTAAGAATAGTATTGTATAAAATAGAATAATAAATTCACCTTTTAAAGTATAAATAAAATTTACTATGCTCATATATTAAAATATTATATATATTTATATCATTATATAAGTAAATAAATTTTTCCAATCGATTGATTAAATATTGATATTTTTTTGAAACATAAATGTTTATTTATTAAATTTTGATTTAAATAATGACTTCTATTAAAATATATTATCATAAAAAATATTTATAAATTAACAATTTATCTTTTAATGATAATAAGATAATTTTATGAGACCTTAATTAAATTTTAAGCGTCTTATACAAGTACAAATATTATAAAAATTATTATTATTTTGAGTAAATGATGATTTTATTTAAAAATGAAATTACCCATGATTATAAAATTATTTTAATAAAATATAGTCTAGATTTAAATTACATATGTAAATAAACTGTTTGGGTAAATATTAGGGATTTTACAAAAATAATAGAATTTTTATGAATTGTGAAATACGGTAATTTACAGTATAAGTAAATAAATGGATTATTGATTCATGGATGATGTTAATATGAGGTAATAACCCATTTTTTATGACTCTCATTCACTATTTACTTTCTTTATTCATAAAAATTCCAACTATTTCTTGCATTGATCCAAAAATATATACTAATGATTGAAATTACTAAAAAACACCCCTCTATTATATTATAAAATACCACACCTCACCACCCCTTATATTCACACCTATATTTCCTTAAACCATGCCATATTTCTATCTAATAATTACCCAAATCGTTCCCCTACTTTAGTTTCTTATTGTTCTCACCCAAAATCCCATTTTCAAGTTCCTTGTGGTGGTTCTCAATGAGAAGTATTCAAGAGGTGATTTCTTTTTCGTTCCCTTCCAAAATCATTTAATTTTTTTCCATCCTTTTCTTGACTTAAATATTATTAACAAATATGAATTATAACTTTATTATCATATATATGATTAAAATTTAATATTTTACTATATAATTTATCATCAAAATCTTTCTCCCCCACCATTTTCTTCCAAAAATGAAAACATAGTTCGTGATGTGTCGATTCACCTACAACATGGATGATGCGAATTCTTTTTCCATTACCATATTCAAAGATGGTTATAAATAATTAATTTTGACAAAAAAATATTTTATTATACATATTTTGGTTTCTATAACTAGTATATAAACATGATATTAATTAACATGGTTAATCTTGTTTATGATGATTAGAAAAACAACCATAATAACTTAAATGATTATCAACAATGTTTTATCAAATGAATCATCCTTATGTATGGAATCAATTTGTTATATAATACCATTAAATATAACTTATTTTCATTAATAAAATATAATTTATATTTTGGATAACTATCTCCATTTAATGTGATCTGTCATACATGTTTACTAGTAAACCATTTATGAAAACCAAGGACACGAACATCCCTGACCGATGATATAGATTCATATAACTCATCACAAATGTCAGAAATTAACATAATAATATTTTAAAAAATAAAATAAATGTTTAATATATTATTATGTTTGTTATTAATAAAACTAATTTCATTTTATTATAAATTAATGATAGATACATAACACGATCCGACATTTGGTAACGGTTTTCTCATCTCACATTTATTTCAATGAGATATGTATTATTCACTACTATTTAATTGGTGTGGTGTATTTATAATTACCATTGATGTATTATATCATTATTATATATATTTTATTGATAATTATTTCTATATTTTATGATAATTAATTATACGGGGCTTATGGTTAGACTTTTTTCAATGTGATAAGCGATTTTATGCAAATTTTCATTTCTCATCCAGGTTATGATTTATCTCTCTTAAGCCCCATGTAATTATTATTTATTTTTATATAATTATTATAAATTTTATTTATATTTTCCAAAATAATTTATCCACATCATTTATTTTGTCATTTATAGGGAAGTATATGTATTATAATCTTCCCTTCTAAATTTATCCAAATAATCAAGCCTAATTAAAGGGAAAAAACATATTTATTATATGTTTTCAGGTAAAATAATTAATATATTATAAGACAAAATTAATTTTCTAAAAACTATATTCTTGTCATGAAATAATGTATTTGATCATTTCTGGTATTTTATAAACAATTATTATTTTTTCTATTATAAAACCACTTATATATTTTTTTTTAAATAGCACAAAAGTTGTCCATTTCTAAAATTATTGAATTTTTTTTACATTTTTTCACATTATATGGACCAAATTTGTTCTTAAATCATAAATTCATGGTACTGATGTCGTATTTTCTAGGATATAAGTGTTTTCAATCTGATTTTTTTTTTAAAAATACAAATGAATATCTAAAAGAACACTTTTTCTCTACGAAAATGGTATTTCTCTAAAGATTTTCTCAATGATTTTATTAGAGTACTCTTTTCTATTATTATGATTAATATACACAAAGGTGTTATGGGATACATTGATATAAATATATATTTTTATTTTATATACTATTAATTAATTGTACACATTATGTGATGGGAGGGTCCCGCTATAACCCCCTAAAGAATCTGTGGGTCTCAAGAGACAAAGTCGACTGGGCTTTGGTCGGGCCTTACCTATTTATGTATACTTCTTTCATCAGGCCTTGATGGTATATTTATTGTTTCCTACGTTATTAATTCCCTCATTAATATTCAATTAATTAATATTCTGTGGGATTATTTTACTATTACAATATCCTTAGTTTTGTTTTATTATCATGTGATTATTTATAGAAATATTTAATTTTATTTCATTCATTCAATATTATTATATAGATTATGTTTTAATAGAATGTGTTTTCAAATATTCACCAATCTTTATATTTTATTTTTATGTATTTTTTTAACTATAGTTATTTCACTTACCAATCATATAATCTCAACCCTTTCTAATATTTTATTTTTCCCCCGGATGCGAATATGTATTTTATAAATGACTTGTGGGTATAATCTAGGATTTAATGGGTGTTTCCAATGGATTTAAAAATTTGAATTTCATTTCAATATGTAATAAAATAATTATGGTTTTATCATGTATTACAAATCTACAGAATTTTTGTTCCCTTTGGATTCAAATTATTGTTTATAAGTACTAATTTAATAACATAAGGCATTGAATCTGGGCTACTATGGTCGTGGTCTTTGTAAACATTAACCATTAAATGATAGAATAAGGATGGAATCATTCAATATTATCCAGAATAAATCATATGTAACATGAATGTGTATAATCATAGATATAAAATAATTAAAATGATCACATGGAACATTTTTTATGAATATAGAATTTCAACTTAGAATTTTTTTAAACATAAAACATATAAATAATCATTTTCTTTTAAAATAATCTTTGAAAATAATAATGATTTCTATAAAAATCATTTAAAATACTTATTGAAGAATATATACTTTCCATTTTGAAAATCAATTTTTAAAATTAATTGTTTATATAACATTTTCAAAATCTGTAAATTTGTAAATAAATTTTGAATCTTATAGAATAATATCTAAATTATAGATTTTTTCATGACGGTGGAAAATAATGTTCAAAAAATATATTTAAAAACAAATATACAATTCACATTTTAGGTACAATAAAATTAGGAACTGTTTGGAAAAGGATATGAAGATCAATTTAAAAAAAATTAATAACGCTAAACATGAATAATTTTTTTAATAAATCATTTGGAGGAATTAAAAAATTGAAAACATTTTTAGAAAAAATTATTTTGAACGAAATATGATTTTTGATTGAATGGTGAAATAATATAAGTTTTCTTTAATCAAATTATTTTCAAAACATGATTACATAAATAGACTAAAATTAATCGAAACCATTTATTCTCATTGGATAAATAGGGGATATTAAATTTTGTGATTTTAATGAGGTATAGATCATATGATCTCATCATTAGAATCATAAATATAAACAATCATGATAAATAGTGAGATTATATCATAATACCCTTAATTATTTGGTATTTTTTCTATTGTAATCATAATTAAATAGAGATCCTAAAATGGATATGTAAATCCCAAAAAATTAAAAAAAAATATTCATGGGAATTATATATAACTCACAAAATAATCATGTGTTGAATATGACATGTGTGTCATAGAATGAAAAAGAGTGATGGAAATATCTTACAACAAGTATCTACTTCCTTCATACACATTTGAACTTCCTATATAATAAATATATTTTTATTATACATATATTAAGAAACTATAATTAAATATATCAAAACATATTTTATTTACCTATGTATTTTTATTACCCCTTTACTAACAATTCCATATCAAGGTTACCTTTTAAGAAATAATGACATTCACTTTCAGGTATGTTTTGACTTCTTATTTTTGGTCACATTAATTTTATCATGGTTATATAATCTCTATAATAATAAACATGATATAAATATCATATATATTAATTATATATTTATTTATAGTGATCCAGAAATGTATTATACAATAAATTAAAGACACCGTTCATGGAGAGGGTAAGCCATACATACAAATCAACATTGTTTCCATTTTTCCAACAAAATAAAAGAATGATGTTAAACAACTTATTAAAATTATATAATTTTATTTATTTAATATATATATATATATATCATTTTTTATTAAAAAAATCGTCATTACCTAACATATAAATCAGGATCAAATCTCATCTATTCAGAGGTGGTAGTACATCATACACATGAATGACGTTATCATACTCCCAATGACTGAACGTTAAAAAGTTTAATTTCCTATAAAGTTTCAATTATAATTATAATATCATAAATATTATATATTATCAATAAATACATCATTATATCTATATTATAGATGTGGTTATATATAATTAATATCATTGGTTTGTTATGTGGTAGTCCTCCATACACATAATTGATGATTTCATAACATATTTTTGGGATAGTATAAGGATTTAGATTATGGAATTAACATAATAATAAGATTTTATATAGAATATTTATTTTATTATATAACCGTAGATTAATAATATTTAAAAAAGGTGGAAAATGAATTTTAATAAAATGTTCGACTAATGATATTACCTCTTCTTAAAAAAACATATGTAGATTTCACCAAAAGGTATCTAAGGTAGAATTTATTACCAAACTACGGATTATAAGATGTGATTATAAAATTAAGTAATGTATTTGTACATGTGTTTTGTAAACCAAAGGATTTTGGTAGCATGAAGGGGAGAGGAGAGGAGCTGGCCTTTATCAGTGAGGTGAGTGACACACATCATGTTTTTTAAATGAAAATTTTTTAATAATGTTTTTAGGTTGACATTAAGAACAATAATTGTCCATTATATAACATAAATGATATAGAATTTAATTATTTAAATAAAACGGGTTTTGAACATGTTTTTTTTGAAAATTTTAACCCTTATCTTTTTTCATTAACCCATCGTAAAACCAGTTTTTTATTTAATCGCACAATAGGAAATATTAATTAACTTTTTACAAATAATTATTGAAAAAATGAATTTTGAATACATATATCATTAAAATAATAATTATTTAATATAGAGAATCCAATTTTGTTTATTTTAATTGCATAATTATAAAAATATTAATTTAAAATTGATCTTATAGGCATTTAAGAAAGTGTTTTTCTAAATTAAAAATACTAACAATTTTATAAAGTTTTTATATAAAATATTAATATAAAATTTATTTTGATAATAAAATTTAATAAATATATATATATATATATTCTACGTAATATAATCATTAAACCAATCTTGATTTTTTTTCTAAACACATTGACAGAACTGAAAATTCTTAATAAAACTTATTATGTATTGTTGTTCATAAAAAACTTTATATTCATAAAAATTATAAATAATACACCGCAAAATAATTTTAACATGATTATATTATAATTTAATTTAACTTTTGAAAATAATATTTATTAATATTGTAATTAATAATTTTATAATAACTGTGGAAAAGGAGGAAACAACATTTTTTTAAAATATGGTTTTTAAACAGAAAATTAGACTTATTCGTATCTATTATCTAGAGAACACATAAGATAAATGTTATTCATTTGATTAGAAGTATATTATATAAATATTATTATTACATTTTAAAAAAATTATTTATTTAATTTAATTGGATAATTTTTTTTCTTCCCATAAAAATAGTTTTTCAGAAATCGTTTACCTTTATTTTGAAATGTTTTTTATTTTAATTACAAAATATTTGATCACCAATGAATTAATTATATATACACGTGTAAACTGCATATTTTTATAATTTAGTTAATCACTATCAGGCCCATAATTTTAATGGATAGGTGATAACAATAATATTATAACACAATATTTGAATATTATGTTTTAGATTCTTTAAACTCGGTGTTTCTTGTAACATACGCTAAAATAAATATTGAGTGTAACATAATATATAATAATTGTTGTTTGTAATGAAAAATATTTAAAAAAAAATTTATTGATAAAAAAATATTTCATTGAATCTCTAGGTGTTATATATTTCATCACCGGACTCCCGAAAACATATAAAAGGAATTATTATATTTTGATTATAGCTGATCACTATATGAAATTAGCACATTTGATTAAAATAAAATAAGATTAATCCCGTGACCTTCATTTAAAATATATATTAATTATTTTTAAATGTTTCAAGTAGTACCACATTCTTTCATATCATAAAGAGATATTTTTTTCTAAAAGTTCAAGATATGTCTTAAACAACCATATAGTGTTGATGTTTTTCATTTCATATGACACTTAGATATATTCAAAATATTAAAGGACCACTGAAACTATAAATATTAAAAAAAAGATCATTTTATATAGATTTAAATGGTTTTTGGGATTAAAAAATTCTTCTTATAGAGTTTTTCGCAATAATAATATTCATGCAAGCACTTAGATAGCCCTTAAGAAAGCCACTATATAAATTTTTGCATAACTCCATCATGAATGGATAATGTTGGAGAAAAGTTTATGTTAAGACCTAATATATCTACAGAAATAATAGATAAGGATATATCCATTCAGAATCACATCAATCCATATCTATGTTGATAGACAAGATATAATGAAAATTATCATTAAAACCTACAGTACTATATTAGAGACCATGTATTCCTCTGGATATATCCTTGGAATAAGTTAAGGATATTTCTAAATAATGGAAATATAATCCCAAGATATATAGTTATATTTTGAATTTTTTAACATATCATGTGGGTTTCTATTCCTTTGAAACTTCTGCCGAAAATATATCTCGTTAACAATGTATTCCATGTATATCTTCTAAGGAACCACATACATGATCCTTCACATGTATTAAATTCAAGGATCATAATAATTTATCATTATCTCTAATGTGAGAATATTTTTTGATATTATGCATCAAAACTATAATTTTCTAAAAAACAAGACCACCCACCAATAGATATTTTTTTAGAGAAACCAAAAATTTAAAGATATTTCAAGGGAACCCCAGGATGAGATGTGGCACATCCATCTTTAGTTTTTTGTATAGTGATGGAATTTTGAAAGTAGAAATTCTTTTACAAGGAGTATATTGTAATTTCATGATATTTTATGATGTGTTTCTCTTTAAATAAATTTTAATTCTTTGGTAGTTTTCATTAAATGAAACACTGATTTTAATCAAACCATGATAAACTATTAGAATATAACTATTTAGATTGACAGTTATTATCAGAAAAATGGATTATTGGGTATGAATAGTACTGAATAAATAATGAATGCAATATTTTTTTGATATATGTATAATATTAAATCAATGGTTTTCAGTTTTTTAGAAAATAAAATAGAAAAAAGTAAAAGTGAAAAATATATGTTTTTCTAAAATATTGTTTTTTCAGGGAATGTTTTTTTGTCATTAAATATTAAATTAATATATATTTAAGACTTATTATAGTCAAATATATATATTATATATTTGATAATAAATAACATTAAATAATGGTTTTTAAAATGTATGGAATAATATTAAATTTCATTTTATACTTATGATTTCATTTCTTTAAAAATGCATTTATTTTTGTTTTCCACAATAATTTTAAAATTAATTTCTACCACATGATAAAATTAAATATTGTAAAATATGTTCTATATTTGGAATCATAATGTAAACTTTTATTAATTATTCAACTTTTATGTTTTTCCATAATGAATAGTAAAAATTAAAATAAATCCACAATGGTTAAGGTTAATACATTTTTTTAATGAATGTTAATTTATTTGATATGGGTTATATTTTGATATAAAACTATTTTGTTAATATTTATTAGAATATATTAAGACTCAATTTTATTTTTACTTCAAAACTATCCATTTAGATCCAATTTCACAAGATAATGAGATTATATTATTTAAATATTTTATATAATCTAATGGGTGACCTCTCGCTGAATTATAAAATAGAACCACCTATCTAAAATTAGATGTGAATTTAGAGCCATATAACTCAGTCTATAACAGCCCCAAACCTTCGTAGATTAATTATCTTCATCCATGATCCCATGATCTTCACTTAATACCAACTTTTGGAGGATTATGTTGTATAATAAAGGAGGTCTCTCATAGATGAGGTATAAATAATAAACATGATATTTCAATTTTATTTCTATTTAACCCTTGTCTAAACCTATTGTATCCCTCATAAAAAAGATGAATTAATTTCCATAAATATAATTACAATATATAATTATTATTTAAGAACACTTCTAGAATTCTAGTTTTTACCAACAGTTCAAAAATGATATTATCGAACAGAGAACTGTTCGTATAGTATATAGCAATGTTTCGCCAAAGCATTAGACAATTTGATGTTGGTATATGCCTATTTAAATGGTTTAATGTGAACTATTGGTATATGGATATTGTAATTTTAGTATAATAATGGTTTTTATGGAACTGTGGTTATAACACTCTACCAAGGGTTTCAAACTATTGGGATAGAACTATACCAATAGTTAGTTTAAAACTATTTGTATTGTTATATTATGATTTCTTAATGAAAACCCATTTTATACATCTATACTAATAGTTTTAAAATAGATTGAATAAATCCCCATAATTCCACAACCAGCTGCAACCCCACCCTACCCATACAACCACCAAAATCTCACATTATCACCCCAACATGGTAAATTACCTGCTGCAAAACACACCAACCAATAAGAAAAGATTAATAAAAAAAGAAACAAATAAATTCATTAATCTAATGATAAAAAAATTTCAAACACAATATATACTCATTCAGAGCTAATTATCTAGAATAAGTTGTAATAAATATCAGTCAAATTGTAAAGGATAAATATTTCCATCATTACAATCACCACCATCAACTTAATTGTTAGCCCCACTATCATACGTTTTTTCATATAAATCATTATCATCAATATAATATTCTCCATATCCATCACCATCATCTAGAATATCATCATCCAAAACCACACTTTGACAACTACCTTATGCACTATATAACATATGCATTGCTAATATATATTCATAACAAGTCATGTATGTAATTAGTGAATGTGATAAATATAAGACTTCCCAAAATTTCATAAATTCAACATTGACCTATTAATTATACTCATTCTCTCATATTCCCTTATTTTACCTCATCAACATGGACTAATATTCTATTTCTCATTCATCATATTTATTCGTGTTGGTGCTAATAAGAGATACCCCTAATTTGGGATTATATCTTGTCAGCATAATAACCTTTCATAGTCGATATCATACTCTTACATGGTGGTCTTCTCTCATAACATTATGTAAATAACTATTTGGACTAAAGTTGTCAGCTTAATACTCATTAAGGGCCACAAAATTAGATTATTATAAATATAAATGGATTATTTAGATTCCAAATAGATATTAAATTTTAAATCAACAATGTGAAACTAATAATATAAGGTTTTTCTATTCGTTTATCGTGATTCCATTTTTCATCTTTACGCTCAAGAAAAAAATACCCAAGGAACAAATCCTGCAATATTCATAAACTACATATATAATGAAGTTGAATGTATAAACCAATAATTGAAAATGTGTTATTAAAAATTAATTTCAGTACTAATATAAATTTTATATATTCAATGATGCAATATTATTTTCTATAGTGAATGATTACTTTGTGCATGTGTGATATGAGTTGTATCCAAATATATATTTTATGTAATAAATTGGGAGAATTGAAAGTATGATTAAATAATTATTTTATAAATTAACGTAGTATATAATGGAAATGTAATGTCTTTATTGAAAAAAAACTAATCATGATTAAATACTTATATAGTATGGTAAATTGGAAATGTGAAATATATTCAATATGTTTTCCTATTTGGTTTTCTATGATTATATAATTTAATTTGAAATGGGTTCAAATAGCTAAAAGTAATGCCAATTATTAATTGGTGGATATTGGTTATTGTGTATATCCAATATTCATGTTTTTTTTTGATAAAAATTCACATTAAATAATTGGATATAATTTTTATTATTATATGAAAATGTTAATGATTAGTTAGTATGAGAGATTTTATGTTCATATTAGTTTTAATCCTTGTTTTTCCTATTTAGTGTTAAATGACATAAATTTATTTAGTCAATTTAAATTAAATTTTGGTATGTATGGTTCAATTAAATTGGTTTTAAATAAATTAAATTAATATTATATTAATGAAAGACCATTCATTATGTTAACCTAGTTTTTTATATATTAATTTAGTTTGGTTTATTCTTGATCTGATTAATTTATCATTATTTAACTATATTTCATATAACATTTAATTATAATTTGGTTTTCTTTTTGAATCCCTCATATGCTTAAGTATGGTATATGTTACTTTATATTTAATTATATATGTTAGGTTTAATTTGATTTATTTCAATTAAATTAAATATTATTTGTTTTAGGGTTATTTTTTTATTTTTTATTCTCTTTTTTGGATCTTTTTCAAACTAGTTCGTGTAGGTTTTTTTTCTTTTTTGATTCTCTTCCATTTGGGTTGGTTCAGTTTCATCACATTATAGCCTTTTACATTTTTATTATTAAATATGGGTTAATTATTGATTTATTTTGTGTTGGATTGGTTGGATCATGGTATATTGATTTGATTTTTTCCTTCCCTATTGGTTTTTTCACATTCATCTATATTCAGTTATAGTTTATTTTAGGCTATTTATGTGATTTATATTCATATTTTATTAATTAAACAAATAATAGTTATGTTTTATTTTCTTTTTATATAATATAAAATAATATGGTTAATTTAATTTAATTATTTATCAATGGGTTCAATTTTATGGTATAATATGTAGTGGGTTATGAGGGCCTATTTTTTGAATCATTACCGTTAAATTCTATTGTAGTCAAATTTTATTATTTTGGTTTGGTTTTTTTTCAGGTCACGTAATTTTAGATTAGTTTATCTTCATATGCTTTAGTTTGATTCACTATGTATTTTTCAGTGAATGTTTTTTTTGTTAACATTTCTTCATTTAATTTTAATTTATTAGTTATATTTCATTCTAATAAATGATTTTTAATTTCAATAATTTTATGTTCATGATTGTTTACATCTATGGAAATTAGTGTTTTAAATAATATTTTATTTAGTTTAATTTTGTTCAGTGTGGTTCATTTCATTTCCATTAATTTGTGGTTGTTCTGGTATGTTAGTTTCTTGTTAGTTTCTATATTTTTATTTAATTATTATCCATTCACATCAAATTGTTTTTAATTTTATTTTTATTATGTGTGGGTAGAGTTCAGTTTCATAATTATTTATTTAATGCTTTCCATATTTGATTGGTTATTTTTAATTATATTTTTACTCAATTTTATCTAGGTCAAATTATATTAGGTTTTTTTACGTTTTTGTTGATATTAGTTTATTTAATGATTATCAAGTTCACTATCACTCTAAAATTTCTAAAAAACTAAGGAAAGTCCAATAATTTTGTTATGTCTAACCATTTTAATATGTGTTCTTTATTTTTGTAAAAAATTATCTCAAATGACTTATTTATTATTATTATTTGGAAGATTAGTGGTCCAAATATCACCAATAAATGATCGATTGAGAAAATTTAAATTAAATAAAACAATAAAGAGACTATTTCTTTAATTAGAACGATATTTTTCACTATAAAAGGGATGTTAAATAATGTATAATATAAATGGAATCAATATATTTAGTTTATGATAATAAAATTATGATAATATGTGTATGAATATATTGTATAAAATATTAATAGATCAGTGGATGGTGATATCAAATTTGTTAAGGAGTAAAGATGAGTTGGATGACTTAGTTAACCAAGATACTCGTATTATTAAATAGTAAGAAGAAATTCTACAATTTTTGGGGAATAATATATACAGATACGCATATATGAAGTATCATTTAGATAATAATTCATTTAATTCCATAAATATATTCATTGATGGTGTTTTACTAGGAGAATAATTTTAGGGATACATAGTGGGAAAAAATACTATAGACATGCATAACATAAAAAAATTCATGGCTCATTTTTTAATGTGCATATATATGATAGAAAAATATTAGAACATAGAGTATGAATTTATTGAAATGTGAGAAAGAGTAAAATATTGATGAATATTTCAGAAGATGAAAAATAAAACTATCATTTAAAGGTGGTGGATATAGATTTCATAATATATGTAATCATATTAAAATATTGTAATAACAAAATTTTCAACTTTTCCAGATGAAGATAAGTTACATTACTGGACTGAGATCATCCAAATAATCAGATAAGAAGAATCTATGAAAAAGATAATTATAAAATACAACCATATAATGAATAAAGGTCAGATGATAATATGATTGAGAATAGAGGTGGGATCCAAAAATATTATACATACAACAACATGTATCGACACAGATCAAAATACATATATGAGAAAAGATATATTATCTTGAATAGTATATTATACAATTATCCTTATAATCTCTATCTGGTTTTTTGATGCTGAAAGATTGCATTTATTAGAATAGGAGTTGACATAAATAACCCACTAGGATGTGAGTATATGATAATATGGTTTTAATAATACAATAAATTGATGAAGACTAATGGATGGATGATATCTAGAATTTTAACTATTTTCTTGGGTGTAGTTTCAGATTAATGTGATAGTATGAAACTAAGATAAAAATAATTTCATGTTGAGTAAGATGGAGTGGACTATGATCTATTTTAATACTACATTTTTAATAGTTATTATAATTTAAGTAGTGTCATGATAATTATTGAGAATATCTATTGTAAATATTTGTTAATATTTCTGGAAGTTGATTTTTGAGATTAGAAGTCACATGTTGATAATTAGTTGGGAGACTTGATTATATAGACTTTGCAACATGATAAAAAAATAAGGAATTTATATTATACATGATGAATTTGATTTGGGGTCAAAATAATTTAAATTTGATACACATATATAGTTTTGAAATTATCTAAATAATGATGTATATAAAAATAAGAAATATGTTTATTAAGGTTATTCGATATTGATTCACATGTCACAAAACATTAGAAATAAAATATTTTGAATCTAATAACGTATTATATGTGGAGAAAGAATTAAGATGATATGTTATATGTGTTAATGAATATGAATAAAAATTTATATTTCATAAGTTCTTGGGATATACAAAAACATGGAAATATTGATCCGAAGATCATGCTGACTGGAAACGTGAAGTATGTAAAACATCTGAGGGGTTACACATATGAATGTAGCATCTAAATAGGGAAATATAATATATTTTTAATAAGATTTATTTTTAAAAATAATGATATGAAGGTGTGTTTTTGGTTAGGATACCCCAAAAACTGTCTATTTTACATAAAAAAATGTATCAAAAGAAAAATATGGGTTAATGTATAAGATGCATCGATTTCATCTGACCATCACGAATGAATTTGTTTACAAATTAAATATTCATGTTCACAAAATTAATATAAAATGTGATATGATACATTAAATATATTGTATATTTTGAATATATATGAGTTATAACTTTGCTATGAATCTATCGAAGGTTGGATATCAGTCTAATAAGATCATTGTATTTCATTTGATAATATATATGTAATAAAAGCAGTGGGGTGTATCCAATCAACATGATGTTTATTTGATTAATTAGATAGAGTTTGTTGTTATTATTATATTTATTTCTTGATATAGAAACAAATAATGATTATATATTATGTAGAATGATGTTAAAATTTCTTGTATCTTTTATGAGGAATACCAATTATAAATAATAACATAAATGCACTTGAGAATATATTTTCTTATTGGTAGGAGATAAAGGGTTTTATGATACATATAATTTTCTAATGATTTATATGGAAAGTGAATATTAGTATAAGAATTTTTATTGATGCTATCATCCTTGAAAATAACCAAAGGAAAGTTTAGAGGGATATAAAATTCAAATAATTTTTAGTGGAATTTTTTACCTTGAAGTAATTGAGTTTGTTTTTAAATTTCACAAATCAATGAAAATTTTGATCCACATAAAATTAAGTTTCACAAAATATATTCAGTGAGTCCACACAGTGAAGAACCCAAATAATGATATGTATATATATATGATGAAGAAGTTAAGAATATAAAAAATGAATATATTTCTATATGTTTTTAAAAAATTGTAAACAATTCATATAATTTATAATTGATGAAACTTTATTTATTTTTTATTAATTTAAATAGAAAAAATATAATTGTTTTGTGTATTTATATCCAATTAGGGGATGGAATCAATGTCCACACCAATGTGTGAAGGTATGTTATGGAATTTTTGTTTTTTTATTTATTTAATAAGCTTATTAAAAATTAATTTCCTTAATAAAAAATGATATATTAATGAAAATCATTATAAATTTATTTTAAAAACCTCAAATTCAATTAATACCTTGAACACAAAGCTCTTTAGATAAGATATAATTTCCTAATAATATGCTAATGGAATCTCATTCATGATATGTGTGACCCTTAAATATATACCAACTATAGAACACTATACACTATACACTCATGCATTTATGATATCCATTAATAAATTAATTCCAAGATTAATGTTTTTATCACAGCCTCACCATCATGAATATTTTAAAAAATATGGAAGAAAATATTAATTATATAAATAAAACAAGAATATAACATTATATCAATTGAATTATCTTTCACATATTTTCAAACATGTATTATCCTTTATTAAATTTGGATGGTGTCTCCATGAGAGTGGCCAAATGGGAATAATGTTAGAGAATATGATAAGGGTCTCCATAAATCTCTTAAATTATCACCCTATTATGGAAATAATTTTAGTTTCCTTTTCATACATAATCATAATATGTGTATGGTGGTTCCAAAAATCACTCATTCATGTACTCACACACCATCTAGTAGAAAATATCTCTATGAAAATAAAAATATATATATTATATCAATACAAATTATAATGACAATAAATTATGGATAGAAAAATTAATTTGCGATCCAAAAATATTCACGAGGAAATCAGATCAGTTGGTGTTGTTGGATCTCGAGGCTATTAATGAATATTAACCTATATAAAATGAGTGGGACCCAATGTCTGCTCCAGAGTCTCATTTTGTGTTATAGTATATGTTAAAAGATAATGAATCTATAATCTCAAGGAGAAACAAGTAGAAAGAAAATATGATGTCATAGATGTCTGTGAAAATGTATAATATGGATGGGGATTAGGAACCATTATTAGATAAGGGAAATATTAGTGAGGAAGATTAAATGAAAGTAATGGTGATGATTTTGGAAAACTAAATATATCGGGTGCCTCTAAAGATGTGTTTTCATAAGAATGTGTGCTAGATGTCATGTCAGGGGAAGGGACGTGGTGTGATCATGTGCATCACGTGGTGTTTGTTACTCTAAAACCACCTCATCATATCATCTTGTTGAGCACTACTACCACTAGGCTCATTGGAGAATGATTTTCTCCTATAAAAGAGATCTCTATTAAAAGTTAAAAAATTTTATCTCATTTCATTATATGTTATTTAAATATATATATTTGAAATTAAGTATTTGACAAAATTCAACAATGGAGGGACACACATCTCTCTAATTTAGTGATTATTGTATTTCATCCTTTTCGCCTATATCTCAAAAATGTTTTTAATTTATTGAATTTTATATAAATACGACATTAACTATAAATCTGTAATATTTTTTTATTTAAAAGTAGTATTTTACCACAACATAGTATTATTCAGAGACACTGGTATTAAATAGCCAAAACCACCTTTTATAAGAAAATAAATGATTATCGTGGGACTATGTGATTTCCATAAATTAATAACCTATAATTTTTTAAAAATTATTATATGAATATATGAGAAAACTCATTATGATTAATCACACTCAAAGTTAGAAAAGCAATTTATAAATGACTAAAACAATGGTAAGTAACTTACGTTAGTTCATTATTTTTTTAAAAATCAATTGTGCGTGAATAATAAGTGGATTTTAAACATTCTCATTATAAATATACTATATAGAGTTAAACCAAATTATATTACAACAAATAAAATTAAATAAAAAAACTATTTGCATGCTTAGTATTTATAATTATCCATAAAACTAATATCATTCTTTAAAAATAACAATAACTAGTATGTACCTAATATTCACAATGATAGAAAATAAAAATAAAATAAAATAATATATAGCATATACAAAAAGACAATCTACTGAGATAATATAAGAAATATATATAAATGATTTAATTATAGATTTATATTTACTTATTAATCCCCAGTATATAAAATTGGAAATAATGATTAATTATTTATATTATTTTACTCAATTAAAACCTCTAATTAGTACTAACATTCATATTAAAAAACAAATTAAAACATGAAATATGTCATGAAATTCTTATTGTGCATACCAGTCAATCTCTAACATGATACATGAACCAAAATAAAGGTTACCTCCAAGAAAATATAATACATATAATTAAAATAATCGTTAATTAAATGAATCCAAAATCCATAAATAATAATCAACGTTATTCATTGAAACCGATGAATAAATGAAAATATAATTTTATAGAATATTTTCTTCATTTTGAAATTACCAATTAAATATTGAGGAATAATCGAATGAAAAATGTAAGGGATGAGAGATTGGTGACGTTCGTGAATGAAACTGAAGGTCATAGGTTCTGGATCTTGATGGGAGTGAAATTGTATTATATAGAATATTTTATTTATTCATGTTTTCTTATTATTTGGTATTTATTTTTTATATATTATATTTATGAAATAAATATAATTAATTAGTTATAAAATATTACCTACCATCTTACCTTTAGAGTAGTTTGAAACTATGACCTCATTCATGCATACGTGCGAACCACCACCTCCACAAAGTAATGTTATTCATTTTTCAATTCCACATTAAATGGATTATAAAAAAGATATATTTAATTAACAGACATGATATTTATGATATATTAATGTTTTTTTAATTGTGATATATTTTTTATATTTCAGTCATTTCATCTATTTAAAAAAAGGAAATATCATTCAAGCGTATATAATGATTATTGTATCCATAAAGTTGTGTAATAATTTTTTCAACACTACTTCATATGATTGGTTATGAGATTTTATATAATAAGTTAATAATATACATATTCCATCATTAAGTTTAAAAATATGATAAACCCATGACCAAAAGTCAAATAATAACACTATATAACTAAATCATGGATGGAAAACATACCGGTTATCACCCGAATATAATTTATAATGAAGAAATTGTTTATAAATGGATAACCTGAATTTATGAATGAAATATAAAAAATAATTTGTGATGGAATATTGTTTTTAGATATATTTATAATAAATATATAACTATTATATAGAAGGATTTAATGTTTATAAAGAAAGATATGACTTGATGTAAATGTTTGTGTTATATTCACAATTATATTTGAGATTACAATTGATAAATTTATATTTAGGGAAATTATATGGTTATTATCCATTAAACCCCACATATTTTTTCCCTATGTTTATTCTATTAATTTTATGTATTAATAATATTTTCCTCTTTTCAAAACATAAAATGACTGAGATTTGTTTAAACAATTATTAATCTTATTACTTCTTTTGTCTACTAACTTTTTCCTCTATGTCCATGATCATTAAATTTATATTATAGAAGTTTCAAAATAGAAAAGAAATTTTCTAAAATGATCATTTTAATTAACATTTTATTTATTTTCAATATCTTAAAATAAATACTTTTTAAAGTATTTGTCTAAACAAGTCATTCGGTACATTTTGTAATATGGTGAAAAAATGTACTCTTGTAACAAATACAAAATGAAAATACATTACACTATTCATGAATTTTATTTACATTTCAGATTATATTTTAATTCTCCATGTATAGTTTCAAATAATATAATTTTACAAATTTTATATGAATTTTAAATTAAAATTTTATCTAAAGAAAAACATATTTTTTCATGTTTTCAAATAAAAATAAAATAATTTTTATTAATATTTTCCATCAATGGAAAAATCATTAAATGATTATTATTATTATTTACTTGGGATACGATATTATGATACCATCTACTTACTTTCCCTATATATATTATGATAATGATTATTTATGGATGATTCTATGAAACCTCTTTCATTCCTATAGGTTAATTATGTTTCAATGAATCATTATTAATATAATTTCCTTTCAAAGGTTTAGTCATTGATTAAATAATTAAATATTTATGACACTAGTTTCCATTTTAATGGTTATGATAAGATAATATTATGAATGTTTTATGATCTTCTGACATATATATGTATGGTCTTAAGTATGTAATAGGATGGTCAATAATTATATAGCTCTAATGCATTGGGTAATGGTGGAAATCTCATAATATAATAAGGAATATAATGCATCGTAATTCCAATTTTGGAAGGTAATAATTCAAATAAGATATTTAAGAGTTTGAAACCTAACTAAGGAAATTATGGAATGATTATTAAACCCAATCCACTATGATAGGCCTACTACTGATATATGACTAGAAAAATGATTTTCTAATCATATGTTTATTCAAAAAAAAATATATTAAACATATGATATGTTCTAATTGATCATGGTTAGTTATTGATGATTCTGCACTATTATGACTTAATTATTTTTTTTGAAAATTACTTATTCCATGCTTTATGGTTAAATATATTTGATTTTATGGGTATGAATTTTCAAATTTATGATCACTTTTTCATACCCTTATGCTCATTTATGATTATGGATTGATATATATTATTCATACCCTTACTGAATAAATGAGCTCACTATTTCTTATGATTCCTTTGCTCATGTCATAAATTAAGGTTTTAGGTAGGCTATGTATAAGAAGTGTAAAATGTGAGGAGAAATATGTTCGAGATATTGAATATATTTAATGAAATAACATGATTATGTATCTGGTCTCAAAATACAATAATCCTCTCCAATTCGGGGGGCATGTATTATTATAATATGTATATAATATTCATCTAAAATGATATTATATTCATCTATGTCATTCTCATGTTTCCTCAATAACTACTTCAAATAATTTAATATGTATATGAATAACATGATATAACCTTTTTTCTCACAACCCCAGAGAGAATTATTATCATTTCATTGGATCAATACTACGACAAGGGTGTTTATAGAAACACTCCAGGAGTGTTTTCATATTATTATATCAAAACCAACACATTGATATTTACAATGTAAATGTATCAAAACTAATCTAATCTTTTTACCACATCATGTATAAGACTAACTTGAGGGCGTTGACCAATTTCATATAAATACTAGCTTAATGGAATTTACCAATTTAATATCTATAAAATTTCATAATAATATATTCCACTTTACCAATTCAATAGCCATTAAAACTGGAAATATTATTTACCTTTTCTATTTAAAAATGAAATATTAATCCATGATAATAAAATCTCATAATGATAATCATATATATTCTCTAATCCTTTTTTATATATTCGACAATAAGACACTAATATAATATCTTAACCCCCCCCATTTCATTATAAATATCTCTTCAAGAAAAACATTATAATAGATCAATTACAGGGTCATGTTAAAACTAGGGAATCCCATTGGGATGGACCATTAGGTGGAATCTTTAACACATTAAAATAGTTGTCTTAAAAAATTAAATTTAATGAATAAGGATTAATTCATATATATGACATTTCACAAGACCCAAATCATATTGAAGTCTATTCTCATCATTTATTATTTCACAATATAAATATATAGATATATCATAACCCATTTTACCCTTTCAAATTTTCCCATTTCAATATTTTTATAAACCATTGTAGATTTTAAATTTACCTAAAAATTCAAAGGTTATGTTTCTCATGGAAGATATTCCATAGGGATCACCTTATAGAATTCAAATTAACATGACAAAATATGGAATCAGATAATATTATTTTCAAATTAGAATATTCAATTTAAATTTGGGGATAAGACATTATAGGTCGGTGCGACTAAATAACACATGCACATGAAATGTTAAAAACTCAAAGAGAATAATTTAAGGACAATCATACATAACCTTATAGATATCCATTCATCAAAAATGATCCTTTGGTTCATGATTAATTTATAAAAAAATAAGAATAAAAAAAATTTCAAATGATTTGGAATATTATAAAGAAATATGATGGGTTTCTTGATGTAGAAAAAAATAAACAAGGAGTAGAAATAGATTCATCACCTTACATCTATATTAGTATCACCACTGACAGAACTCTAAATAACTATGATTAAAGGGATACCCACTATGAAGAAGAGAAGATCTGAGGTCCTAAAAGAAAATTTGAGTGTGTTTTTGGGATGAATTTAACTTATAGTGGTATAATGTGCGTCCTAATGTGAAATTATCTGTCATACTCATTTAAGAATTACTTAAGAGCCCACCGGTAAGTCGCTGGTCTACTACTAGTATGCTGGTGGCCTACCAGAAGGCCAGTGATCCAAACAACCCAGATGGATGTCATTCCAGCCCATCAGTACGTTGGTGGTACCCCATCAAGATCCATTAACCATTTTATTTCCTTTCCATGTGTAGGTTCAATCATTGACTTAAAATCATATCCTTGGAACCTTAAACACCACAAATACACTTCTAGTAAAGAAAATATGACATACAAGGGGCCTCACATGCTGTTTGAAAAGAAATTTAAAATGGATCAGATATTAAGACCACCACATCATGCCATAGATCATCCCGATGATGTACCCCTTAACATTATAGAGCCTATTTAGAAATAATATTTATCCACTTAGTCGGAATGTCCGACACTCTCTTCCATGACTTGTGGATACTGACTTTTTTTTTCATAATCATACTAAAGGATATATATTTTGGAGAAGAGTATTATCATTTTGAAACAATATATTAATCAAACTCTATTCAATGGTTTTTATGAATCAAGACTAATATCATTAGACTCGAACTCCTGGGTTAGATCTAGATAATAACATTAATTTAGAGATACATGAAATAGATCAAGAAATTCATTGATCTATTGTCGAAGAAACAACCATTATTCCACTAATATAAACCACTTCATAATCCCAAATGACCACACATATAAACGTGAAATAACACCTTACCTATAAACATGATGGTTTCTCAACCCCAATGAATTTTGTAATAACACACAAGAAAACACCGTAAACAATGATTTTGCGCATCATTAATTGATATACAACTTATAACTAATATGGGTAGTCACCCTAATATTTAGAGATAAACGGGAAATTCCTTGATATCATATTTATAATACATCACCCAAAAATAGTGATTCACTAGCCATCAACTTCTTATAGTCATGTCAAAATCATATTAACAATCCCCATATGACAGAACCTCTCTATCACATGCTATATAGTTATGACCGTTTCAACCAACTTCAACATGATTATTCCCTTTTGGTGGAATTCTTGAATTCCAAAAGTGGAAAAATCATAACCCATTAATTGAAGACATTGTTTTACACTAGTAAATTTCAAACCCATTTTTACCATCTCAACACATGGTCTCAATCCTGAGACTATTTATAACAAAATGTCTCACCTCTTTATTTATGTTGATTGGATTCCCCTGATTATAGACACCTTACTTACCCAATCTCTTTACTAGCATGATTCCTAGTAAATTTACATCTTCAAACCATATGATATTAAAATTTTATATATCAGTAATTAAATAAGGACCACACCAACTCAACCCAACACTCATCAATTAATACTCTACATAGGTGCATCTCATTAATTTTTTCTAATAACGTATCTCTATCACATGACATGTTACAAAACTATAACCACTTATTTATTGGGTTATCCATAAATAATTTCTGGAGTTTACTGAGAACTATTTTAGATAAGTATCATAGACTCAACTATACATGATGTTCTCTTCACAATAAGAATTCTTTATCATATATCTATGAGGATATTCCAACCTAATATCAAGCATAATACAACATTGGAATCCTCCACATTTATTACTTGTGTAACACCACAATATTTTACGATACAAATTTTCTAATATAAATTTAATTCCATCGATAGTATACATTGCACAAAACACTGTGCTTAAACAAACAATGATATACTATTAAATATTATTTTACACTAGATATTATATTGGAGACTATGAATAGTATTAAATATAATATGAAAATTTAATTTGAACATGGGTATATAATCAATTTAATAATTAATTATAAATTAATGTAAAAATAATTTTAAAAAACATGGGAATGTTTTTGTAATAAACAATTTAAATGTGTACAAGTATGTTTTCTACCAATAAATTAACAAATCACAAATTTTAGACTATATTAATGATATATATATATATATATATATTAGATTGAGAAATGTGATTAAAATCGATCTTATGTTTTTTATAGACATGATATAAGTCAAAATCCAATTTCAAGCAACAATGATGATTTTTTCTTCTAAGAGGCTAGTTTTGTTACCATTTGACTGTGATCATATCTTAAATCTGGTTTTTTTAAAACATTTATTATTATATTTCAAGTATAAAATTTATATTTTAAATCACAATATAAAAAATTTTCTTTGTTGATTTATTTATATTTTCTAAAATGGTTTAGGTTTTGAGAAATATTGAAAAAACCTTTTCACTTTAACATAAAATTGTTTTTTTGACTAAATAATTTATACTGTTAAATTATATTATTGATTATTATTAAATTATAATTAGATTTATTTGTCATCATTTAATAAATTATAGTAAATTCTAATCAATCTGACTTTATAATTAGATATAGAAACATTTTTATGTTTTTAACATTTTCCCTTTAAAAACATGTTTTATCATTCCATTAATATGATTATTTTTAAATTAATTTCATCCAATTATGTGTTCTGATTTTTGAAAAAATGATTCTATATTTGAACACATAAATTAAAAATTATGTAAATAGGTTTCCTTTATTTTGTGACAAAATATGAATAGTACCATTGATAATTGTTATTACTGTGTTAAACGGTATATAAATAAAATAAGTTTAAAAATTATTATAAATATTATATAATAACTATAAAAGTTGTTCTCGTTTTAATGTATGAGTATTACGCATCTATTATAACTAATATATTGGCTCAGTTACCATTTTTTCCACTTTTATGAGAATTTATCATTTATAATATTTTATTCAAAGAAAAGATATATTTGTCATAGTATTATTTTCAATAATTGTAACATTTTTATATGTAGTTTTTTAGAATTTATATTTTAATATAAATATTAATTTTAAATATTAAATTTTTATATATATTGTGAAGTTTATTTTTCATTTTTTGGAAGTAAATAATAACCTTAAAGACGTATATAATGATGATATATACATTTTTTAATTAATTGACACATAATATAAATTTTATAAAATTATTAAACTAAATAAAATTTGAAAATTTTAATATAATAAAATAATTTTAAGGATAACCTTGACCTAATAGTTATACATTAATTGTTTTACTTCTATGTTATCTAGTGTATTGATTTTTTTTTTAAATTTCAAACCAATGAATAGTTTCAATATAGATGTTAAAAAAATTTTAAAATATATATTATGTTAATAAATTTTATTGAATTCATGAAAATATAAAATTTGGAAAAATGATTGGGATAAGGTTTAAAATTTTATCAATGACCTATTTATTGTTAGTTTTGAATTTTATGGTAACAATATTAACCCTTAATAAGTAAAAACAAAAGTTATCACGGTAATAGTTAAATGTATAAAAAAGGTCCAATTGTAAAGATAAGGGTAAGAATGTGGCAGAAAATGTCTAAAAATTAAATTTATTAATATTATTAGACCATTATCACATTTGAATGGAATGGGATTTTTTAATGGTAACTTTACGTGAAAATAACTTATATATTATTCAAATCAATTCCCGTTACAAAACGTAACTCTCTTTTTATTTTATATATTTTATGATTCCACATAAGGAAAAATTCAAGATATGAACGATTATAAGTTAATATTTTTATATTAATGAAATTATTTTAAATATATATTTTATTTAACTTAAATATTTCTTATTGCTAAAATTGAATTTATTTAATTCGATAAAAAATTAATATAATTGATTTTAAAAGCATTAATTTTGATATTTTTGGTATGAAATAATTTGTCTAGGATTTTTCTACATCTATATGATATATTCATGATCTGTTAAAACATTATATTCGAATTAAAATTCATATTTATGTGTTTCAAGTCAAATTAATGGAATATTATCAAATTTTAAAATTATGATATCATATTGAATTAAAATATTATTAAAATATTTAAAATTAAAAAAAACATTTATATAATAAAATTTAGAATAATAGAAGTCCAAAAACTCCTTCCCTTACACTTTTAAAGATCATTTGGATGTATTTGGATCTAAAATTTCATTATTATATTTTAATATTTTGAGGATTTTTGAAAGTTCCTCCCACCTCAATTATAAAACGACACATCATATATCAATTCATCGCACCAACTTGTGCTATTTTTCATGACCAAACCCAAAAAATTTAACATCAAAATTTATTTATCCAAATTATATATATTTTTGTCCTTCCAAAATACCTACCCTAGGTCACATAATAAGATTTTTAATGAAGCCCACATAAAAGAGCTAATCATCAATATTGAATATTTTAAGATTGTTTCTTCTTAAACATAATATACTTGTATTTTTTACATTATAATGTAATAAATATTGTATATTATATATTATGAGTAGTCATTATGATTCTGGGACAAAAATATTCTATATGATATAAATACTATGAAAAATGAAATCACTACGCGTGGGTCCTTATGACATACTGTCTCAACACCACATTGTAATATGCTTTTCAAAACCAATTTAAATGGATGAGTATAAAGAATGAATAAATGGTTATATATAATAAATATAACATAATATTGATTGTGTAAAATATTATATAAAATTCACATCTTTACCTTATCACCATTAAGAGAATGATATCGTCGCTCATGTGTATGTATGGCCTACTATCTCCACGACATGATGAGATTAATATTCCATGAAAACCATTGAATAATGATTATAAGCATGTATTTAAGAGTTAAATATGTTATTAATATTATTATGGATATGATTTATCTATATATTATAAAAAATATTTGATTCCTTCCTGAAAAAACATGCATAGGAAAATAAATGAGTTAAATCCTGAATCAAGGGTAATAATGAAATATTATTAACAAAATGATATAAGAATATCATATATGATAACATAAACATGGATATGTTTTGGGTATAAATTAATAATATTCTTTAAACAATTATATATGAGTTCAAATCATGTTAAAGTAAAGAAATTTAAAAGGTAAGGGTTTTTTGGTCTCACTTTCACTTATGTGATATATATACCTTATTCCCCACTTATTCATAGAGCATTGTGTATGTAATTCACATAGATATATCATATCACAAGCCTCCATAATCTCATGATATTATATGTTTAAATTAATTTTATTCCAATATAGGTATTATGACGTAAATTCTTTAATGTTGTTTGTGGAATGTTATAATGTTTAATGATTATTTTTTCTCAATAATTTTTCAATGGCCACATTTAAAAGTATCTTCATCGATGTAAAAATACTTTGATGAATATTATACATCATTAAGGTTTATCTTTTTTGATTCCATGTTTCATATTATATTGAGGTTTTTATAATCAATTTTAATGTGGATGTACTCTTTTGATACCATTCATGGTTGATTGTTAATGTACTAACATTTAAAATTTTAGTTTTTCAAGCCAAATGTTTATGTTATAAATGTTTTACCCATTTAATATGAGGAATGTATAAAAAATGGTATGTTATGGTTGGATCCCTATACATCACCCCGATTAATTTTTTTTGTCTCTTGATTCAATCAAAATATGGACTTGGCTAAGACAATGCCCATTTATTTACATACATGGAATTCATTGAGTCCTTAAAAAATTATTCTCATATGTCTTGGTCAATTTCTTGATACATTTTTTCATATGGTCATCAGAATACATTATATCATTATGATATTATTTATTTATATTCAATGTGATTATTTGACTAGAAAAGTAACTATGGTTATGTTTCCTAAATCCTGTTATTATTTAAATGTAATGTGTTCTAGTTATTTACATTTATATATTGTTTATTCCTTATTTACTAATAGATTCCTTTTTAAACTAACCCTTACTAGGAATTTAATCCCACCTCTTTCATATAGTTCTATCTTTTTTTGAGTATTCTATTAATTATATTATAATTATTATTCATAGTTACACATAGGGGGTATAACGGAAAACATAATGTAACTCTATATATATTTTATGTGTTAAAATGTAATGTTATTTTGATGTATGTATCCATTTTACACATACTAATGACCTGTATTGTGCATATTTATGTTATTACTTGTATCTTATAATAATGTAATAATGTATGGCACCATATCTAGGATTATGGTTTTGGGGGTTTGTATTTAGTATTAGTGTCATGTTTAGTAGAAACCTTTAGAACTAGATTTAGTATGCTATGTATGAGAAAACATAACCCTAGGAAGGACATTTAGTTTAACTATATGTATAGGATATCATTACATATATTTGGTAATTTAATAGATAAACTAGTTTAAACTGATGGACTCATTCATTATGAAAATTATTTCATGATTTATACATATTGTAAATGATTATTCAATACTATATCACTATGAATAGAGTTTATAGCATTGTGATTTGGGAATTGATCAATGGTTAGGGATAATAATATTATTCAAGTAATAGTTGTACTACTCATGATGAAGAGGAAACAATATAAAATGAAAGGAATAAGTTGTTAATGAATAAGATAATGATACATAATTAAGGGTTTATGAATAAAGTAGAATGATTAATGTTCTTGTGTATTTGGAATGAAAAATTATTTCATCAATGGTAATCCTGTTATAATAATCATGGGATATATATGAATTTTACTAAAATACGTCTTATTTATGGATTTTTATTGATGAAAATTTTCATTACAGTTTTTATGGTTATCATTGTATTCATATATGTGGAATGTGACAATAAGAGATACAATATGTGGTTTGGGGAATAGATTTGCAATATTGATTCTGGAAATTTATCGACTTTTTCTAGATTGTTATTTTAGAGATATATACTATGGATGAGTCTTAAGAAAACTACATATGGAAGTCAGCATGTTGAAATTTGGATATTAGATTTTGAGTATAATGCATGATTTAACAAATTTAGTAACATGTACTAACCATTTTGTTTTTAATAAATATTTAATGGTAGAAGGAATAACTGTTGGATATTACGAGTCATTAAATATATTTGGGTATGAACAACACAACTTTAATATCTATTTCCTTTCATATGATATTATGTGCAAATAAATCGAGGCATTACCAAATAATTAGACTATAATTTAAACATGGAATGAAATCAAGTAAGATTATTTTTTCCAGTTTTTATCTGTATATTTAAGTAATCGCAAAACTATAGAAAATGATTTTCAAATGAAGACCCTCTTCATTTAATTTTATTTCAATGAAATAAATGGACTCTTTAACCAATTACATATTTAAGATTCTGTGATGGTATACATTTTGATGACCATGTTCTATAACAACATAGATAAGATCTTGATTATTTAATTTCCCTTCCCTCTCCATATTATCATAGTCCACTAATGCTATCATATTCTTAAACATAATTTTGTGGTGACCTTAACATTTACCATTCCCTTTTATTAAGGGGGTGTTTTATTAAACCAATTATTTTCTATGTTTCCCAAACATAAATTTTTATATACCAAACATTTATTTTTTAAGTGAAATTTTAAAAATTCAGGATTATATTTATCTTATGAGTGTAGAACATAAAAAATCTATATATTATGGAATGTATATTTTTAAATAATTTCAATTTCTTTGATAATATATGATGCATGCAACATATAGCTTAAATGAAGTTTGATATACTATTAAACATATTTATTTTAACACTAGATGTTATGTATGAAGTTGTTTATAGGATTAAATAAAAATAAATTTTTTTACATGATTATATATAAATATTTGACTAATTGTTTATAAATGAATAAAAAAACAATATAAAAATGAAATATATGTTTATGAAAAAAAATTAAATGTGCACTTGTGTGTTTTGTAGTAATAAATAAACAAATATCCCTTGTTGTGATATATATATGATATATATATATATAATATTAAATTTACAATTTAAAAATATTTTAATGTGTTTTATATTCATGGTAAGAGAACAAATCCAATTTTATGCATAGAAGAAGTAATTTTATAAAAAAGTCATTTTGTCACCTTTTGATGTCACAATTATTTTAAATTGTGTTTTTACAGTTTTTTAAATTTTTTTAAATAAATTCACATCTTCTATAAAATTTCAATATCAAAATTTACATTGGTATAATTTTTTGTATTTTTCTATTGAGATTCTTGTTTTGATGAACAATGAAAACATATGATGATTTAATTAACAAAAACACTTTTCTAGAAATAGTTTGTGTTGGTAAATTGAAAAATTAATTTGATTAAAAGTATAACTGTGAAAATATTATATGATTTAATCCAATATAGTTAATTGAAATCACATTCAAATTGAAATTTGATAATGAAACATTTCAACCATTTGAACGTTTTCACATTAAAAACATGTTATATTATTTTTTCAAAGAGATAAATTTTAAATTAATATTATCCAATTATGTGTTTTTAATTTTTAAAAATGGATCATATATTTTGAATAATAATCTATAAATTTAGTTAATAGATCAGTCTCTGTTTTTGTACAAAACATGAAATGTAATTTTGATTTTTTTTATTACCATGATTAAGGGCAAATCTTTTAATAAAGGGTAATATTAATATTATAATTATTATAAAATTACCCTCATACATTCCTTAATTTTATTAGATGTGTATTTTTATCCTTAATCATTAAATTATTGCTTATGATACCCTTTATGTATATTTGGAGGAGAATATAACATTTAATATATTTTATTCAATGGAAAGTCAAATATGTCCAACTCATGTTTTTAATAAGTTTTAAATTTTATATATGTGGTTATATAGAATATATACTCTATTATGAATATTAATTTTATGTAAAACATTTTTGTATTCGTAATGATAAATTATTTTAATTTTTTACGAAATAAATTATTTCATTAATGGTCGACACAATGATGAAGTAGTAATTGATTAATTAATGGTCATATCAAATAAATGATATTAAAAATATTAACCTATGTATAATTTGATAGAATTAATGTAATCCAAGAATTTTTTTAAAGAACATGACGTATATATATATATATATATATATTCATTAAAGTTCTTGGTTTGAATTTATATTTTGTATAGAAATTTTTTTGAAATTCAAAATAATGATTTGTCTAAATTGACATTAATGATATTAAAAAATGAATAATAATTTATTAAATGATATAAAATTAATCAAAAATATAAATTTTTCCAACTGATTTTTATTAGGTTTAAAAATTTATCAATTAATTATTTATTAATAGTTTTGTCATTTTATAGTTACTATATTTACTCATAATGAGTAAAAACACATGTTGTCTTGGTAAGAGTAAATGTTATTGAATAAGTAATAAATCCAAAATATAGGTGTATGAATGTGATATAACCATATATAAAAAATATTAGAGGATGTTTATTCAACCCTTATCACCTTTTTATTTAATTTCAGTAGTTTAATTGAAAATATTTCATTAAAAAAACTTATATATTATATAAATCAATGATAGTTAAAAAATGTAAGTCTTTTGTATTAATTTTTGTGTGTATCAAAATAGGTAAAATAATATATGAAAAAATTTCTATTTTCATATTAGTGAAATTAGTTTTATAATAAAATGTTATTTTTAATTTTTAGAAATTATATATTTCCCTTAAATGCTTTTTCATTGGTAATACAATTTTTATTTATTTAACAGAAAAATAAAATAAATGATTTAGAAAGAATTATTTTTGATATATTTGGAATGAGATAAAGTTTATAATATATCTTATAAATATATATTATATTTTAGAAATGGTTGAAGTAATTATTATCTAATTCCCACTTTTTATTAATGTAATTGAAGAAAAATTAGAAAAATATAAAAAATTTAAATATAATGATATTATATTGAATTGATATATTATTAAAGTATTAAAAAGTCAAAAAAATGTCAAATAATCACAAAGGGGGTAATATATTCTCTAATTTTTATTCCCCTATTGATTTATTTACTATTTTAATGTAATTGAATTTATAAGATATCTATTATATTTTAATATTTTGAGAATTTCTAAAAGATCCCACACTACAATTATAAATGGGTACCTCCTCCCACAATAACTCACACCATTTTGAGCTCTCTAGATCAACTTAACCCTATAAATTTATCATAAAGTTACCCTAAACCATGTTATTTAGATTTTTTTTCTTCAAATGGTCTTAACCAAGAAAACATATGAATAGATTAACAGAAGTCTGTTATATAGGATGTAATCATCTTTATCGACTCTGTGAAGTTTTTTTCTACTTTCAAATCTTATTAATCTGGTTTTACATTATAAATTAATAACTATAGTATAATATATGTGTCAATATATGTTATTATGACTATAATAATATTATATTCTACCTTTTATGTATCATATAAAAAATGAAACTTTCTTGTGTTTGTATGTACAACTTATCTTCTCCACGCATGGGTGTGATCCCTTTTCATCACCACATTACTTGGATGTTTATGATAATGATAATAACGGATATATATATTAAATATGAAATCATATTGGTTCTATAAAATTTAATATACTATAATCTTTCTTACACATTCACCATTAAAAGAATGATATTTTCAATAATGCGTACATACAACATACTGTCTCCACAACACAATGAAATTCATATTATCTGAAAACAATTAACAAATGTTTACAAAAAATTATTTAATGAATAAATATGATATTAATATCATTTTTGATATTTTTTTCAATATCCTACTCAAAATACTATATTCATTCTTGAAAAAAACTGGTACTAGAAAATGAAGGAGTTAACACCAAAAATTTGGGTGATAATGAAATATTATGAAATATTATATATGATGATCATAAATTATACCATAAATATGCAAACGGTTCTGGTATTAATTAATAAAATACATTAACCCATTATAAATAATTTTAAATAACATTCAGCTAAATAAAAAAGAAAAAAATATTTTACCCCGTGTATGTGGTGTATGTGATGCCACTTGATACATCATATCATGAACCGACTTATTCTCACAATATTATGAGATTCATTTAATTTTATTACATGAAAGGTATTATGATTTAAATGTTTCAATGTCTTATGGGACACTTATGAATGTTTAAACATTATATTCTTTTAAAAAAATTCAATGTTCTCATTTAAATGTATATTCATCTATTCAAATATTATTTTTTGTATCTTCTACATTATATAGGATTATCTTTTATTGTACCATCAAATATTTTTTATTTAAGGATTCATGGTCATTTTGATTGTGGATGTACTATTTTGAGACCATTCATGATTTATAGTAAATGTATTGACATTTCATATGTTAGTTTTTCAATATGAATGTTTATGTTTTACTCTTTTCATATAAATAATGTATTAGACGTAGTATATGATTAGCATGGCCTGCTCTATCCCCTTGAAGCATGAATCAGTCTCATGAGAGAAACTAGATACATAAATGACTGAGACCTTTCTCCCATATTTTCATATATAGACTTGGTTGAGCCCCTAAAAATTTATTTTTAGATGTCTTGGTCCAGGACTAAATGGTTTGTATCTGATATCCATCATTATACATTTCATCTTTATGAGTCCATTTTTTGATATTTAATTTGATTATTAAACAATTAAAATATTCATAGTCACTTTTTATAGATCATGTGACTAGTTAAATGGAATGTGTTTCCATTATTTAAATTTATATATTGTTTTTTCCATATTTACTCATTGCATTCATTGTAGGCTCACCAATACTGATCATTTGAGCTCACCAATTTCATATGTTTCAATTTTTCCCTAGGATTCCATGAAGGGTTATTTTAAATTTTGTCATGGTTACATAAAGAGTGTATTATAGTAGAATAAATTAAACACTTTGTTTATTTTATGATTTAAAATGTAATTTTGATTTTCTGTATTTATCTAATTTACTCTTATAATTAAACAATTCAGTTTTTAGGATGTGATTCCATGTATCTTATAGAAATTTTATAAATTAAGGCACTATATCTAATCTTATGGGGATTGGTAATTATAAATTGATTATATCCTTAACTCAATCCCATGTATATACATTATTTTCAATACATTTTTCTCAAGGAATAACATTCTAACCATATAGAAAAACTACAACCATTCAACTGGTCCAGATAATTCTAACTCAGGTTCCATGACCTTGCCCATAACAAAAGGAATTTCACATTCAATACTATTACATTTCATACCTAAACCCATATGTTACTCACATTTAGGTTAATTATTAGATAAACATGGATAAGGAACAAAATTATTCATTCTATAAGATGTTGAGAAACTAAAAATTTCGTAAGACCAAATGGTCAACGTAATACATCCGAAACATTTCAACACATGTTCACAACTCATATCTCACATAAAATGACCACCTCCACATTACCAAGTTCTCATGACCTGTGAATAATTTCATCATAATTTACAAATACCCCTTTCATTCATTTTTCATACCATGATGCATCCACACCTAATGAAAAACTACACTTGTTCATAACCCCAATAAACTCTTCCTCCGAACATTATATATAATATCATTTGTCTTCAATACACTATTCCTATTATCACTCAAAAAAATATATCTGATACCTTTACCTCATCATTCGATAGTGAATCCTCCACTGAACCCATAGGATACCCATGAACTCACTTAACATGGTTTGACAAATCTAAGGATTCATAGGCCCCTCAAGATTATACTAGCATCACATAAGGTCCTAGACCCAATAGGTTTATAGGGTTAAAATTTATACTCCCCAAAGTTGTCTATCCACATATCAATAGCATCCAAAGTAACCACTGTGAATTTATATCTATTATCAAGATGTTAATTTAAGAGTTACATAACATTACATACTCAATCTTCACATCTTGACGATTTCGAAAAACCACCCATCAATATATTTCACATTCCATCCTTATCCATTTATCTAAATATAAACACCATGATTAAATATTTTACTCTATGATTAGGCAGTAGATAATGATGTACCGTTTTTGCTAAAAAAACTCACTCACTTAGTATATGATATGGTAATATCTTGTTCATCCTTACACAATAGATCTCAATATCTGAAATTTACAACAACGGAGTCCTATATGGTACCTAACATAGTTTTTCTCTATTATACCTCTTAAAAGGACCATATTGATTTATATTGCATCCATAATAAGCTCATAAACATAATAACCAAGATAACCAGCCCCACTATATTTCAAAACATATATCCAAAGGTATATAAATCGATGATTTCTTCCAAAAATCCACGGATACATCAATCAATCCATATGAAAATTCATGATCACCATCCATTAATGGGTGGAACCACCAAATGAGAAAAAGATAATGATACTATACTCTTATTAAAGCCAACAACATAATATCACCTCAAAAACATGTTCAAACATTCAAATGATCCCACCCTATTAGAACTAGACTTGTCCCACCACATCATGGATGGTAATCTTCATCCATAACTCGTTAAAAGTAAATAATTCTATATCATGTATTTTTTTATCCCATGTATGACTCTTAGTGTAAATAATCTTATTTATTAATTGTTTCTTAGATGTAATGTATGATGTTATGGACTGATTGAAAACCTCTAGAGGTATTGAATATTTCATTTAGTGGATATGAAAAAAATTTAAAACTAGATTCGAAAAAATTCATATATTTGGAACACAATTATATAAGGTTATTATAAGGAAGAACTCATGTGTCAATATGAGATTTAGGTTCCTTTATCAATAAAAACTCATTTTTAGGAGAAGCATATTTGGTTAAATTTTTTATTAAACCTTGAAGCCCTCATGGGGGAACAATGAGGCCTAGTTAAAGAAAAAAATGGCGTCACATGGATTGTTTAAAACTATTCCCAAATATTCTTGACCATGTGGGATGTTGATAGTTTAATTCAAATGATAATAGCAGAAATTGTTTATGTTTTGTCTCACCATGCACCTAGGATTGTGTTGCGTCGATGTGAGATATTACTACGGGAATGGTTTGTCAAGCCATCCAGATAAATTGTTTGCGGTTTTTGAATCTTGTGAAGAGGTAATACATGACCGTCTCATGGTATGTAATACCATGTATCCTAACCATAAACCTCTTAATAAGGGGAAATGTTAATATTTTCCCCTACTCTGAAAAATTTGATTTTCCCATTTTTTCCACTGGTTCATTCAAGAGCTGCCATGTGCATTTTTTCATCAACCACTTCCCCCTTTTGTGGTTTCCCCTTCATTCATGGTCTGATTCAAGCACTGTATATTGCATTAGAATCATATCTGTAAGGATAACACTCTTCATTCCTATTTATTAAGTGTAAATTCCCTCATTTTGATGTGATTTCCATGAAAGATAATATTCCTTATTTTTAATGTATTCAAAGATTTTTTCAATTTCTCTTGATCTCACCGAAATCAATTCTTTGTATATGATTATTGGACCATCCCAAGTACGAGGTTGGTTTTATAGTATATTTTCCATTTAATATTAATTATTTATAATTAATTTTTAATTTATGTCATGCTGTACTTCACATGTGCTTCTCCAAAACAATTAAATACCATAAATGGAATAACTAGACATCATTAAGATATGCTAGGATACCATCATAAATGGTCATAGACTAATGAAACCAACCTAAAAACCACTTAAGTAGATTCTGTTAAAAACTAATTATAATGATCACTATTTCTTAATGTGTAGAATCACCCTTGGGTGGGATTAACCTTAAACATGTTAGTGTCTTCTATACTCTCTATAATCGATCCATAAATGGTTAATAGAATATAAATAATTTAATCATATATAATTAATAAAATGAGTTGGATGAAATGATATATGGTTCTAAATCATGATTTGTTTCATTTATATTATAAGGAAAATATCATATATATTACATGAACTTGTCAAATGAAAAAGAAAATACCCCATGTTCTCAATAGTTTTAAGAGTTTGATCATTATAAGGGATTGCCCAAAATTCAATCTTCAATAGTAACATGTAATAGTTATAAGAATGACCCTCATAATTATTTGTAGTTAGAGTGATTAATTAAACAAATGATGATTACTTATATTATGTCATGAATACTTTAAAGGAATTTTAAATTACTTTTAGAACATATTTTCATAAAGAAATATCATGATGAATTTTATACATTTTTAATGGATAATTTCTCATGGATAATTTCATACCATTTTGACATTATGTTGATAACATCTTATGTAAAATTGACTTAACCGTTATTAAATGTGATTTTTGGGTTGACATCACTTATTAAATGTGGAACACATGCATGGACTCCCTTATTAAAATTTATAATCTGGCATAACATACATTAATAAAATTTATAATCTGGCATGAATTCCTTATTAGATATTGTACTTAGGCATTTAATCCCTTATTTAATGTGATACTATGGCCTAAAATCCATTATAATTTATGATTCTCATACATGCTAATTCTTATTACTCACGATACTTGTGAATGGATTCCCTTGTAATTTTTTCAATCTCGTTTAAGTATGCATGGATGACAATGTTTTGGATTGGTTTCTAGCTATCAGTATGTATCCATATATTTGGATATATATGTTCTACGTATATCGCACATATACATATAATGATATTTGTACCTTTAACCAAACACAGACACACAGAATTATATATATATAGCGAATCTTGTTTAAAAATATCTCTTGCTTAGGCTGAAGTAGGTATGGTCTTCTATGTGTCATTGAGGAACTTGAGTCAACATGATTACATTTATTTATTTCATTAGAATAAATATGTTATTATAACTTCACAAATTATATATTTTATACTGAATTTTGGTATTTCATTAGACATAATTGTCGGTAGACTATTGGGTTTATCTCAAAACCATTTCTGGTTAAAAGATGGTACCTGAAAAGTCCTCATGGTAGCAGGTTCAGGGTCATGATTTGTTCTCTGTATGGAATTCCTTATAGACAGGGGATCTTTGGTGTAGCATCTGACCATGTACATGGGATTCCTTTACATGGATAAACTATTTTATATTTTTATACTTTTTTTATTTAGTGTTGATATTTAATATCTCTAGTATGTATATCACATTCATTATAGCATATTCATTCATGATTATTCATTTCTTTATTATTGGTTGTTATTTATTAGTTCATCTTAAACTAATTTGTAATTATTTTATGATTCCTTCATTTTTATAACTAATTAAGAGAGTATTGTAGCACCATTTTACCTACATTAGACCATTTCTTCTAATCGGTAGCCTCTGGCATATACAGAGGCTTGCTTAAGGATCGGTAACAAATTGATATAACTAAAATTTATATAGTCTATTGGGTATAGGTGTCAAAAATTTTATCAGATGTATGTTCTACATTTTTTGGTAATATTTTAAGACTCTATATAAAATATTATGACTATGTCGACACATGTTAAATAGATGATTTTTGGGGATGGATATCCCTCAAATTATAGAAGCATCATGTTTTCAAGGATGATATTATTTATATTATTACAATTACAGTCGATTGTTATTACTCCTTAGTCAATTTTCATTCATTCACTTGTTATTGGTTTATTTATTTATGTGATTTACATAATTTCATGAAATAGAAAGTGATAAACAATCTGTATGCAACATCATAGGCACATAATGAATCACATTTCAAGCCCACATAATTCCATGTTGACAGAATTATAAATTTTCATGGTGAATGTGGAATTGTATATCATACATGTGTGATTATTTATCATATTATTCTATAATCCCTGATTGGAATATTTATATTGTGTTTATATTTTTTCCTTCATATGTATAAATTTACAATGATTATTTAAATTTTTATGAGGGTTATGTCTCTATGATATCACAGAATGATATAATTATGAAAAAATACATGATTATTAAAGTGTATTTATTATCCTGAATTGTATTTTTCCATATTGATTGATGGTCGAACCTTAAATGACCAGTCCTGAAATTTTAGATCTATAAACAATTTGTTTCATGGATTGAAACATTTATGGTTGTGGTTAAATGGGTGAAAAAAACTATAATTTGTAAGGGACTTTATAAATTAAGAAGGGTAACCCATATAAAAAACCATTATATAAGAACTTTTTTAATTACGAATTAAAGGTGAAAACTATGTTGACAATACATCGATTCCAATTATAACATATAAAAGCATGTTCCTGTATATTTTCAGAATTTTAATTATTTTAAATAAACAATATATATATATATATATGTCTGTGTGTGTGTGTGATTTATTTTTATTCTTGTATAAAATGATTACATATAAATCAAGATGTAAAATGTAAATTTATAAGTTCTTATACCTCAATTTCTTGACCATTACAATCTGTATGCATAAATACCGAAATGTACTTATACACCAAAGTAGGTATGTTGGTTTTTCGTTGTTATATAATAATCCAATTAATGTTGTAGTTAGTATTTAATAAAACAACTTCCATTAGGTTGCACATAGATGGACCCAGGTAAGTATGGAGGGACCCTCATAGGACACCCTTATATGAATTAATCATCACCCCATGGTGGGTATAATCATGTTATGGGATCGTTGTTTAATGTTCTTTAAATACCTATATAGTGTTTTATATAAATATAAGATGTAATATTATATGAACAGTCCCCTTAAATTGAAGATAAAAATTTTATCTGATTTTGTGACTTAATATTTTTAGGTGTCAATGAATAAAAATTATAATTTACACCTAAAGTGTGTATTCCTCTATATCATGGAATTGAAATTTTCTTTAACTAATCCCAATTTTATTTGACCGATAGAGATTTAATTGGTATTAAATGTAATAATGATAATAATTTATAATGTAACAGGGAGTCAAATAAATAAAGTGTTTAGTATTTTTATCCATTTTAATTGCTAATTGATCTATTTTATTCATGAGGTTTGTTAAAGGTATTAATAAATGAGAATCGACTAAATTCTCTAAACCAAAAAATAAATTTGGTGTTCTCAATTTCAACCCACAATTAAAGGCAATTTGGAAATTCTAAATGTAGATGAGAATATAGATTTTTCACATAGGTAGTTTTTGTTCTTTTAATATTACAATAATCTTGGCGGATAATCCGATAATCCTATAGACCCTCTTGGAAACACCATGTTATAGGGTTGACACTTTATGCCTTAGTAAGGTGATACACCAGTTTAGGTAGAGCCCTTTGAAGTGAAATATCATTGTTAAATGCATTCATTCATTTTTCTAATAAAAGGTATCGATTGGTGGATCTATAAGTCTTGTATAACCTTTAGTTTAAAGAATGAGACACTCATTGGCTGGGTAGTTGTGCAATTGTTGTTATTTTTTTGAAATGATGAGAATCTTATAGTGTGCTAGTTTTTTCGGTTAGGCATGCCTCATCCATGATAAGCCATTTTTATGGTCGTGTAACCTCTATATAATAACATGTTATTCTGTCTATGTGCAACCTAATGAATGAAATGGCTCTGAATACATCTATGGATATACTATAACATGCCAGAAATTTGTAGAAAATGTTCTGTTGTTTTGATATGACAAAATAACATGTTATTATATATTGTTCCAATACAATTAAAAAGTTATGAGTTAAACTACATGTAGTTTGAGTGAGATGAAAATGTGATAATTAAAATCATTTGTATTTAAAAATACATGGAAATCATAATATGTATCTAAAGGAAATCTCAACAAATCATCTCTAATGTAGAGTGGCCTAGGGTGAAAACCTCTTTGAGAATGATTTTGTAAAGACCCGTAAAATTCAAGGGGAATTATTTTTTCTAAATTTTCTTTGGGATTTTACAAGAACGCAGTTTCTGACGGAACCTGATTCTGAGGTCTGGTGTGCCCGGAATCAATTTTCGAAGTTTTGACCATGTATGTTCAGTGAACGAATGAGCGGGTTTTTCTATCTTTTGAATCGGTGCAAGGAATCGAAATCCGAGGGCACCGATGGAACCAAAACACCGTTAATTGTTTAAGAAGTTGCTTTCTGGAGTTTGGTTTTCTCGAGAGGAGTTGTTTTAAAAAATGTGAGGGATAAAATATAATTGATACAATTATATTTTCTTTTCTTTTTAAGTCGATTAAGTTTTGTGATACAACAATTTGACCCTCTCCTAAGTGGTTATAACCTAATTAAGGGATTTAGGGGTTGGACCCACTTGAATTTAACCACCCATGAGAGGATTAAAGGTGAGGTGGGGCCCACACGAACCCCACCCCTTCACATTCCTCTTAAACTCCCTAACTCCCTCTTTAATTTTTTGTAAACATATCTTTAATGCGTAACCTTCCATTTCCTCACTCTCTCCCTCATTAACTCTAGCCAACAAAAACATTAAATTAATTGAATTAAACTTTTGAATTTATTTTGGAAAAGCTTGGCTTGGGTTGATAAAATAATGTGGAACCATTATTTTTTTGTGAAGGGTTGGCATTTATGGTGTTGAGGGTAAAGGAAGAGGGCTGGGGAGTTTTTAAAGATCTTCTTCTTTTTCCTCTTCTTATTCTTCTTTGTCAAGGAACGTCGATTCAGTGACCCGAATTCTTCCGTCTTCTTCTTCCTTGACAAAGGAGGAGGCACCGACGTGGGAACTCACCAACAACATTCCGCCTTTAAATTTTCTCCCCTCGTGAAAGGAAGGGAGACACTGCTTCCTCCTCAGACATTCTCTGTCGGCATATAGAGAACCTCACCCCGCGACGCCGTTTTCCGCGACACCATCGTTCGAAAAAAAAATTCAAGATAGGGGTTTTATACGTTTGTTTTTGTGAATTACATCAGTCATCTATCCACGTTGAATTGGACCGCTTGATATAGTTTAATGGGTGGGGGTCGGACCGCATAAACACGGTCTACCCTCCTCCCTTATTATTTTTGTGTTGTTGTGGTTCAAATGAAAGTGACGTGGTGTCGTCGCAACCCATGTGAACGAGTGGCATGGATGCGCGGCGCCGTCGCGCCGCACCGAAAGAAAAACCCAATGACACCGCAGACGGAGCGGGGCTGTGGCAGAGGGGCGCAGCGTCATCGCGCTGCGCCAGACATAATAAGTCATAGCTTAGGCAGCGGCGAATCAGGGGGACCAGCAGCCGGTTCCGGTCCACCGACATTGGAGCAGGGGGACCGGCCCTCGCAGGTCCCGTGGCGACAGAAGCCGGCCGTCCAGAGCAGGCCAACTGGTTAGGGGGAGAGCCGGGGGTTACGACCCTCGACTGGCCAGCAAAGAGCTGCCCCCATTATGGGGGGCCATAACCCCTGGCTGGCCAGCAAAGAGTGGCCCCCATTATGGGGGTCCGCGGTTGATAACGGCAGAGGGCAGTGCCCCCCCGCCCCCGCACACCTGAATGGCTCGGCCCTTCGGCCGAACCACCTGGACAGCGTGCCGGACCGCTAGGGCGCCGGGCCTCCGAGCCGGGCCATGCCCAAGCAGGCCAAACCGGGCCTAGGTCGGTTCAACCTGGTTAGGGCCGACCCATGGGTTCTCCGACTGGGTCGGCCCGAGCCCGAAACCCCCAATTTCGGACCTTACATGGTCTTTTGCCCATAACATGGGGTGAAGACCTCCGATCGAAGAACCATCAGCTGCGATGTGATCTTTGGATCAAGATGGTCGTTTCAGTATATTACACTCAAGGTTTCAGTGTACTTTGGGTTCGGCCGGGTTGGTTCGTACACGAAACGAACTGGGCCCTCAGTGCGGAAATGCATATATCTTGAGCTCTGGACGTCTGATTGACTTGAGGTCGACTTTGTTGGAATCCTCTTGAAGAGATGGAACTTTTGACATACTTATCTTGAGGTTTGGATGTAGGTGGTGTATGGCCGGTTTGGATTGTACCTGAAATCCAAACGGGCCCCTAGAACTGAAAAGCTGATATCTTTCAGACCGGATGTCCGTTTGACGAACCGTCAGCGGCTTTGGTGATCACACTGAGAAACGGTCCCTATGAGTATACCTTATGAGAGTTTGGGGTATTATTGATATACGACCGGGTTGGTTCACACACGAAACCTACCAGACCCCTGGGATGAAAAAGTGAATAACTCACAGACCGGGCCTTCGATTGACACACCGTCTGTTGCGTTGAGACACATATGAAGAGGCGGTCATTTGAGATAATTCTCAGTTGGACTTGTGATACATGGATTATCAACCAGTAGCTCGTGGATCGGACCCTCCCAGAGACGAGCATACAGAGTACAGAGACCGTGTAGCTGGTTGTGACCGATGACTTCTTGTCTGATTCGATTCGGAGTGACTAGCAAAGCCCAGTGGGGAGCACAACTTTGTGAGGTGGTAGAACCATGAAGGAGGAGCACTACATTGTGATGTGGCTGACCCGTGGTACTTGAAAGGAGGGGTACCTCTGTAGGCTATGAGAGGGAGCACTACTATGTGAGGTGGAAGACCCGCGGTACTCGACAGGAGGAGTACCTCAGCAGTCTTAGGCTAGTGAGCAGTACCTCAGAGTTGTGACAGAATCACTGTACACTCCAATGACGGGATCATTAGCAGTTACGATTTCGATAATGAATATCCTGGTTTGAGCTGAGTCTATGACCTGTGTGTTTACCTCTTGATTGATATGTGTCACTTGATAAATTATGTATATCTATGGGCATATACCTGTGTAGTGGTTATCTGTTGATTTCATAACCTTTGTGTATCCTCATAATTGAGATGGGTTACTTGATAACTTAGGTATAAGTATGTGCTTATACATAAGTAAGTGTTATCTGTTGAGATACTTCTTTGTGGTTATCCTAGTTAGATTAGTGAGAACTTGAGGGTCTCGGGGACCCTACTGAGTTTCGTTATACTCACCCCTGCATGGGCTATGGCCGCACCTCATTGTGTTGGTTGCAGACGACGGGCAGTGCTGATGGAGGCCGACTGTTCGAGGACTGGACGGTACACGGAGGTGGACCACACGATGAGACACTACCCAGATGTGGACCACATGATGAGTCAGTATCTAGAGGTGGACTTCACGAAGAGAAGACAGATGGATGAGGATGACGGGCGAGAGCATTGTGAAGGCTATCTGTACCTACCCTTCAGGTAGGATCCGAGGAGGACGACCCAGGATCCGCTTCTGTTCTTTTAGCTGTTGTAATTTTCTGTTGTACTTTTGTTCAGTTGTAGCTATACTTTCAGTTGGGTTTGTATTCTGGCCCATTTACTATTCCGCACACTCTTTTGTACTTAGTGTTTACTTCCGCTTGTACACTGTGGTGTTTTGTTTTCTTTTATAAAGGCATTGCCTTCCCAGTTATCGTGATTTTCACCTTCGGTGCTAGTCGCCAGCCCCTGGCTTATAGAAGGTGGGATTGGGGTAGTCACGGCACAGGCCCTGAGGTTGGGTCGTGACAAATTGGCATCAGAGGATTCAGTTCTACTGTAGAACTGAAAACTATGATATTTTTCTTTCTGTGAAGCGATAGTGTTAAGATTACCAATTGTGGTTTTTAGTTCAGGGAGTTCCGTGTTGGTGCGGGTGGATGACATATCCAAAAACTAGGATCCTGACAACTAATTTCTAACTTTGTGCATGAAAACACTAATTGCGTGTGTGTTTCCAGATGTTTTTAAAGGTTAGCTCAAACCTGGTCAGCTCACCAGGTATAAATCGTTTGACCGTGTCATGTTTTATTCTTTCAGGATGCCTCTTGGCGGACGACTAGCTAGAGCCCCACGAGTTGTTCATAATGACAGCCTGCCAAGCGACGTGGCCTCAGTACAGGGACCTATCCTAGTGGATTCACCAGCGGTACTACTACCCATTGGGCCACTGATGCAACCAACCCCAATAATAGAGGGTGCACGTCTCTTGAGCGCACTTCACAAGTTCCAGTGCCAGAGGCCACCCAGGTTTAGGGGAGAGAGGGACCCACAGGTGGATGAGGATTGGATGGAGGCTTCGGTAAGAGTATTCAGGCAAGTGGGGATGCCAGCAGACTTCATGTTGATCCTTGCTTCCATACTTGTTTCACGAAGCAGCAGGCAGATGGTGGAGCCTGATGCTCCAGATGCATGATGTGGAAACACTTTTATGGGCAGGCTTCAAGATCCTATTCCGAGATGATTTTGTACCAGTCAACATTCGGGCAGTGCATATATAGAAGCTACTTCAACTGTGGAAGGAATCATGACAGTGGCGCAATATTCAACGGGGTTAACATACCTATCGCGCTACTCCGCAGATATGGTACATGACCCGTTCTTCAGGGCCCGAACCTTCGAGCATGGGCTCACGAGAGAGATTATAGCATCTATTTTTTATCATAGCATTCCGACCCAGTCAGGGGTATTGGAGTGAGGCCTCTTAGTGGAGAGTTTCCTTGCTGAGCAGTCTCCAGCAGCAGGACCCACCACTAGCCGGCATGCGGTAGAGTCTTCTGTAGTAGGCAGTAGACAGATGACTCAGAGGTCCATGAGGACCAAACCTACATGTTGTCGACCGCATGAATCAGGGTCGGTAGTGCGAGGAACCAAGGGGAATGATAGAGCCAGACATACCATGCAATGTTACTCCTGTGGCGCGACTGGTAACATGGCACGTGACTGTCCGACCCGCCATAAAAATGACCAATAGTTAAATGAAGAACCTCCCAGGCAGAGGCAAAGGATCGATCAAGGCAGACCACTAGGAGATGAAGGCCGAGGGAGGGGAGTTGTCCGTGCAGCTGGAGGTGGACGACGCTTCGAGGTATTGCCACCACATCCACCAAGAGGTCTAACCCAACCACAAGGAACATGTGGACATGGGAGAGCTCAGCTTCAGGCAGCAGAAGCATATGACTACGGAGCTCCGGAAGTAAGTGGACAGGAGCGGAACTAGTGGTTTCCTTTTATTATTTTTATATCTAGTTCCATGTTGTTGTTGTTACATTTGTGTCTTTGTACCATGAGCTGCAATAATATAAAGACACTTACCTTTGTGACATTTGCTTCCTTCATTTTTCAGTACTAAGAGGTTCCTGTTTAAACTATTGTCTTGACCCTCAATTTAAAGATTCCTACTGGAAGAGACCCAATGACCTCGCGTTGATGCCGACAGTGTGACTCGACCCTTAGAGGCGAGAGTGATGGTTGAATATTTTGGTAGTAATGTTGAGGCCTTACGACGTCGTCCATGGCATGAATACATCATTCATGTCCGGATTGACTATATTAGGCAAAGAATGTAGTTCATCCAGTGGATGAGACCGGATATCTCTTATCGGCAAAGAAGAAATCATAGCACCTTTTGTGGGACCATAGAAGGTATAGGTCATCCAAGAGTGGATGAGGACAGCTCAGAGCCGATAGAAGCCTTATTCTGACAGGAGGTAGAGACCACTAGAGTTCGAGGATGGTGCACACGTTTTCTTATGGGTCTCGCCTCGACGTGGAATTACGGAGATGTGTTCAAGGCGACAAGTTATCTCCGAGGTTCCATAGAACATTCTAGGTCCTCAGTAGGGTAGGCGAGGTGGTTTACCGCTAGACCCGTCCACCTCAGTTGCACCAGGTGCACGGCGAATTCCATGTATCTCAATTGAGGAGGTACGTGCTCGACCCTTCGCACATCATCGACGATGGAGAGTGGAACTTGGCCGATGGGGTGACTTTCTCGAAGGTTCCAGTGGGGACCGAGGATCGGCAAGAGCAGATCCTACGAGGATAGTCGATTCCTCGGGTTCACTTTCTTTGGCAGTACGAGAATCTCTAGGAAAGCACATGGGAGTGGAAGGCTCAAGTGCATGCTCAATACCAATTTTATATCCCTATTCTATGTTTAAGCTTTATGAGGATGTAAATCACTAAGGTGGGAGTAATGTAAAGACCCGAAAAATTCAAGGGGAATTATTTTTTCTAAATTTTCTTTGGGATTTTACAAGAACACTGTTTTTTACGGCGCCGGATTCCGAGGCCCGGTGTGCCCGGAATCAATTTCTGAAGTTTAGCTCGTGTAAGTTCAGTGAACAAACGAGAAGGTTTTTCTATCTTTTGAACCCGTGCATGGAATTGAAATTCGAGGGCACCGATGGAACCGCAACACCGGTAATTGCTTATGTAGACCCTTTCTGGTGTTTCATTTTCTCGAGAGGAGTTTTTTTAAAAAATGTGAGGGATAAAATATAAGTGTTACAATTATATTTTCTTTTCTTGTTAAGAAGATTGTGTGTTGTGTTACAACACTTTGACCCTCTCTTAAGTGGTTATAACCTATGTAAGGGAGTTAGGGGTGGGACCCACATGAAGTTAACCACCCATGAGAGGATTAAAGGTGAGTTGGGGCCCACACAAACCCCACCCCTTCACATTCCTCTAAAACTACCTAACTCCCTCTTTAATTTTTTGTAAACAAATCTTTATTGAGTAACCTTCCATTTCCTCAATCTCTCCATCATTAACTCTAGCCTACACATAAATTAAATTAAGTGAATTCAACTTTTGAATTTATTTTGGAAAAGCATTGCTTGGGTTGATTAAACAATGTGGAAGAATAATTTTTTTGTAAAGGGTTGGCATTTGTGGATGTTGATGGTAAGGGAAGAGATCTTGGGTGTTTTTAATGAACTTATTCTTCTTCTTCTTCTTCTACATCATTAAGGAATGCCGATTCAGCAACCCGGATTCTTTCGTCTTCTTCATCTTCGACAAAGGAGGAGGCACCGATGTGGGAACTCGCCAACGACATTCCACCTTTCAATTTTCTTTCCGCGTGAATGGAATGGAGACACTGCTTCCTACTCAGTCATTCTCTATCGGCATATACGTAATCTAACCCCGCGATGCCGTTTTCCCCGACACTGTCATTCAACATCATTTGTCAAGGTAGGAGTTTTATGCATTTCGTTTAGTGAATTACTTCCTTCATCTATCCACGTTAAAATGGACCGCTTAATATAGTTTAATGGGAGGGGGCCAGACCACACAAACACAGCCAACCCTCCTCCCTTTTATTTGTGTGCTATTGCGGTTCAAAGGAAAGTGACGTGGTGCCGTCGCACCATACGGGAACGAGCGACAAGGATGCATGTCACCGTCACGCCGCACATTTGAAATTGAACCAATCTGTAGCGCTAGAAGAAAAACCTGAAGACACTGCGGCTGGAGCGGGGCCGCGGCATAGGGGCGCGACGTCGTCACGTCCCGCCAGACATAATAAGTCGTAGGTTTGGCCGCGGCGATGCAGGGGGACCGGCGGCTGGGTCTGGGCTGCCGGCGTCGGAGAAGGGGGGACCGGCCCTCGTCGGTCCAGTGGTGGCAGAAGCCGGAAGGCCTGAGCGGGCCGGCCGGTCAGGGGGACAGCCGGGGGATACGACCCCCAGCTGACCAGCAAAGAGTGGCCCTCATTATGAGGGGCCAAAGTTATAAATGGCGGGGGGCAGCGCCCCCCCCCCCCCCCCCCCCCCCCCCGCACACACGAACGGCTCGGCCGTTTGGCCGAGCCCCCTAGCCAGCGCGCCAGACGGAAAGCCCGTCGGGCCACCGAGCCGGGTCAGGCCGCGCCGAAGCGGGCTGACCCGTACCCGGGTCGGGTCGACCTAGTTCGGGCCAACCCAGGGGGTCTCGGGCAGGTTTGATGCTTTCCTAAAACCCCCCACATTCGGACCTTTCACAGACTTTTTCCCATAACATGGGCTGCAGACCTCTGATCAACGCACCGTCATCTGCGATGCGATCTTTGGATCAAGAACTTCGTTTCAGTATTTTACACTCCAGGTTTCAGATTACTTTGTGTTCGGCCGGGTTGGTTGGTACACGAAACCAACTGGGCCCTCGGAGTGGAAACACTTATTTCGTGAGCTCCCGACATCCGATTGGCGTACCCTTAACATTGTAGGATTCCTCTTGAGGAGACGGAACATTTGGAATACCTCGCCTGAGGTTTGGACGTAGTCAGAGTATGGTCGGGGTGGATTGTATTTGAAATCCAACCGGGCCCCTGGAACGGAAAAGTTGATATCTTTCAGACCGGACGTCTGTTTGACGAAACGTCTGTGGCATAGGTGATAACGTTGAGAAATGGTCCCTATGAGTATACCCTATGAGAGTTAGGGGTATAGTTGAGATACGGCTGAGTTGGTTCACACACGAAACCAACCGGGCCCCTGGGACAAAAAGACTAATAACTTATAGACCATGCGTCCAATTGACGCGCCGTCTATTGCGTTGAGAACACCATGACGAGGCGGTCCTTTGAGATACCTCTTCGTGGGACTTTTGATACTAGGAGCATCGACCTGTAGCTCGTGGATCGGACCCTCCCGGAGATGAGCATATAGTGTACGGAGACCGTGTAGCTGGCTGTGACCGATGACAACTTGTCCGATTCGATTCAGAGTGACTAGAACAGCCCAGTGGGGAGCACTACTTTGTGAGGTGGAAGACCCATGGTGGAGGAGGAATACTTTGTGAGGTGGCAGACCCACGGTACTCGACAGGAGAAGTACCTCTGTAGGCTTTGAGGGGGAGCACTATTGTGTGAGGTGGCAGAACCGTGGTACTCGACAGGAGGAGTACCTTAGCAGTCTTATGTTAGTGAGCAATACCTCGGAGTTGTGTACAGAATCACTGTACACTCCAGAGACGGGCTCATCAGTAGTTACTGTTTCAATAATGAAAATCCTGGTTTGAGATGAGTATATGAACATTGTATTTACCTCCTGATTGAGATGGGTCATTTGATAACTTAGGTATATGTATGGGTATATACCTGGGTAGTGGTTATACGTTGATTTCATAACCTTTGTGTTTCCTTAAGATTGAGATGGGTTACATGATAACTTAGTTATAAGTATGGGATTATACCCAAGTAACGGTTACCTGTTGAGATCCTTCTTTGTAGTTATCCTTGTTGGATTTAGTGAGGCCTTGAGGGTCTCAGAGACCCTACTGAGTATTGTTATACTCACCCCGGCACGGGCTATTCCTGCACCTCATTGTGTTGGTTGCAGACGACGGGTAGTGCTGACGGAGTCCAAGTGTTCGAGGACTGGACGGTACCCGGAGGAGGACCACACGATGAGACACTACCCGGAGGTGGACCACACGACGAGTCAATATCCGGAGGTGGACTTCATGAAGAGAGGACACATATAGGAGGATGAAGGGTGAGATCATTGTGAAGGCTATATGTACCTACCCTACCGGTAGGATCCGAGGAGGATTAGCCGGGTGCCGCTTCCGTTCTTTCAGCTGTTTTCTTTTTCTGTTGAACATTTGTTCAGTTGTAGTTGTACTTTCAGTTGGGTTTGTATTTTTTTCTATTTTCTTTTCAGCACTCTATTTTTTACTTAGTGTTTACTTCCACGTGTACTCTATGGTGTTTTGTTTTCTTTTATAAAGGAAATTCTTTCACAGTTATTGGGGTTTTCGCTATTGGTGCTAGTCGCCAGCCCCTAGCCTATGGAAGGCGGGCTTGGGGTAGTCACGGCATGGGCCCCGAGGACGGGTCGTGACAGATTTTAACTTGACCTGTTGTAAGAAGGATAACTCATCCCAATCCTCAAAATAAATTTCTAGAATGGAGTGGGTTTGATAACACTATTAATCAATTTAGGGTTTGAATTTTTGGTAGGATATTAATGATATAGATGAATGTGGCATATGATGTATCTCATTAGGGCATTTAAGAGTGAAAAAATTCGAGAAAACTTATAAGAGCTATGTTTCTCCATTCCCCTGAAAGAGTGTTTCATAATAAAATTAACAACATATAGGATCCATGTTTGGTGTTCTATGACCATGTTTTGTGGGATGAGTTCATGTATCAATAAAATTATTACGAGAAAAATTTTGGGTGGGTAGTTTCATGTCAATTTAAAAGAGTGATTCCATCCAATTAGAGGCAATGGAAATAAAAAGGACTAGTTATGAATAGTAATAATGGATTCTAGAATCCATTGATCTTTTCATTAAAATATTTCAGGTATGAATATTGATGATGAGTTTTAAAACTGATGTATGAGTGTAAAAAAATAGGAATTTTATATTTAGGCCCAAGGGGAGTAAGTTATACTGATATTTTATTAGTTAGTATCAAATATGTTCTTATATATAATCATGATGAAAATATGGTTGGTTGTGTTCCCAAGCATTATAGTACACTGAGAGTTAGGATAAGATGTTAATGGAAGATTAAAATTATCATGGGTTCCTTTGGATTTGATTTTAGGTGATCAATTCTTTAAATATTATGTCAGTTATTAGGCATTATGTTTTGAAATATTCCAGTCTAGAGGTGATTAACTAATGCCTTGATAATAAAATCATCATCAAGAGAGAGGGACTCCAAATTTGGGTTTTGTTTTCTCAAAAATAAGGTTCCATTGCATAACTACAAATACAGTACCATAATTGGTATGATCATAATTTATATTTACCTTTAGATGGATTCCCTATAGTTATATGTGGTCACACATCATTGGAGGATCTTTCCTAATAGGTTAATTTAATGTAAATACATCATGATTTTATGGAGCGTAGTTTGAGATAGTATTACATTCTTTTTAATGTTATTTTATGTTATTACATTAGTGTACTCTTTGCTTAGAGGCAATCATGTCCAGTATCTTAACATCATCCTGAGTGTATGAAGATGTCATTGGCTATATGCTAAGTTCATGAAGTGATTTTCTAGATTTCTAGAAGGATATTATTGAATGAATCTCTTGAGGTTAGTCATTAGATGGTAATTTTAAATCAATGATTCCATTGTATTATGGAAGTAATGATGGTTGGGTGGGAGACAAAAATAGAATTCAGTAATGAACATGAGAGATTGTGCTCAAAATGACCTCAGAGGACCTTAGAATAAAGGTACAAAATCTGGTAATTTCAAAACATCAATAGATAAAGACAAATATTTTTTTTAATAGTTAGTTGTATGTGGATTGATAGGTGTTTTTTATAAGAATGTGATCAGATGATAATCCACATTAGGAATATCTTCTATGGGGATGAGTCCATTGATAGACTTGACTGAGGATTTTTAAGTAAAACCCATCATACCCTATTTGGCATGGATAATTGGGATTTGACCACTTTGATTTAATTGAGGACCCTGACTATTGGTCTAATGTGTGAATGGGTCAATCATATTTATAACAATTCCATATGCATTATTCTGATGTTGGTTCCCTTTTTATGTATGAAATTCCAATGGGGGTGTATTGTGGATCCGAATTGGAAATATAATGCTAAAACCTATAGTGGGTAGAACCATCCTATAATTGAGATAATAGATGATTAAATTATCATTTCATAGGTTACATGGGATCATGTAAGCACCATCTTGATGAATTTTTTTTGAATCTGATCATAGGATAGAGTTGTCTCTATCTTGTGTGTCGAATTTATGAGGTAGCATTTGGCAGTGATTTGTTTGTGGAAATAGCAAAATGGACCTTTGGGACAAAATTAAAGACTCACATAGGTCTGGTGATATTTTTTTCATTAAGTAATCATTAGAAAGATAAGTTATAATGTGAGGAGGTTCTAATTTTCCATCTTTTTGACTGGTCGAAACACTGATGAGTGTTTGGACCTCTTCTTTAATAGATGGGGGAAACATTAAATTAATATTAGGAATGAAATAATGAGTATTAGACAATTTAATGTGGTGTTTTTAGATAGGGTTTATGTATTGAGACGAGACTTTGGTGTTTTGATGAGGTTTATGGGTGTAGGGATCTGAATTGACAATTTCGCGAGAAGTATACTAGATCCCATAGTTTCTTGTAAATGTGTATCCCTTTAGGAAAAATATTCTTGTATAGTTAAGGGGTGAAATTAGTGTCAATATGTTTTTGTAACAACACTCTATAGGCCACATGTATATGAAAGTTATATATAGTTAATTGTAGTGTTAATTTCCACAGCATGCGCACTATTTTTCTAACCATTCCCCTAGAATTGCTGATGTGTGTATGTAAGAAAATTCCAAGGGAATGATTTAGCCATAGGTTTTCAATAAATTAACATAAAATGTGTGGGGATGTGGGTGTATTGGGAAGAGGACCTAAATTATTGGTTCATTGTTTGAAATCTCATTCAACCTAACCATACACCTCTTAAGAAGGGGAAATACCCATTTCTACTCTATAATTATATGATATTTTCTCCATTGTTTCTCCCTGATTCACCCAATATGCCAATATAACCTTCATTCCTCTTATAATTATCACTTTTTTGGTTTCTTTGTCAATATTGGTATGATTAAAGCATCAGATGTTATGTTGGAAGCCTTATAAAAATTCAAACACTCCTCACAAAACTAATTTTAGTTTATCTACTAATTTTTTTAATCATTGTAAAACGTTATATACCCTATTTATCGATATTTTGATTATTTGTTCATTTTCTCTTATTTGGACTTGAATCAAAGCCCAATATTTTATTATTGGACCATCCCAATCAAGAGGTATGTAATATTATTTTTACCTTTATGTTTCTTAATTTTTAAATTATTTTTGTACTATATGTTTTGATTTCAATAAATTGTTCAAAAACATTAAATTATATAAATTGAACACCAATAAATTGTTTAGATTTGATATGATACCCTCATAAATGCTCAGATAATAATAATCCCAACTACATGCACCACATAATGTGATTTTGGTTTAAACTACTAATAATGGTCATTACTATATAATGAATTGAATCACCCCTTGTGTGTGTCGAACATTCCACCAAGTGGTGGGTGCTATAATATCCTTAAACAAAGTATTAAATTGTTAATAAAAATGGGTTAGTTGAATCATCTATAATTAATAAAATGATTTGGTTGAATTGATATATATTTATATTGAATGGATTAATTTTTTACATATATGTGTAATATATGTTGAATTCAGTAACTTGTTAAATGGGTAGGCTAACATCCCGTTGTTCTATAGTCTTTTAGGAGATTGATCGTTATAATAGATCACCCAAATTGAATATTTGAATATTAAAGTGGATATCATATGATCAGAACCATTTTATTAATTTATAATTGGATTGACTAATGAAATGAGTCATGATGAATTATATTGTGGAATGAATACTTTCATGACATTATAAATTCCATTTAAACCATATTTTCACATGGACCGATCATGATGAATTGTATCTATTACAACATCTTTGGTTTCACTAGCACTATGTTATACCATTTTTCATTTACAGTGCTAATTTATTGTGGATAGTTTGTTCAACCCTTATTAAATGTGATACCCATGGGTGAAATCTCTTATTAATTGTGATACTAGAGCATGGATTCCCTTATTAAATATGATACTCAACCATAGAGTCTCTTATTAGATGTGGTACTTATAAATTTTCTCACTATTTAAATGTGATACTAAATCATTTTGTCCCATAAAATCTATTATACCTAGGTATGGAATGTTTTATTTCACATGATACATAGGAAGGGGGTTCCTTATAATTTTATGAGGAATTTGTGACTATACATGGACACCTGAGTTATTCCTGATGTCCTCTCTAGAACTATGTATCTATATATATTTCTATATATGTTGCAATGTATTTAGTTGATATATAAAAAAATATCTATATAATTTGACGTATATATATGGGGAAGCGTGTTAAGAGACATCTATATCTTAGAAAAAAGAAAGTATTTTCAGCCATGTGTCCTTGAAGAACTTGATATTACTTGATTACATTTATTTATTTATTTGAACAATTTATTTTTCTACAGGCATTCTTGTTTTTTTTCTCAGGGACTAGATTTTACTAGACCTCATTGATGGTGGAATATTGAGTTTGTCTCGCACATTTTTCACATCCCCACTTTGTACTCGAATAGACATTAGTGTTGCAGGTTTAGGATCATGATTTTTTCTTTGTGTAATTTTTTTATGAATTTGGGATCATGGGAGTTATGGTTAATCATGTACTCAGGTTTCGAATTTATATTTGTAGTCATTTATTATGTAATTATTTTTTTAGTTATTTATTTTATATATGATATGTTTTATGTATATTTCATGTACATTATAGATTATTCATGAATAGTTATTCAATAATTTTTAATTTATTATAAATTTTTATTATATCGTCCAGTATTTTATAATTATTTATTCCTTTAAGGTGTTTATTACTGATCAAATTGGTTTGGTCCGTCTATTTTACTACTATTTGAAACAATTTACTACCCGGAAGCCCATAACAAATAGAAAGGAGCACTTGAAGAAAGATAACCAATGAATCCTTATAATTTGGTATATATTTAGATATGTTGGGATTTGATTAAAAATATATAATTCTGATATAAATAAACTCTTATGTTTCCATCATATATCTCATCTATCTAAAAATAATAATAGGAATGAATCCCATTATTTCGACATTGTTCTCATCTCAATAATATATCAAACTACATATCAAAATCACAAGGATACTCATACCCAACACACCAAACATAGGGTTATCCTTCACTGATTTCCCCACTCAAAATAGAAACACCAGTTATAGGAAACATATCTCATTTTATCTCTCAATCCCTATGACATAAGGTATTCACTAATATTGGTTTTAATCTAGCATTTCCCACATACTCTTAGATGTAGAATATATAGTGACCCCAACATTTTACATATATTATTACATCATTAATACTAAATGACCATTAATACGACACAAGGATCATAATGGAATATTACATTGGGAATACTATGTCCATATATAAAAAAAATTACTTAACCATTGAATATTAATTTTATTCTCCATACTGAACACCTGAAAATAAATTCGATCTATTAGAACATCATAGGGTATCATGGGTAGTACATAATGTAACGGGCATCGTAATAAGGGTAAAAAGTTAATGAACAAGATAATGAAACATATTATGTATGTCGAAGAAATAACATGATATCAGAAAAAGAGAAATCACATGAGTAATCACATAGAATAATAACATTAAAAACATGATATTATCAGATCATATAATCATCCAAAATTTTGGAAATAACATATATCATGCACTAAATATGATTCCAGGAAACAATCTTGGAAAATATCACATACTATACAATGTCCCATAATAAATTACGTTAATTCCATAGTGTGGTACATGACATCTCATCAGACAATAACACTACCCAAAAAATTGGATCTTTATTTGGGTACACCCATCATAAAATTTCATAAAATTTTAGTCCCACATAATGAAATCTCATTACAAGGTATAGCAAAATAATTACCCATTTAAAGAAAAAAAAATTATAATCTTTCATCATATCGAATTCAAAGGAAATTTCATAAAGATTGAATTTGATAAATGATCATATGTCAGGTATTAACCTATCAAATGAAATAAGAATAAACTAGGAATATGAGTGAAAGACATATATAAATAATTTATAATAACTAAATAATATATTACATTATTTTAAATAATGAAAATAATTTAATAAATATTAACTTATTTTTTTGGAAAATAATATTTTTACTTCATATAACATCAATGGATTTCATCTTAGATGAAAAATGATTTGGGGATGTTTTGTTTGAGATTCTCTTAAGGGAAGTCTGATTTTCTTTGGGAAAATACATATTTAAAATAAAAAACGTTATCAATCATTAATGAACACATTTTTTAGAAAATATACATTAAAACATAGAATGTTATCTTTTGAACATTCATTGGTCAAGATTATATACGAGTTTCGTTCATGCCAAATGTTTTAGAAATAATCATTACATTTATATTTTTACAATAAAAGTAAAAACCTATCTTTTTCAGATAATAACATGTTGATTTCATTTAAAAAATTTCTGTTAAAAATTATTTAAGTGTAATAATTACATAGGAAAATCAGAGTAAAAATTTTTTAGATGTTTTTAAGAAACATGGATTTGGAAGCAGAATAATTTTCATATAATTAGATAAAGGAAGATATATTTTATTAAAAATATTTTCAAAATCATTTTATATAATAATAGAGAAAAATGATACCATTACATGATAAAATCATCAATTACTATAGGAAAATAAAAATTAAAGGGGTTTATTATACAATGATTGGATATTTCCTTCAATGGAAATTAACGAATAAGAAATCATGATTAAAGTGAGATGGAAACATTAACCCTTACCGCTTGGGTAACATTAGAATAAAAATTTACCACGAGTGAATATGATAATTCATAATGTTAAATATCATTATATAGTAATAATTGAGGATATATTATGTAAATGGGATATATATACACAATTAAAATTATATTAGTTGCGTAAAAAACATGGGTCTCATAGAAGGTAGTTTGTTTCAAAACCAACACAAAGATTGCATCATTGTAACGAGATTAAATCAATGGGTCGATTGTTCTTATAAAACAATATACACAGAAATTTAATTTAAAATAAAAAATAAATCCGTCAAATTTTATATCAAAAATATTTTTGTAATAATATAATTAATGAAATAGTTGTATAACCCAGTGAATAGAAATTTAGTTAAGAAACCACTTACCTTAAGCATCCCTTTAGATGAGAAATATTTAATCTCTCGTGTAGTGGATTAAATTTTTTTCTTATATTATACTATAATAATTGTACTATTTATTATATAATCTAAGATAAATTTTTATCTTATTATTATCTATTCATTAATAATATTTCATTGTCAATATTGTTTTGAATGTTCACTGCCTAATTTTCTAATACACAATTAATCATGAACGTTATGGATCCCAAACAGGTTTAGAGTTCTACAATCTCAAGAATGATATAAATTGTATAGATATAATTTTTTCTTTAGATACATACTTAAGATCACTATTTAATTTTGAACACGGATAACTAATCTCATAGATTCATGGAGATGGTATATTGTATGTATACATGTGCAATGTTATCATTTACTTAAGTGGTGAAATAAATTGGAATTTTATTTTGAATTAATTTTTATGAATCCATAACATGTAATAAATATCAAATATATTAATTTAATTTACCTATTTTATATTCATTTTAATGTGTTAATGAAAAATGAATCACGTCACATCGTGAGGTGGTAGTTCACAATACACACATATGTCATTATCATTTATTTAATGGATTGTAATGTAAGAAAGTATATGGTATATTTATTTTTAAAATTTTATAATATGTGATGATTATAATATTTCACAATAAATTTAATTTTTATTACATTTAATGTAACTGAAAAAGAAAAAATGAATCACATCACATCGCGAGGTGGTATTCCTCTATACAAAATACTGTTGTTATCACATGTTCTATGGAATGGAATGTAATAAGGTATATTATATATTATAATTCGAAAATTATAATTATATAATTTACATAATATATAATCATCAAAAAAATAATCATATACCACTATGATTAGTGATGATAGAAAACTAATTATGTGTGTTTACAACGTGTTACTCTTCCACACACAAGATGAACGATTCTATTTCCCATTTGAGGGGGTGGTGATATTGTTGTTTGAAATTTATCATCCATAACAAATTATCAATACATAAAATATTATAGGATTAATATTTTATCAAAGGTAAATATTATTTTAATTACATGTAGGAATAAAGAAACTATAATGATCGGTTGCAGATGTTACCTCTTCTCAAGACAACATCTTTTGTCTTACACCAAGAGCCTTCCTTGGTTAGATTTATTACCCGAACATTGATTATAAGATTATAGTATATAGTAATGTATGTGATTTTGGAAGATACTGGCTGAAAAAATGGGGTTTTGATTTTCGTTAAGGATATAATATGGGGTTCCCTTTTATTAGTGGGGCAGAGGGCACAAATTGAAAATTTTAATGTAGGGAATTCCACTCAAGTTTTTCTTATAAAAAAATGATCCATAATAAAAAAATTTAGAATTTAACAACATGAAAGATATAAATATATGTATGAAATATGAATTCTACATATTTTTTTGCCACATTTTACCCTTATATTTTTAGTTTAGGTGTGATTTAAAGTTATTTTTAGATTAAATATGCTAAATAATATTTATTATTTTCATTATTTTCATTATTAATTATAGTAAAAATTGTATTCTTTTTATAAAATAAAACTTCATATTGACTTAAAAAAATTAATTTTTTTTATATTAATATTAATTTATATTTATAGATATATAATCTATAAATTTCACTTAAATAGTTCAACATCATAGGTTATTATATTTATTTTAAAAAAATTAACATCAAACACATTAAAATTGTTAATAAGTAATTAATAGGAACTAATATTACTAAATAATACTTATGTCAATTTTAAGTCAAATTAAAATAATAATGGTAACTAATTTATAAAATATAAATAATAATTTTATAATTACCGATACAATTTAGCAGGCACTAAAAATTATATATTTTAGGAAAAATCCAAAAACATAACCATATGTTAATATAAATATGATATTTTCAAAAATAATGTTCATTTTATAAAATAGATATTCTATAATCAATAAATAATATTTATATATTATGTCATGTAAATGAGACTAAACATCCTTTTAAAAAAATAGTTCTTTAGAAAACAATTCTTTTTAATTCGAATGGTTCGTATTTTATTTTTCATGAATATAGAACTATTGAATTTAACATTTTATTTTAACAATTTATTATCTCTTATTCATACCTACCTACAGAACAATTAGTTTAAAATATTAATGTTTATATTATAATATTTAAATTGAATATCATGTTCCATTTAAATCTAGTGTTGCTTGAATAATAAGTTATCAAAGATATTGAATTTAAATAAAATGAAATATGTGTCCTAGGGCATACACATATCTGTTAAGAGTATTGATTCATCTCAGATATTCTATTGAATATTATGTTACTCTTTTAAAATATTTTGGTGTGACATTCAATAATATTAAATATATTATTCCCCTGTAATTACGTATTTATTTTCATAATCAAGGGTTTCACATTGCAAAATACCTTTGTGGAAACCCCGCATCATAATAATAGTTAATAATACTTATTCATGATAATATATAAAGGTATGTACAATTTTCATCCATAATAAAACATTCTTAGGTTTCCATATGGATAAACATTGGTGGGAAATAAAAACTTATACATGGAAGAGTACATTAACACCAAAGGATTAATAGGGGTGATAAAGAACATTGTTCAAGTGAAAGTGATTAATTAATAGAATTTTAGGGACCTCAAACCATTTTTTATGAGTTAAATGGCGTTTTAATTCATCATTTATACATCCACTCAGATAACATTAATATTACAAGATCATTTCCATAAATTTGATGGATCTATTTACCATACTAAGTAAGAACATAATGAAATATACTAACATGAAATATTTAATTTCATTCATTTATAATTTCCTACAAAATATAAAATTTTATTCAAATTTTGGTTATTCATGATTTTTTTCATTAAAAAATAACTTAAAAAATTATATAATGTATTAAAAAAATGCTCAAAAGAACAACAATATTTTCCTCCTATCTTTTTTAAAACTACATTCGATTGAAAATGTATTCCAATTTAATTCATAAAAATCTATTACATAAATAGTAACTCCTAATGTTGATTTTAACCCTTTACATCATTTTTTATACTTAAACCCCTTCAACATACATCTCTAAAAAGATATTATTATTCTCCCCAAATAACCCCTTACATTGAAGAAAAAAGTTATATATTATTTAACCAAATATATCATCTTCCAAAATTTAAATAGTCCCTACAAAATCAATTTAATTATAACCTATAAAGGGGGTGTTTATGAATTTGAACTTATTATCTACATAAATCATAATCCTATATTGGTATCTAAAACTATTATGGTTATATAAAATGAATACATATATGCATGCAACATTAACAAAAATCTTAAATGTTTCGTGATTATTTTAACCGAATTACCATTCGTAAAAATACATCTATAACAAAATTCATATATTCTGATATATAAATACACCAATACATATACATTAATAGTGTGTTATTCATATGTCCATTCATATTCTAGGAGATAATAGTTAATTTATGGAAATGAATTATATAATTCCTATGTTTCCCAAACTTAATTAATATAATTCTTTTGAAATTCATTTCTATATGGCTGAAATTTTCACATAGATAACTTATTCCACTGAATATGAGATATCATTGTTACTACTTATTCCCCCTGTCATGACATGATGGAAAATGAATCTTGTTTCCTCTATTTTAATTACTATATTAACCATCATTAAATTACATCAGTCAAATATTTTATTTTTTATAAATCCCATTGAAGTTCACGTTGTAAATCTGATATCATCAAAATTGATTTGGGAGAATCATAATACATTTTTCTCCAATCATATCTATTAGGTTTTCTCATAATCACCATGAAATCCATAAAATTTAATGAAAAAAATATTCCTTTCAGTTCCATCTGTTGTATAAAACCAAAAAAAATAGTTTGAGTAATAATAGACTAGGTTGATTACCACTTAATCATGAGAAAACATTTATATAATGTTCAAATCATTAAAAAAATTTCGTCAATAATGCCTAAAGTTTATCCTATGCTGTTCATGAATATTATATATTGAAAACATTCTTGATGATTCATAAGGGTTTTATAAATTTTCTATTAATATCCTCTTGGAGTGAAAAACCAAGTGTGCAGTAAGTCCAATTTTCATGTACAAGTTAACACTCGAGTCATTATTGACGCACCTTTTTCAGAGTTTATACCCTTATGAGTATCTATACAAAAATTACATCCACTTCTAATATCCAGAGAGGAATACAATATCTCAAAAACCACTCCCTCTAAACATCACCAAAATAATATTATATTATACAATTTAGAGATTTATCTTTAAACTTATCCATAGACTTATCCCTAGGGTTCTCACAAAATTATTCTCTCATAGTTCCAAAATTTGACTAATTATTTCCTATGATACAAAAATGTTGACCTGGGAATTTTAAACATATTATTATATCATTCCTATACAAAAAATTAACTTTAATACAACAGAATGATAATAAATTCTTCGTTACTTTGGAATACTTTTTTTATATTACATAAAACTAAACATAAACATTGAATATTTATTTTATTATATATAGTGATCCCCTAAAAATATATTTAAATTATTCAAACAATTATGGATAACATGTGGTTTATATAATGAAAATTATTATGTAAAAATCCAAATATGGGTATAAAAATGAAAAGGAAACATAAAATCTGAGTCAAAGGTATAACACGACATAATAAAATAGATGTCACATGAGTAATAAAATTAAATCATAACACAAAGAACATTGTATCATAGGATCATTAAATCATATGAAATGTGAAAGAAACATATAACATTAAATAAAGAAGGGTTAAATATAATGTCAAAGAAAAAATCATAGGGAACAAAAAGTACAATACTTGATTATGTATTCTATTTAATATTATTCATGTTATCTCATGAAAGTATAAAATTACCCAATTAATTACAGAACACTCTGAGAACACACATCATAACATGTCCATGATCTATGAGATCCACATAAATTAAACCTAGCATAATTTATAACACAAGAATTATTAATGGAAAGAAAATGGGTTTAATAATCTTGTTTTATATCATATTCTATGGAAATTCCTTAAAAATATAATTTCATAATTGGTCACAAGGCATGTATTACCCTTTTAAAGGAATGGAAAATAAACTAAGAATACATGTGAAAGACATATATAAATAACTTAGAAAAAATCCATATCAAAAAAAGTCTTCTTTATTAATAAAAATACATTTAAAATGATTCAAAACTGTCATAAAAAATCGAAACATTCACTTTTATAAAAATTAAAGGATTTCATTATTGATTGAAAATGATTATAAAAATTACTCATTGAATAATTATTGAAGAAAATATCCTTCCCATTTTGAAAACAATTTTTTAAAATATACATATTTTCTAAAAATTAAAATATTTTTTTACAAAAATATATTTTCAAACATAAAAAGGAATCACTAAACAATTGAGAGGACATAACAGTGGAAGATATTAGTTTATTGTGAATAAATTAAATTAATAAATATTCTCTCCATTTAAAAAAAATCCTAAAGGAACATTGATCCAAAAAATAAAGTAATTATAATTTGTATAAAAATAAAATATATTTGAAGGAAAAAATAAATTTAAAAAATTAACTTAAAACATTTATGAAAACATTTTTTTGAAGCAATTATTTAGAAAAAAAGACGATTTTTGACCGAAGAATGAAATAATGTCACATATTATTGAATTTATTTTACTAATAATGTTATATACCATAGAGTGTGAAATGGTATTATTACATGAAACCATAATGAATGACCAGAGGAGATAAAAATTAAAGGGGTTTATTATATAATGATCCAAAAATTTCATTAAATCGAAATTTATGGGAAATAAATCCTAAATAAAATTATATTCAATCATAATTCATTACCAATTTGGTAACTTTTTAATCCTAACATCCTATAAATTAAAAAGATAAATTATAACGTAAAATATAATGATATATGAGTAATTCATCATATATCAAGTCAATATTCATTATATACACAATTCATTAGAATTTATCTTCACAAAAATACATGTGTCTCAAGGAAGGATCTTTCCAAAGAAACCCTCATAATGTTTATATGCTTGATGTGAGAGTTAAAAAATTGGAGTATTGTGTGTAGAAACATGTAGATTCAATTTTTTAAAACAATATAATTTAATTCAATTTAATTTCCCAAATAAATTTGGAATATTATAATCGATGAAGTTTAAATATAACTAAACAAATGGAAATTGCATTAAGAAACCCCTTAAATCTTTCTTCTATTTAGTCGGTCACATTTCAGCAACCTATATAGATCTTTTAAACATTTTATTAACTAGTAAAATAATAATTAACTATTTATAATATCATTTTATATACATCAATAATATCTTATTACTTATTCATTAATAATATTTCATTATCACTATTGATTTTGGGGTTAATTACCTTATTTTCTCTTCTATGATTCATTTTGAATGTTCTATATCATGAAAAAATGATACAGTATCATAGTGTTCATAATTATATTTTTGTAATAGATATAATATTTCGTCATTATATAAATATTTATAATCATTATTGAATTTTGAAAATGGTTAATAAATTACATTACTTCATGGAGAAGGTAAGTCAAAAGTACACATAAATGATGTTATAATTATCATTATTATGTGAATTTATAAAGATTAATGTTGTATATCAATTTTATATAATAAATATCTTTTCATATATGTCACATTTATGCATTAAAATATTTATTTTGTTGCCATCTATGTAATGCATCAGTGATAAAAAAATCACTTCTTATGAAGGTAGTCCATTGCACACACGAACGACATTATTATTTATTCAATGGATATATTATATATTCAATTAAACAAATTATTAATATACCATTAATATCATATATCATCTTATAATTATTCCTGACTACATTACATGTAATTAGTAATGGAAAAACAAATCACATCTATTATTAAGGTCGTAGTTCACCATACACACGAGTGACTTTTTTATATTTCATACCTAATATAATGTTACAAGGTATATGTGATATTATAATTTCATAAGTATAATTACATAATTAATATTATATTTAATAATTATATACATCATTTTATCCCTCTGTGAGAAGCGGTGATGAAAAATTAATTTAATCGGTTTGTGATGTGATAGTCTGTTGTATGTACAATCATTGGTTTTATTTATAATTTAGGGGGTTGAGGATATGGTATTAGGTTATAAAATTAATATAAAGTATAAATTTTTATATAATATACTAATATTATTATATCATAATGTTTTAATAATATCCGGAGGAGGTGAAAAAAGAAATAAAAAAAACATGGTTAATATCTATGATGTCCCAGCTCGGGTGCCACTAAACGGTTCCCCTAGCAAGTTGGCTACATGCCCACAAGTTTGACTCACTGTACACCCGATAGTTTTGAATAGCAGCGAGGTTTTGTTAATTTAGTCTTGGGGAGATTATACCCTGTTTTATCCAAATAAAACACCAACATATGCAAAAAAATATAACCAAGAGCATAAGAGTATAAATAACCATAACAATACCATGTCATACGACCTCCAAAACTAGGAAATTAAATGATCATCTAAAATTTAGAACATTCTATGAAAATGATAATGTCATGTGTAAATAATGAAACTAAATGTAAATATGTAATGACTTCCAAGCAGGTTCCGAACCACATATTGTTACCACTCTTATACTCTAATCCCAAACAACATCCTATCCAAGGGCCTTGACCTTGTCCTATCCTCCAACAACAATGTCTAATTGGGTGCCAATCAGGGTGCCCAAATAGGGTGTTAATAAAACTTAGTAGGCCACAACCAAAAGTGTCTAAAACAAGTCATGTTAAAAGATAGTTTATACAGTTTTATGAGCAGAAAAATACAATGCATAATTTTAATAGTTATCACATTGTCATTTAATCATTAATCATCACATTACTCCCAATTTTAATTCATTTTACCTATTGTAATCATTTTTTGGTATTATATTTCATTTGGTGTTAAACATAATTTCAATTTCCACAATCACATTCCATTTAGGTCACCATGCCTACCACTCAATATCTCATTCAGTGTAGTTCATCATACCTAGAACCACATAATCTCAAGAGTGGATAACTATTGTGGAGGAATTCCATGTCCAAGTAAAAAATTCTAATTAATATAGAATACCATGTCCAGCACCAAAAAAACCTCAACCATTTAATCATTCATCAATTCACATGAATTATCCATATTATTCATTTAATAATCCTATGATTTGTTATAGATTTCAAAGGCCATTTTTTAACTCAAAAATTAAATAATCACATAATCAATTCATCAATTCATCAATTAATTGATCAATCAACAAATTTATTATTCCATAATTAATTCTTAATAATTAATTATCCATATCAAAACTCAAATTTTCTTAATTAATTATCAAAATTAATTATCATTCATTGATAACATCATTTCATAAATTATTTCTACCAATTAAACAACTTATCACAATCAACTAAAAATCTCAATTACATAATTTGAACCTATAATTGTATTCCAAAACAAATATCTATTGGGGAAAACCAACGTCGTTTGTTTCATGAATCAATTATCAATTAAACACCAAGGAAAAACACAAGTCAATTCCACATTCCAAATTACTCCAATTTAAAAATTCATTTATCTAGGGAATCTAGAAAATAAAAATCTCACATTCACATATCAAGTCCGTGACTATAGAAGTTAAATTAAACAACCTACATCAGTTTACTGACAGATGATATCCCAATGAAAATCCCCACAATCTGAGCGGCACAATGTCTTCTATCAAACATCAGATCTATATCCCTAAACCCAAATTAAGATCAAATGTGTCACGATCTTGAAAATCTATATCTATATCTAAATTCTTAGATCTAGATCTCAACTCATAAGTTTAGATCCATGAAAATGGTGGAGGTATTACATACAGATCAAGGAATGATAGTGGAATGAAAATGATATCAAACGAGATGAAATCCACTAACAAGAAAATATGTGATCATCACTCTAGGATTCTGATCTCAAATAACATTGTTCATATCACTTTGGAATCCCATAGGAAGACTCTAGGATAACCTAAAATTTGTCAATCATGCGCCAAGGATGTAAAATGGGTGTCTCAAGGGAGGGATTGGGTGGTTTTAAAATAGATTTTCAGATAATAAATACCACATACTTGGTTCATGGGTAGGGGCACATTGTTAGAGAAAAATGAGAACAAACCATACATACCTCTATGTCCAGATTTACATGGTTTGAACAGTTAGGGCACATGGTTTTTCAAACCATGCAAAAACCCTACAGATCACTCTATCCATGTTTTCATGGTTTGAACAGTTTAACATCATGGTTTATCAAACCGTGTGCAACCCACTATCCATTAGTTTTTCTTAAAAATCACCTGAACACAACCCATGAAACAACTCCAAAAATGGATCCTAAAAACATCAAAATGTACCTGAAAACATGCTCGAAATGACTCCAAAAAAGGTTGGGATCCTACAATCTCCCCACCATAAAACTAGTCATCCTCAGGATGCACTCTTGGTATTCTCTAAGATTCCAAGACAAAAATATTGGGCCAATGATCCCACATGTCTACTTACTATTCCCATGATTCCACTATAACACATCCATTTTTCCATGACACATGAACTAATAACCCGATCTTCCCACGTAACACTCTCTCACTATGACCCAACACATATATCAGATTCCCCTTAAAAGATGAATCTATCTCGATGTCAAACTATTCCACATAAATCACATGAGAATTGTGAGGGTGATTCTTCCATAGTTGTGATTCATTGAAAAAATAATTTATAACATTTAATTTCAATTTAAGGGCTACTCAGAACATAATTAGCCCAATTCTCTCAATCACCTCAAACAGTCCTATAAAATTAAGTGCCACCTGGCCTTTCCTACATATTATATGGATTCATAATCTATGTGAAACCTGAACGAAAACATGATCTCCCTCGGTAAACTTGTGGGGTCATCTTCATTTATTGACATACGTATTTTGCCTACACTGAGTTATATCCATATGTTTCCAAATAACATGCATAGGCTCTGATGTATCTTGAAGGAGACTCGGTCCCAATATCTCTGACTCACCCACCTATAACCAATATAGAGGTGATCTAAAAGGTCTATCATGTAGTTCCTCATATGGTTACATATATATTTTTTCTAGTTAACTTCTATTATTGTCACACACCACTAAAGAAAAGTGTTTCTCCCAAGAACCATCAATGTCATGCACACATTCTCATAACAAATCCTCTAACACCAGTATGGTATGCTCGGATAGCCCACCAATCTATGGGTGGAAGGTTGTACTTAATAGAATCTATTTTCCAAGTGCCTTATATTAGACTTGCCTGAAGCGTGATGTAAATAATGAATCATGATTTGATTCTATAGCCTGTGGAAACCTATGCAATCAAAATATCTCTCGTACATACAATTCTCAAAAACAATTATATAGTAAATGTTTCCTTTATAGGTAAAGAGTGATCTACCTTCGTCAGTCGATCCAAAACAACCCAAATAACATCATTCTTCTTAAGTGTCTTTGGAAGTATTACTACAAAATCCATATTCACATCATCCCACATCCATTCTGAAATAATAAATGGATGCAACCTGCCTTTATGTTAATGATTATTTTCCTCCACCTACTGACAAGTGAATCATCATGTTACGAACCTACTATCTCATTTTTCATGATCTACCACCGAAATTTCTATCGTAGGTCATGGTTCATTTATTTCACCCCAGGATGTACCACATACATTGAGGAATGAAATTCTCTTATGATTTCTACTCCCATACCTGTAGGAAGAACAACCCAATTCATCACATAGATGTTCTCATGTTCATATACTATCTCTTTATAAGGTGTATCCCACCTTCAAGGGATTAAAATAAGGCTAAATACTCTGAAGTATGATACTTCATGTCCCTCATCTTTCTCAAGTGTGTAAACTCCACTGCATTAGAAGCTATAATAATCCACTCCCGATTCTCATAAAATAATACATGAATTTATTCTAGTAAATTTGTCAACTACCAATATACACTCGACTCATATACCAACTGAGTCTGTGTTTTCATGCTCAAGGCATCAGACACACCTTTTCCCTTTCTAGGTGTATATTCCAGTTCAAAATAAAAGGAATTTATATACTGTACCCATCTTTTCTGCTGATGATTCAAGTCGCACTGTGAAAAGATATACACCAAGATTTTTTTATATAAAATCTATAAAAATTTTCCCCTAGATAGTGTCTCGAACACTTATGATCATAAACCACTTCTTCTAAATCATGGTCATGCATATGGTAATTAGTTCAATGTGGGCTCAAAGACTAAGACCCCTATGCAACGAATCAATCCCCCTGCATCAACACAACTCTCAGTCCTATCTCAAAAGCATCAAAATAAAACGTGTACTCTTCACCTAACACAGGAAAGATAAAAATTTGTGCTAATTTCATGAAATTCTTCAATTCTTAGAATTAATTCTGAATTTCTTGTTTCCAATCAATATTTATTCCTCTCTTTGGAAAACCTGAAAGCAATGATTCAATATGGGAAATGTACTAGATAAACCTCCTGTAATAACTAGTTAATCCCAAAAATCATCAGATATCAAAATCATTTTTGGGATACTCCCAAGAAAACACTACCTACAATATTTCTTGGTCCAATACAACACCTTATTTTGAGATGATATTACCCAAAAAGTGTACCATGTTTATCCAAAACTGAAATTTAGATTTCATGGAATATAGCTGATTCTCTCTCAGTGTACCCAGGATGATGTCATGATGTTGGTCATGATCATCTTGATTCTTAGAATTTACCAAGATTTAATCCAGAAACACCACCATAGACAAATCTATGTATGGATGATGTATCTTGTTCATCGGGGCCATAAATACTTATAAATAGTTTGTAAAACTAAAAAAAATTACAACTAACTCCGGAAGTCCATACATATTTTAGATAGAAGATCTTGGTATATCGGAGGTCCAAAATCTGACATGTTGATACCCAGATCATTGATCGATCTTGGATAACACATAAGCCCCCTTTAGTAGGTCAAAAATATAATCGATAAGACAAAGTGGATATCACTTCTTCACAGACATTTTAATCTTATTTCTGTTTAATCTATCCAAAGAATAAATTCATTCCATACTTCTTTGCAAACAAGACATGTGATACCCATGGAGACGTACTTGGATAGATAAACCATTTATCCTCAAACTCCTCCAATAGCATTTTTAACTCTTGAAGCTTAGTCTGTTCTTTTAATTAAGGTGGAATAAATAATGGCTCAGACTCTATAATGAGTTCAATAATTAATTCCACATCTCTCTCATGTGGAAACCCTGAAAGGTCTTCATGAAATACATCTTAATATTTTTATACTACTTGTAGATGGACGTCTTGACTACAAATCCTGTTTTCTAGCAAATGACTAGCATCTTGGGTTGTGAGCTCTCCAATTTGCTAAGTAATTGGCCCGCTCTTCCTTTATGGATATCCCTTTCACCATGATTATCATTCCATCCACACTTAGTAGATACAAAGGTCACTATGCTACAATAATAATCTACGTGGGCTCGGTATGAAGCTATCCATTCGGTAGAGATAATCATGATGATTCCTATTATATCAAGTAGATAGATATACCAAAGAAAAGGATACTCTCCAATCTCTAGAAAACATCCCTTTCATAAAAAATATTCATAGATCGTGTTCCCAATAGAGTGTCGAAATTTATCACCCCGCTAATGAACTCCACATCTAGGCTAAATCCATTAACAAGATTTCAAGGTAAAAAAGAATGAGAGTATCCCGTATCAAACAATGAAGTAGATAATGTAAAAGAAACTAGAATAATACCTGTCACTATAAATGGAATACCTCAATCTCCATAGGTGTAGACTATACTACATATAACTATCCTGCCCCGCTTCACTAGGGATTCATCTGACACCATTGAGTAGAACCACTCTGATCGAACATGTGCTCATACCTAAAAGTACCACATCAACTACCTCTTCGTCCTATTCCAATAGAACTCCATCAACCTAAACTATATGGTGTAGAAGACAACCTTCCCACAGTCTCACTCTAAGCAGCTTCCCCCTTAGAACCATATTGATGCTGCTTCCTACAGAAAATTAGTAGGTTCCCCATATTGCCACAAAACTGACACTCCACTGGTGGTCAAGGACCATTTCATGTCCCTACCTATATTACTAGTAAAAAATGAGTAAGATCTATTAGAACGGATCCTCTTGATTGTAAACTATTCTTTCCACTATCTAGAATGTGATTCTAAAAAAGAAGATTCATTCTCTCAGAAGGCAAACTCCCAGATCACCCAATGACAGCTACATGACTAGTACTGAAAGCCTGTTTCAGGTTCATCATTGAAATTAGAGCCTAATTAATCATATATTATATTTTTTCAGCTTAAATAAATTTACCTGGGACTTAATTTCACACCGACATCCATCATGAAATTGGTTTTATAAATAATCCTCATCTTTCACAAAAGCTGGATCAAAACAATATAAATTTGTGAAACATTCAGGATAATCCATTATGAACATGATTCCTTAGGTCAAATATATAATATATGAATCCACATTATGTATCATCATCTCCTTGGATAGAATTGTTACACAAAAATCTCCAGAAATACCTTCCATAACATTTTATTTGTATATCCAGATCATACATAAATGTCCCACCAGTGCTTCACAAAACCCTATAGCATATAAGAAGCCAATGTGACCCTCATCTTAGAAGGAGTCTTCAAATGGTCATGTATAATATCTATGGATTCAATCCATATTTCATCCGCCTCATGTCTACCAAATATAGTAAATGTAAGAGTTTGTTGAAGATAAATCTCTTTGTCAACAACGACATGCTTTTTTGAACCACCCATGGTTCTCTCTCAAGGAATTGTGTGAAACAAGAAAATTTCTCTCAGAACTTTCCCCTTACTCTTTATATTTCACCGATGTTGCATCATGTCCCTTTTTAGAAGATCATTTTGGGCCATACATCTCATTCTCTCCCTCAACTAGCATCGTGGAGTTATATCTCTAGAAGGTCAAACACACTTCTTAGGTATCATAATTCAAACATAAAACATTTATTTAAGCGGATAAACTAACAAAAAAAGTTTCATCATGTCCCTCTCTAGTTTTTCTCCCCACGCGGTCAACACTAAGTCATTATCACTACCCTTAATCACCCAACTCTTAGGCATTGTTTAATAGGGGTTCAAACAGTCTATTTATTAGTTCAACGATTAATTAATCACAATATCTAGAATTAATTAATCCAAAATTTAATTAATTACTCATACTCATTTCATCAATCATGGTTCTCATTAAACACACATTAATTCTCAATTTTCATCATTATTTCAATATCAAAGGGAAAAAAATTTCATGTTCAATAGCATAACCATAACTCATTTTCCCGTGAGCTCCTAGAATGATGCATGCCACAACAACCCTGAGTGTTGAGAATGACATGTGCTGACTCATGTATCTTGCCTCATTAAGACACAAATGAAAATTATAAAACATCCAAAAAAAATATCACAACACACCACAAGTGGGTCACCCAAGGTGATATAATATCCAACTACAATAGAAAATAGCTATCAATACAGTCCCACCCTGAGTACTCATATTTTTTTCCCGTACATGGGTTTGAAATACCCATGAGAAAGATCATTACCATGCCTTGAATCTTCTTAGCATCATGTCTAAATTTCATAAAATAGTATGACAAAGAGGAATAATGAAATGAATTCTCCTATGATACCACTTTGTGATGACCCAACCAAGGTTCCATTAAATGGTGTTTTGTGCCAATTGGCCACATGCCCTCAAGCGTTCCTTCCCGTACTCCCGAGGGTTCCAGCTAGTAGTGATCATCTGTTAAGTCATTCATAGGGAGACTATAAAGTCTATTATCATAATAAGAAACCAAAAAAAAAAAAATCGAAAGCTTATAAATAACTTGAACAATACCTTGTCATACGATATCCAAAAAAATGATAATAAAATTCTCAATAGAAAGGTGAAACATGCTTCGACAATGCGAATGTCGAGTATTAGAAATACAAATAAAATTAAAGACAAGATTAAACTAATATAGGTTTTGAACCACATATTGTTCTCTATCGCATGTCCTAATACCAAATTGCAACTAAATCCTAGGGTGTTTCCCTTATCTCGGGCTGCAACTAAAAATTATACTCGGGTGACGATCCGGAGGCCTAAATAGGGTGTGAGTGAAATGCTATAAGCCACTACCAATGGTGTCTAAAACAAGTCCTGTCATAATATAGTGTGTGCAGTTTTATAAACAAATAAATACAATGCATAATTTAAACAGTTATAACATTTTTATTTAACCTATAATCATCACATTAGGTATAGTTTCAATTAATGTTTTCTATTTGAATAATAATTCATTATTATCATTCATTCGGTGTGGAAAATCATGTTAAGAACCCCAATATAATTTACTGTAGGTCAACATTACTGTCACTCTATATCTCATTCGGTGTAGGTCGTCATTCCTAGTAGCCAATAATATCAAGCTTGGATACTTTTTCAGGAGGAACTCATTTTCTATGTCCCAACTTCTAAGTGGTCTAGAACACCATATCTAGCACAAGAAAAAATCATTTCCATTTACTCATTCTTTATATCATTGGAATTAGCATCATTAATAATATTTTACTAACCAACTGATTAGTTAAACATTTAAAAGTGAATTAGTTAACTGAAAAATTAACTAAGAATATTATTTATTAATTAATTCATCAATTAATTAATCAATCAACAAAATTATCATTTCATAATTAATTCTTCACAAGTAATTATTCATATCAAATCAGAACTAGTAATAATTAATTCTCACAATTAATTATCTTTGATAAAAAATATGGGAAATAATTAATTGTTAAAATTAATTATCTTTCATAGAAAACATAATTTCTTAATTACTTTCCCCTAATTAGTTATTTTATCATAATAAATTCAATATATTAATTACATATTTCCAACACATTACCAATCTCCAACATAAATATCTATTTGGGTAATGCCATTCATTTTTTACGTGATTTAATTATCCATTAATCTCTAAGAAAAAACAGAAGTAAATTCAACATTCTTAATTACTCAAATTTAGTAATTAATTTATCCAAGGAATATAGAAAATAATAAAATCACATTCCCATATAAAATACAAAACTATGGGAGTTCTATTTAAAAAAAATTCATTAGTTTATTGATTGATATTATCAGAAAAGAAATCCACAAAATATTAGTGGAACAACATCATCGATCAAGATCTGGATCTAAATCCCATAACCAAAAATAACAAAAAGGCATAATGATTTTGAAAATATAGGTATAGATACACACACAAACAGATATATATATATATATCTCATTTACTAGGTTTATATCCATGAATTTGGTGGTGTTTTCCTTTGAAGAGATCAAGGAATGATAGGGGAAATAATAGGATAAGAGACAAGATGAAATACAATTACTAAAAATAGAGCAAGTTATCATTATGGGATTTTGATCTCAAATAATGATAATAGGATCACCCTGGAATCCCTATGGAAGGCTCTAGGATTACCTATAATATTTCAGGACTAAAATATGTTCTAAATATGCGATTATGGAAGGAGGGGGGGGGGTTTATGTGGTTTTAAAATAGATTTTTAGAATAATTATTACTTTTACACGTTTTCCAGTACATGGGTGAATGGTTATGGAAAATCATATTCCAACTATGTTGAACTCCCTATCCTGGTTTTCATGGATTTTATGTGTTGGTTGCATAGATTTTCATACAAAAATTGTGTAGAACCCTCTATCCATATTTTCATGGTTGGAACGATTTAGCTGCAAAGATTGTCAAACTTAGTGAAAACCATGCACGACCTACTATCATTTTGTTCTTTATAAAAATTCACCCAAAATCACCATAATAAACTACTAAAAAATTTAGTAAATTCATCAAAATTACTAGAAAACTTACATAATATAACACCATAATATTCTAGTATCTTACAATGATGTTTACTCTTCTTTGAACTACTTCTTTTGGTTTTCAAAAAAAGATTATCAAGGTTGAATTTATAACCAAAATAAGGATTATATGATGGTAGGGATAAGTATGGAATTTATTTGGGCTCGTATTGGACATAAAAAAGGTTCATTACATTTATAATTGAGAGGAGATGTGGTGTCCATTTATTAGTGGGGAGGAGGACATACATAGCATTTTTTAAAATAAATTAATTCTCCCACATTATTCTCTTGGAACAATTATAAAAAAAATATATTTTTTCAAAAATACATGAAATATGGTGAATATATGAACATAAATTAGGAATTACACAAATATTTGGTCAATTTAACCCATATCATTTTATTTTACCCCCTGTAAAACTGGTTTCCCTTAACCACATTAAATATTTTTTAATAATTTTCTATTTATTATTGTAAAAAATATGTTAAAATTAATATATATAATAAATTATAATTATTAAAAATATGGGATTAGTTTTTCCATACTCAACTCACATAGGTAGAATAATTTAATTTATACTTTAACCCATAGACGCGATGAAAGTTTTTTTCCAAGAAATACATTTTTGTTGAAAAATTAGTTCATGTAAACCATATGATTTTTAATAATAATTTAAATAATTTAAATTAATAATTATTTATATATAATATATAAACTATATTTTAAATGTTCCAAATTCTATGTTATCTAATTATTTGGACTTGACAAACATTATAAACATTAAAATAGTTTTTAGATGAAAAAAGTTTTGTAATGCCTAAAAATAATGTTATTGTGAAAGCCAGTAAAAATATAATTTATATGTTATTAATTTGATTAAATATAACTAAATAATAGTTATGTTAGTTTTAGATAAATAAATAAATGGTTATTACTTTATTATAAGTAAATTAATTTTTTCTTAAAATCTACAAATGTCACTATTTTCTACAAAATTAACATTATCCAAAAAAATAACATAATTTCACCGTAAGATAATATCTATGTGATGATTTAAAAAGTTATGTTACTCTTTTAAATTAAATTTAATAAAATTGGTAATAATTAATATAAATTTATGTGTTGAAAGCATGACTAAAATACCAATTTGAAAAATATAGTTTTTTAAAAAACCTTTATTTTCCATTCAAACTGTTATTATTATATTTATAGTCATTAGATTACAATTGAATTTTCTATATAATTCTCAAAATTTTGTTATTATAATTAAGAACCTCAGAATTATTGGATATTTTATAATGTTCATATATAAATAATAATTTTTCAATAGATTATTCTGTTTTTTTATAACATGTGTTTTGTATGTCACAAGGAATCCGAGAGATTGAATTAATTTATAATGAAATATATCATATAGCACCGGGGTTTAAAATTATATTATTTTCTTGCATATAATATATTATTTCAAACATGATGTTTAACTTTTCAAATCATGGGGTGGTACAAATAAACCCACAAAGGGCATTGAAAACCATAACATAGCATGCATCTCAGAATAACAGCTCATTGGAAGGTCATAAGAGGCATAATATCCAATTATCCTGCAAACCTCACATAAAAATGGTTCAAAATATAATATTTCTTTCTATCCCCTATAATCCTTATCAATATCAATTCATGTCATCTAATAACTACTTCTAATGTCATTTCTATTAATGTTATAAATATCACATATCAATGTTGGAAAAGAATGTCACAGGGGCCACTACACCCTATATACCATATATTATGAATCATCAAACTCAGTTTTCATCTCTAAACCAATATAACCATAACATGGTCAACCTCATATACCCTTAAGGTAAACATTATAGATACAGTATTTACAATCACCCTTTAATTTTTTTATTTACCATAAATTTTCATATAGAGGGATCAGTTAAATGATATGACATTTTCAAGATATAGAGAAAAACACATTATGATTTGTAATTGGAATTTTAATTAGTAATATACACATACTATTCAAAATATTTGATCACATATTAAACATTTAACAAATTTATTTTACCATAAAATCTCACATCAATGGATCAATTAAGTGAAATTCCAATTACAAGTAATTTAAAAAACCACATGAGAGGTTTTAATTAACTTTAAATTTTTTAATGATTCATAATAATATAGGAAAGTGATCACATAATATACCATAATCTATTTATATGAATCCTTAAGTATTATGAAACCATAAACTCATAAAAAAAATATAAGGTATAAATTCTTACAAAAACATTAATGAATTCACTCATATCATAGTTAGAGTAAATAATCATAGGAAATAATAAAATTACATTTGAATCCTAAATTATAGATAAAAAGAAGGAAAATACATTCTATTTCCATAATATAAAAGAGGTAAAATCCCATAAATCAATTACCTAATAATCTTGTGAATCACATAAGGTGAAATTGGATATCAATAAAAGAACAAACCATGAACAAAAATATGATCCCATGATATATATAGTTCCCGAATATGTATGGTGACCATTACTAAGAATAAGTTCCATACCATGATCTGAAAATTTGTTAACTCCTATCTACCTTTACCAAATATATTTAAAAAATAAATAGCTTTGATAGGGTCACCACTGTACCTCAGGCATAAATACCCATATACAAGAGGCTTCCAACTGGCATTGAAGGTATATGGTTGTATGGTGGGGATTAAATATATGTATATGAATGTATAAAATCAATATAACATCATATAAATTATATAGAGTGTCTTGATAAATCCATATTAAACATAATTTAATGTAATATATGAAATATAATCAACCATTACTCATGTTGTATAAAATGAGACATTTAAATAAATTTTAGGAATTAATGGATCATTACTTGTCATATAAATAAAAAACCAAAATAATGAACGATTAAATTGCAAATTTTTTCTAAAAGCATTTACATTACTTATACTAATCCAAAACACTCATTATCTATCCTATTTAGACTAAATAATCACCATGCTTCATTATTTATCCCATGCCTTGACTTGTAACCAAGAAGTATGACTGCATGCTAACTACTGTCTTGAAAAGGGTGTAGTAGAAATCAGTAGTCCAAAACCAATGATGTCCCCAAATATCAACCTGAATTATATGTTACTAAAAATATTCAATAAATAATGAGAACAATTAAAAATAAGAATTTACACTAATGTATGGGGTCCATAGTAATAACTGTGGTTATTCATGCCTATTTTGGATAGTGATAGATGAAAATGATCAAGTATCACGAATTTCCGAACCACAAGTAACCGCAAATGGGGACAAGGACCTACCGTAGAGTTAACGTGTGATAGCATATATACTTCTACCATTGTCAAGTGTCTCTATAAAAAAAGAATCTTTCCTATTATTTTCACCCAATTATTAAAAGAATATACCTTTTAATTTGATCAATACCATCATATGGTCTTTTACATTACCCCACTATATACATATTCAATTCACAGTATTAAAATCAAATTCATATGAATATATAATTACTATGGATCAACACCACAACAATGCATTTATCACATCATGTATCATGACCCACCTATGGGAATTTAATAATTTATTATCAATCCCACCCAATTTTTTTTACCATTTTCACATTAATGGAATTACATAGTGATCCATTCCAATTTACAATATTATTTATCTTTAAAACTCATGTCATTATTTACCATTAAAAATTGAAAATCTAGATTTAATTCACAATCTTCTTGGAATGTCATTATATTAATCTATCATTTATAATTTTTTTATCAAATTATAAAATTTACTTCAAGATTTATTATCCTGATAGTTAAAATTAGGGGTCATCTTTTGAATAGGCATTATCATTTGTATTAACCTTAATGTAGGATTGTATGTAACATTAAAATATAGATTTTATATAATACAATGCCATGATTTCTACAAAAGTAACCAATTTATCATTTTACAAGACACAAATCAAATTCAATTCAATTCTAATCATTTAAAAATTATATATACATATGAATTATGCATCCCCTTTTACCCTTTTTAATTTCCCCATTACCATTTTATAATACAATTATATTATCACATAATTTACATTTCAATTAATATGTAACATTAATCATGTTAGGAATACCATTGGGATCACCATCCATAAACAAATTTACATTACAATTTTGGCCATGATGAAATGATATATTCATATTATAGGAATCAAAATAGATTTAGGGTCAACAAATTATTCGTTTTTATGAATTAATATCACATGAAATTAAAAAGTAAGATATAATATTGAAAAAACATAGGTAATACCTACCTTATCCTCATTGTCTTCTACTCATCTGATATAGAATATTCATTATAGTTAAACTAGTAAAAAATGAAAAAGAAAATAAATACTTGAAAATATGATATATTAGACAAAATATATATATATATATATCTCTTAAAAGACAATGAAATGAATAAAGGGTAGAAAAGAGTCATAGCCAAATATCTATCTATGAATAACAACTGATGGAACCCTCAAATTACCATCAATTAAGGGAGAATCTCCATGGAGATAAGAAGAGAGTTAGGGTCATATGGGAATGTTTTATGGAATATGAGGGATATAATAATATAAAGATATATAAATGGGAGGCCCGATGTGAAATTATAGGGCTTCCACTAATTAAAAAAATTCTATAAGGTTGTTGTATATTAGTTATCCCTATACTGCAATGTCAGTGCTGGATCATTGGCTGAAAAATGGCTCTTTACTAGTAATTTTATAGACATATTACACCTTTTTTAGTTGTAGGTCTTGTCCGTCAGTGGAAATACTATCCCCATACCCCATATACACCACATAGGACACTTTAATCCATGAAAATATTCCCATTATAGGTCCCCACAATATTCTTAATAAAAAATTTAATATAAATACACCTCAAAATATGAATGGATTTTAAACCCCTCAGAAATCTATGTGGCGATTTTTGATTAACAAGTTGCAAATAGACTATATTTTCAATTGTATTGTGTTTTCTTATTTGGTGTCTTTATATCTTTTCACAACCCATCACTCTTCCTACCACTTCAAATCCACATAGTCCCTCTGCATTGTGATACTACATTAAAGCTCAATGAAATGTAGAATGACTGTATATATAATACAATATATTTTATTTAGTTTATTTATGTTATTTTTTATAAAATTTTTAAATATATTATAAGTGTTCAGATTTAAAAAGTGTGTTTTGAAAAGCATAAATTAAATATAGAAAGTAAATATTTGGTTCTCATATTAAATAAAGTTTTTATTAATTTATTATCCCATTATATTTTTTATGTTTTAAAATATATTTATATTATTTTAATAGTAATTATGCTTATAGTATGATGATAAATATCTTCTAAGAAAGTGAGGCATATATGACATTCTAAGTGTGAATTCATGTGTTTTAATTTTTATCTACCTTACTGCAAATTTTATGTTTGAGTTATGATATGGATAATAGTCACTCAATATAGTTTGTTCATATTAGTTATTATAGATAACAAGAACTGAATTCCCACTTGAATAAATCTCTTTATATACGGGTACTTAGGGTCAGACTACCCACTAGATTGGAGTCTTATTCCTTCTTCAACAATAGAGAGGGTTTATCTATTTTTCACTATAGGACAACCCATATGGAGATTATCAATCCCACATAACACTATGACATTACAATATTTGTTCATCCACTTTATGCACAAGATAAATTTAAATATGTATTAATATACTTAGATTGGATTTTTTTGAATGTTACACAAACATTTCTTTAGTGTGAATATTAAATTTGTTATGTGGTATGAACATATTAATTTTATATATATAATAATTATTCCAAATGTAAATCATTAGAAGAATCCATACACAAAGAAATAAAACTAGAGAATATAAATACATCATATCATATATTAATTATAAATATGATATATATGTGATGTAAATTATGTTTGTGAGATATCAAAAAAATTACCATCAAATAGTAAATGTGTGGTTAATACAAAATATAAATTGGTCAAGACATAATAATTCAATATATGTGACTGTAAAAGTTAGACTCTCATGAATTATAAACTGTAAGTAAATCAAGTAATATTGTGATAATAATTGTTTCATGGATTATTCTTATTTTCTTTATGTGGGTTACACTTTCTGGGATACCATAATAGCTAGGATACAAAATAAATAGATTGAGTAAATATATTTAATTGTTATAGATAATGATTTCAACGACCTTGTTTTCCATGATTCATATATAATATGAATAAAAATCTTGTTGTCTGTCAGATAGATTAATTTCATTTATAGGTGATAAAAAATAAATAATACATGATAAAATATAGATATTTTATCACTAAATAGATATGGTGTTTGATTTCATCATTTTTAGTGGTAGTTATTTTTTAACATGTAATTCATAAAAAGATATAATACATGATAATCAACCATATATATATATATATTTGATATTTATTGTGTCTTAATTCATGATAATTATATTAAGATCATTTATAAGTATGACCAAAATGATAATTACGTGTTTGTATCTAGGGTTGAGAAATGTTCTCAAATATATTCATTCTAGGTATTTTAATGTGAATTTTTTAGAGATCAATACTACCAACTCGATCCCATGGGTATTAGATATGAGGTGTTTATAACACATTTTTCAAGATAAATACACACTCAAAGATAAGAGGACATTTTTTAAGGGTAAATTATATCGCCATATTTTTAATAGATAATGATTCAAAGCTTTATAGGTCGATACTTATAATCTAGTTTTACCAAGAGTATTAATACTATAGTTTGGAAAATATTATTATGCTCATAACATGATGATAAATTTTATTTTGATTGATTATATGGACATGATGGGTTTTTCATTAACTAATTGGGAAATTTTAGTTTTATATATAATAAAGAACGGTATTACGGAATTTGGGATAATATTAATTGTTTAGATGTTCTATATATGGATAATAATTCTTATAACATAAAAAATATAATTAATTGGGTTGGTTTTAATCCCACCAAAATATCACATAATTTCCTTGTATATATAACCATTAAATTCTTGAAAAACTAAATAATGATTGATTATTAGGAGCCTTATATTTTGTATGATTTGATAATGAAAAACTTTATTATTATTTAATTTGATTAATGTATATTTTAGTAGAAATTTATAAAGGGGTAGAGGGATATTGGGGTATTGGATCTCATATATAGTGATGCATATAGACTAAATAATACTAAATATATTATTGGTAGATATTATTTCAATACCTTTAAATATGAAATCAGTCAGTATGGATATGTATTTATGATGAGATATTATTATATTTATTTTTAAATGTGAAAAGGGTTTCAGAATGCAATGAAATAGTTTTCAAAAAACTTAATAAGAATAATGGATTATATCATTAGTGTAAATACTTAATCAAATAATTAAATAAAAATTTTAGGGATTATGGAATTTTTATCATATCAATCTAATTGGAAGATCACAATTTAATTGTGTGTCAGATATTGGGATTTATATCTTCATATACATGATTTTATTATCGATTATTCAATATGACATTCCAATTTCTTTTTAGGGTTATCCTCTAGAGGAAATCATATTTCTACGAAAAATTATTCCACCTAAAAAACTCATAATTAAATATATGAGATATGGGATGTGAAACATCTCTATATGTATCTTAATAATATTTGGGATGTGAATCATTCACATAGTGTTTTTTTCAGGTAATCTTAAGATAAAATATGAATAATTATTATCTGTTGTTTTTTCCAAGGAATTATTAAGATACAATTTCTATAATCTGAAATAAAATTGTTTGTTGATGGAATGGAATATTGATTTCAATGAGAAATAACATATAATTCAATGCTTTAGTGGGATTAATGTTGATCATGGATAAATTTTATACTAATAAAAAAGAACTTTTCATTAGGTGGAGGTTTTTGTTGTCCCAAAATGAGTTGTTAAAGAACAACCGACCCATGTTACATAGGAAATTCAATGGTATGATTGGATTCATAATAATCTCATATGATATGGATTTATAATAGTAAATGATGTAGTTTTAATGTTTGTAGGAGATGAACCTACAAAATAATTACAGTTTGTTCATATTTCTCATAGGAATAAATGGTTTTAATCCATATAATTTAAATTTAAATCCATGTACAAAAAATATGTTTCCAACATGATGGATACAACTGATGGTGTAAAACCAATAGGGTATAAGTGGGTTTTATAGAAAAACTATGAAATATATGTAAGAGTTTCTACCTACATGTCATGGATGATTATAAAATGTTATTAGAAAATTCATGGTATTCACTAAAAATAATAATTTTTATCTTTAGTGATGATAACGTACATTCATATATTTCCCACTATATCGAAATATTTTGATTATGAGTTTTTTTAAATGGATGTAAACCCGACTTTCTTGTATTGGTTATTTATTTAGGGATTTGTATTTGACACAACGTGATTGGTTTGAAGTGAAAATTTTGACTACTAAAGTATTAATGACGCTATATTCAATTTATTGATTGAATAATGATTTTGTTTGTTAGTATGTCTAATTTGATGTTTTTATCAAGGAGACTAGATTTTATAAAATATGGAGAATTATTTTATATGATAAAGAATTGGAGGGATAAATTTGTAATATATGATTTTGATTTTGGATGAAATATTTCTTACTTGAAATTATATCCAAACTCATCACTACATAGAGATGTGGCTAGGTAAGTTCATGAAAATGAAAATAATGTGTGATTTTTCCTACATAATTAGTATAAAGATCTATAGATACAGATATTTTGAGCTAATTATAATAACTAAGAACATGTAGATATTGTAAGTTCTAAATAATTTGAAGCATGGAGATATCCAAAATGGGTCTTTACTAATGTTACATTGCATGAATATTATGAATATTTTCTGTCTTTATGAATGGATATCAGTTGTGGATATAATTACTTAAAAATCTATTATGGGTTCTATTGTTTATTCTGAATCTTGTAACATAATTGATGTTGCAAATCCTAATAACATAACTTCTTTATACCAATACAATCCTGGTGAGAGTCACTGGATTGCTATGAAAAGAATTATTAAGTAGATAGTCTAAAGATATGGTCATTATATTTAAAGGAGAGGATGAGCTCTATATATAGGGTTCCATATATTATAGTCTCTAATATAAAAAAGTTAACTTAAAATATCAATATGGTATCATGTTAATTTCAAATGGTGGATCTATTAGTTGGAAGAGTTTCAAGTAATCCTTCACTGATGACATGACAATAGAGGAAGAATACATCACTACATCAGATTTTGTGAAAGAATATTTTTGGATTATGAAGTTCATATCTAAACTATTATTATTTTTTAGCATCAAGGTAGTAATCGATCGTTACTATAAATAAGAAATATCAATTTCCCGGTATTGTTTATAATTTTCTCATCAAAAAACCAAACACATTCTTCAAGAATATGATATTATAAAATAAATCATCATGAGTGGAAATGTTAGCAACATTTGGATGGTTACAAATGATAAATATAGTAGATTACCTAATGAAATAACTTTCATATAAGAAGAATTATGGTGTTGTTGATTCTCTTGGTATATTACACATAAGATATTGATGTAATATATTCTAATTGTATCAATTTATTATAATAAATGAAATCTCCATTTTTTATTTATTAATGTGTACCCAAATTTACATTAAATGAATTATTTAATTATAATGTATCCTCAAAGTATTAATTTTAATTATCACTAATAGATGATCACCATGGGGCAATATGAGTTTTGATGATATTTTAATATTATCATAAATAGAATCTTATAAATGATTGAAATATTGGTATATGAGATACAAATAAGTGATTCATGAGGGGATAAGTGGAAATTTTTTACCTGGATTGTCCCAAAAATGTATATCCCATGGATATTCATGTAATATTTGATAAATTTATGGGATTTTTCTTATTATCAATTTATAGTACCTAAACATGTGTTGGGAACTATCCTGATAACCATTGTACTTTGTTACATTTCTTACATAATTAATTATGTGTTATATTATATTGTGGTGGTTGGTTTTGTTGTTAATCATTTATTTGGCTATAAAACATATATGATGGAATTTATTCCACCTATTTGTTGTGTAATGACATATAGAAATTAAAGAAATTAAACTAATTAAATACATTACTATTCATTTTTAATTCACATATACTGTAATAAACTTCTCATATGAGAGGAATATTATGTTCGCACATGTCATATGATTTATATAGGATATATTTATCACCATCTATATTATTTTTGAAATAATCAAGAGAATATGGGATAGACTCTACAAGATTTACATTTTTCAATTGTAATGGTCACATGGAGTCAGGGAAAACAGATTTTATAGGCATAAATATAATTTATATGATATTTCATGATGTTTAAATGTAAATATTATATTTGAGTTTGTTTTATGGATATTACAATAGACCCAATTGTAGCTTGAGTATCACTAATTCTTTTCTAGAGACCTCCATTTGTTATGTCTATTAAATAAATATTTCACCATTGTTGTTAATGAAACCTTGTCGTGTAGACAGAAATTGTTTGGAATTTGGATAAGGATTAATATTTAGACACCTAATTTCTTATAATAAAGAATAGTTATAGATGAACCTATATTAGAATATGTTTTTGATTTATTTTTAAATAGTTGTGCTTTTTGACACAAATTCTCTGAGATTTTAGTGCATGTTGGAAATTTTTGTAAGAGGACCAAAATTTTGGGTAAATTATCCATAATCAATAGCATACATTAGATCTAAACTATCATTAACCATAATATCAGTATTACATTGGTTCCAATGTATTTGGTTTTTATGTGATTAAAAAATGGATTCCATCAGCTAAAATGACCACATCAACCCCACATGATTTCCCTCGGTTAATAATCTATATGATGTTTTTGTTAATGTATGAACATATTCATTGATGTGTTCAATAAATATCACCCCAATAAAAGTGAAATCCCGATTCTATAGTTAAATCTCTTCATAAAATGAAGAGCGTCAATCACTGTATATATAAATGGAATGAGTTCCATTCAATCATGCGCGTCTGCCAGAATATTTAGTTTCTTAAAATGATTTCAGAATCTCTATTTTAACCAAAATTATGTTTGGAACATATTTTAGGTTATAAAAACCCTTTGAGTATATGTTAATACATAGAAATAATTATATGTTCTGTAGGAAAGTGTAATCCCTAATAGGTAGTAATTGTGTAATTAATACTTTGTTGATGTCTATTAAAAGTACTAGATCTATTGTGAGAAAATTAGTACTATCATATAGATTTTAAATGCCTATTATGTTCTTATATTTTCATACACTTTGATTATATAACATATAGATTAAGGGAATATCATATTTCATCTACATCCTAAGCTAATTTGATAATCCACTAAAACTAATCAATTACATTCTTTCATTACATAAGATAATTAAAGGGAACCGAACATCGACATGACATACCATTTTGGACGAGACAGGTCATGAAAATTGTTCACATTGAAAGGAATATAATTTTTAGTACTATTTTAAATGGTATGTTCCTATCATTATGTATATGAATGATTCTATGAATTTTTCTGAAACTAATTCCTTTTACCGAATCAATATGTTCAAACCATATTGTTGTGTAACTGTTTACACAACTCGAAACATATGTTATAAACCTAAATTAAAATCTAACAATATTTATAACCATAAAATGCATTCAATGTATATGTTATATGGAACTATTTGATATACATCCATATAATCATATAAAATACACAATCCCTAGAGTAAACGTGGAGTGATAGGTAGCCAACCAACACTTTTCTACATAGTGAATAATCCTCATGGATAATGTGTTGTCTGGCCCAAAGTTCCTTGAAACAAGGATACGTTACTCCAGAGAGACCTCATTAAGTGAAAATTCTGAAATTTAATATGCATAAATTATAGTCAACCCCTAAATTCATGCTCATAACAAAGTACTAGTCAAACTCAATGTAGAAGAAAACCAAATAAATTATCATACATAGCATGTAACTCCACCTAAAATCCACAAAAAATCTTACAAGGAGTTTGATAATATAAACCTAATAAAAAAACAAAAATCAAAATTTATAACAACATATCTATGAATAATAAACTTGGGAATAAATTAATTATATAAACAATTCATAAAATTAAACTGTAGGTGAGCATTAATGAGAAATTTATAAATAATCCAAAACCAAAAAAAATTAATTTATCCATATATTATAGTGAATCGATAATTAAATAAATATAAACACTTTATATTTACTTTTAATATGAAACATTTAATAACATTAATTACATGTAATTTACATAAATGTATGATATTAATTGAAATGTAAATATTTTATGTTATAATTCTATTAATTAAACAATTTAGATAATATAGATGTCATATTTTAAATATTATTTAAACCATGATCATATCCATTATTTAAACACCTTTGGTATGAATTAAATATTTTTATCAAATAAAGAATTTTAATCTATGAAGTTCTAATTAAGTAATTATGATTTTTTAATGAAATATAATATCCATTATATTTTTTCTTATTATATATTTTATAACTTTTTAACTAATATTTGTAATTTCCATATAAACACATTAATTTTTAATTTTAATTCATGCCATATAATTTGACAAAATAATTATAAAATTAATAATACAAATTACAAAATATTTATTTCATAAATGTTTCATAAAAATTTGATTAATTAATTATAAAAAAACATATGATTATTTAAATTATAAAATACATTAAAATTTAAATATGTATAAAAAATACATTCTTCCATAATTTAAAAATTTTATAAGAATTATAGAATACAATACATATATGAATTTTAAAAAAATTTAAATTTACTTCTTATTTGAATTAAACAAGTTGCCCATATCATAACTGATGACTAATGAGACACTACAAAAAAATCCCTCACAAACACTATCATTCCTAATATTTGATTGATAATTTGTTCTATGTAATATAAAACTAGTTCTAGAAGGCATGTTTACTATTAATTCAACGTGTCATGGACTATATTATATTAATCCCATGGCACAGTAGTGGTTGTAGTCAATGATAATCCTTGTGTAGGAAATCAAAATGTTATCATATTGTCCTGTTTTAGATTAAAAAAATCATAAGGGCCTTTCATATTATTAAAAATCATCATTTTCAAATATCATGATTCGCCATATAGTCCCATGTAATATTAAAATATTTATCATTAGGGAAATCATATTCTACAATTAACATAGGTATTATATAAGGGATGGCATAATTTATTTTAGAGGTTTTATTTTTTTCATTCATTTAGCATAACACCTAGTATATCGTATGTCATGAAACACAAAAAACTGAATAAATACTCAATTTTATAACCAACAATATACCATATTATATTATAAACCATAATTGTAACTGATAATATCTTATATCATATGGCCATCCATAGTGTAAATTTTGTATAATTTTTATGATAGATAATATAAATGATATAATATCTTCATTTATTCATTTTTAAACATGATTTCATGATTTAATTTCCATGGTGATTCTTTGTTACAATTGAAGGGTTACTAAGGATCAAAAAACATGTTCAAGTTGTTGGAAGAAATTAGATGCTCCAATCCCAATATCAACCAGTCTTGAAAAAAAACAATGTTAAATTTAACATCATGATAAGATATATTTCCCTTATATTCTTGATTCTTAAACTACTTCCTTTGATCAAAATTATTATTGAAGATCCTTAATAGGTAATCAAAAAAATTATTCTTCTATGGTGTATCAATGGGATGATCAGTATCACCCAACATATGGGTGGGATTATACTAAATACCCCTGAAATGTTGGTTCCCAGTTATGTAATGGTAACTAGATATACTACATCGTGGAAGGGAATAAAAAATATTCTATGGGTTTCCATGCGATCATATCATATATTATAGTTATTTATTTTATAAATATTCTTCAATTATGATCCCTAATCTCATATTCATTTACTCATTAATTATAAAATTGCTTAGTAAAATATTATACATTCATGAGTTTATAAAGAAATGAACAAAAAAATCATTTATTTTATCTTATGTAAAAGATTTAAAATATATAGTTGGTAGTGGATAAAATGTTAACATTATCAATTTACCATTCCTAATTTTTATGCTTAGAAGGCAGTAGAATGTTATCAAAAACCATGACATACAATATGAATTTATTAAATAATATGATATTAATTAGCATATGAAATCGGTAAAATATTGCATTATCATATCATATAATATAATATGGGAATTATGGTGTCTCCTATTTAGTGACTATAATGTTTGGGTTTTAGAGGTAGATCACACAGGAATCTTCGAAATGATCTATCCCTATCATCTATTAGGGTACAATATTTATATGATTTGTTGATGTTCACCCATGTTTATGGTTTTTCTTATCCTGACCTATTATTATTTCTTTATAATCCTCTTTGATATCAAACTGAAATTCTATAATATTATTTTGGAGATCTTTAATATTCTCATATAATGCCTCCATCATATTCCTATATGTTTTTAAATCCATATATATAGTTAAATGAAAATGAATCACTTCCTGAATGTTGGTAATGCCAATTGAATTTATTATTAAGGTCTTTTAACATGCATCGTCTGGTTATTTGAAAAATTTAAAAAACACACCCATATATCATAAGGTGATTAAAATTTACATCTCTAATCTAATGAGTTATTTTTCATAATCAAAAAATATTATTCCTTGCGGCATTGAATTATAGATTATTTATGAAAAATATCCCCTGATAATTCACAGAGAACTACTTTTTTATGGTCGTTCAAATTTTTATTATCTAATAAAAAATAATGGATTATCTTTTTTTATATAAATATAAATATGAATTTTTTTTGTATAAAACCATTTCATCACTCATATCTTGATGTCTAATAAAATGGATTTTATCATGCAGGATGGATTTATCTATTATAATATTTTAAAGATATAATCCTCAATGGATTTTGATGATATCCTATATTGGTTAAAACAATAATCATCCATGTACTTATGTTTATAATGATATTAGGCCTTTCTATGTATAATATTTCAACATTTAGATTATATATCTGATGACCAATCTATCTTGTTCCATAATGATATTTATAAAACATATTGCCCTCTAAAATGTCAATATATTAAAGATTAAATAAATTTATACCATAAATAACAAGTCAATATTAGAGTAAAATATTTAATCATGCATATGAAACTATATATATAACAAAAATTACTTATTTATAGTGTCTATACTTAAAATTCCATGGCTCAAAAATCATGAATTAGAATATATTAAATAATAAATTTTCATAGAACATAAAAACTTCTATAAATACAATTTTAGATAATGTATTTTCATGATACTTTTCCTCTATAGACTACATGAAATATAAATAATATATGAAATTGGTATTGTATTGTTATAAACCGAGAAAAATATATATTAAATTTTCTATCTCTTCTTAATCATTAGAGGAAACATAATGCATGGAATTATGGTATTTAGACTCTATCTATTGAAAAATAATATGAAAGTAGGTTTATCATTAAAATTAAAATACTACAAGCTAACGTTAAATTCATATTAAATTAGAATGAAATATTTCACTATTAGACATGGTTTAAGCAATGATAAATATATTCAATACCAATCATACCATAATATTATAAGACATATATATAAATAATATTGTTATCTGAATATATTTTTATATTTTATTATACTTATGTACAAAACAACTTCACTAAAAACCAAAAATAAATATAAATATTTTTATAAAATAAAAAATATATATATATGAAAAATATAAATTGATAAGGTTAAAATTTTCTGTAAACAACATTTATTTTATTCATATATTTTAATTTTAATATTTTATGGTTTTAATTTTTTTATAACATATAAATAAATTAACAATTCTTAGTATACCGAATTTAATTTTTATTTTTTTAGCATTTATAAATTTCACCATGTCATGGAGAATTAAAAATAAAAAATAAAAAAATTAGAAAAACTAAAACAAAATTACTTTTGGGAAAGGTCATGTTACTCCATGATAATGTTTTTGTCTAAAAACATCTATATGACTCTTACATATCGAAATAAAGGTAACTTGATCATTACATCTTAAGAACCCATTGAAACAATAAAAAAATTTATAATCAATTAAATTAATAATTATATTACATGTAAAAAACTAGATATCAAGACAATTAATTAACATTAGAATTTTAAAATTAAAACAACATTGATTGAAAATAATAATTAATAATCAAATAAGATACCAAACTCAACTTTTTACCAAAAAAATATTTTTGAAATTCATTTTAGAAAAAGTAATTAGTTATGTATTTATATCTACATCAAATTCATCATTATATTAAACAATTTATGGTGGTAATATAATATATGGGTATTTGGAAAAATTATCTATTAAATGAAGATTAATTCATATGTGATTTTTCATAATCAATATTTTTTTCATAAGCATGTACACCCCCTACTAAAATAAAAAAACAAGTTTTTTTTCAAAAGATTCATCAGGGATGAACTCAAATCCAGATCGAAACTCTACTATTGTTTTTCTAAAAAGTTAATTTTTTGATTTTAAACACTTAAAATTTGTATTGAAATCAAATTCCAGAAACCCATTTTCATTTTCAAGAATTTTATATAATAAATTGAGATTTTCTACAATGAATGGTATGTATATAAAACATGTTATCGTATATTATAAGGTATGAAATACATACATCTTATGTTATGATATCAACCATTATAATGGAATACATATTCCATGGATAGAAATATCGTCTTATATAATATAGATAAATCATATAACTATTTGATAAACCAGTAATTGTATACAAATTAGCTATATAATAATGATGTTTTATATTCTTAATTTTCAAAAAAACCTCCCCCACTATTGTACCCCTCCAAGGCATTTATGTGATGTTAGAGTGACCCTGTAATCCCTCCTCTAGTAGGCCCTGGGTTGATGAATATTGTTCAATGTATAAATAAATAAAATGAGATGTATTTCCATCTAAATAATGAACAAGATTGAAAATTACGATAAAAAACCCAAAAAAATCAAAAAAAATATTAAATAAACAAATCCATACACATTTAATATCATGAAATAAGAATAATAGTCGCAAAAATAAAATAAAATAAAAAGAAAACAAATAGAAACCCTACATTGACTCTAAAATCCATGTTTTTAATTTATATCATGATAAAAAAACACTCATAGAAACAAAAAAAAATATATTATGTGGGTGTAGTGTGATAATTACATGTATACTCTATAGGATCATACCTAATGTGTCTCATGAAAATGTTAAAGTATAATACTAATGAACTAGTAAAATATAGTATAACTTGATACACCTAACCTTGTCAACTAACAATACAAGCCTTACAAAGTCTCACTTTATAATTAAAACAAACTATATTGTATAATAATATTAAGAAAACATTAAAAAAATGCACGTCACATCCACATTCCATTAGAGTGGCCACTCTCATCCCCTTGTTGGGACCAATTTAGATGAAATAAGTGGTTTTATATTTATTTATTTTTTGTTTTAATTATAATACATCACTTCACTTTGATGTTCTAGTGATCTAAAATATGACTTTCAGACTCAAAATATGGGACACAATTTTATTAATAAATTCCATCATTGATAGTTTTCTATTATGCTTATTTTTTCTACGTTAATTTTTTTTATTAATATTTTGTCTGGAATGAAATCTCGAAATATTTTGGGATGTTTTATCAAATTCATATTGTCTATAAAGATGTTCAAAACAAAATTTGATACTGTATTTATATGAAAAAATTTCTCAACTTCATAAGTTATCTAAAAATATGTTATACATGAATTTTGAATTATATAGTGAGATATTTTTTTCATTTAAAAACAATGATTTTATATTCTCAACATTCCAAAAATCATTAATATGTGGTGATATATGTAATAATTTTTTTAAGAAGTATTAAATGATAATTTATATATTTAATGTTTTCAAACACAAAACATAAATGTATGAAATACATGATGATGTTGTTTTTTAAAGGATGCGAGTTTTAATTTTCTACAGATAGAGGTATTTCATAATTATTCATAAATCAATCTATAAAACAGGCTGACCCATAATTTTAATTGTCTCATCAGATGAATCACCAGTTATGGAGAATCATAAAGAAGAATGTCATTATTAATTGATCGAAAATAAGAGAAGTTATTCCACTTATCTATCATATAATTTAGGTTACCAATCTATCATATCAATGGTGATATTGATAATACATCATATGTAGAATTTCATCATAGACCAGACATAAAAATATCTATATTAATTTAGTTGAACTAGATATGTTGACCATGGTGAAGAAAAGAAGTATTTGGGAACATAAATAAAATATGTATAATTGACTGATAAATAAGATTATGTAAAAAATTTATTCAACCACTTTAATATGATCCTAATAATTGAATTGTGGTCTCATACAATGAGTAAGAAAGAGAGTCTGATCTATTATACATATTCATATATGAACAATTTAGCAGATGATTGGATTTATTAGATGTAGTTCCATCAGTCTGAGGTGTTACTGAACGAATGAATAATTTATAAACATATTGTTTTTTTTTCATACTTTAATTGTGATATTAATTATTTTGATTTTAAAAAAATGTTTATAGTAGAAGTATTTTAATTTGTTTGGAGCATCATAATGGGAAGTATTGTATTTTAAATTTTTATTTGGAGTGAATGAAATTATTGGAATGACAAGTAGTATCGAAGTAACAAATTTTTTGAATGTTTGTAGAAGGAATAAGTTTTTATAAGACTCAAGTTACAAGGGGGGTCTATAAAAAAATATAAGCACTGAAAAATAGTCAAAATGAGTTTTAAATAAAAAAAATTATGGATTATGGAATAAGTATGACCAGGAAAATGAAATTAGGTTCCCATATTTTTTATACCCTGTGAAGCCAATATATATAAGTAAAAATAAAACATACTCTAACACATTTCATGTTATGGAGAGAGAAAGAGTGTGGTGTTTTTGTGATAAAAATTTATAGAGGAAGGTTTTCATAAATAATTTATTGATGAATTTTTTTGATAGAAGATGATTTTAGAAATAGAATTAGTTACGTTCATTTGGATTTCATTGAGAAATAGAACATAAAAATAATATGAAACGAATAATCAAATAAATTTTTTTTCTATAATTAAAACTCAGTCCCAATTTTGGATTAAATAATAAATCTAAACAGTCAAACACATCTATTATAAGGAGTTTTATATTAAATCTATAGAATTTTTTCTATCAGAATCATGGTAACAAAGTGATGAATTGTGTTTTGATTATTTTAAAAAATCGGATGATATTTATTCAATAAAGTTACATTTTCAAAACTAAATGGTGAAAATTTCAACAAATTTGTTCAAAATATATTTACGTCATTTTTTCAAGAAAAACCACATACACTATTTTTTTATCATATTTCAATACTAATATGAGAGTATTTATTTCTTATTGTATCCACACAAAAGGATTATTTTCTCGTGAATTGGGTGGTTTTGGATTATTTCCAAAACATTCCAAGGACTAGCTACTCTTACTGAGTAGTTAACCATGTAAATACTTGTCTTCCAATTGATGTGTGAATGTTTGATTTTAATGAAATTTATATATCGTTAATAAGATTTGAAAGACGATATTAAAGAAAGATAACACAACAGGAAAATGATATAATTGATTCACTATTTCCATTATGAATGATTAAATTGATTATGGCTGGACCTTTTAAATATGTATTATAATGAATTTTTCTTCTTTTATGCATTATAAAGGTTTATTATAATAAGTATTTATGAAAATTTAAATTGTGTTTATAATAAGGGAGTTCCAGTCTATGATTCAATTAACTGTAATATATGGGAAGATTGAATGTTTTCATATCTTATATTTATTGGTTATGATGTTTTTGAAACATAAATAGATGGATTTCATCTTCTTATTGAAAATTTCCCTCTTACCCATGTGGATAAGAAGAATATTTTGAATGATGGAAGGGGTTAAAATGATAAATTGTCATCACATTCTGAAAGAGAATTTCATAGATTTAAGTGAGTTGAAAATACTAAAGGTATGTAAGAGAACATGAAAAAACTGATAATGTCAAAACAAAGGTAATGAAATATTGTAAATATGTATTTTCAGTATGGAGATCTCAAAATGGATATGTGTGAATATATTCATGACTTATTTTAATGGGTGTATGATATTTTTTTACTAATATATTTCTTATTGAGAACCTGTATGATTCAATTTTTTTGAAAATAACTCATGAAATATTCCTGAACTATTTTATGTGAATGTTTAGTATTTTGAAGATTGAGATCTCAAAACACGATCTTTGGTTTACTTCATAGTATCATCATTATATATAAAATGATATGGGAGAATGTTATGAAAATTAAAGGAAATTTTGATCACTATTTTCCTATATGGAATCCATGTAATGTATATCCATGAATATTATTAATGATGATGAATATATTAAATCCAACACTGAAAATATGTTATGTAAAATCATAATTATTTATTGTACTTATTTTCTAAAAATGAGAAAAGTGGTAAATGAATGTAAAAATATAAATATTATTCATATATTCATTCAATGTGTTGTTGTTAGATATTTTTGTTTGAATTTACCTAAATGAAAAATGATATTTATAGTGATAAAGATGACATAAGTCCAAGAAGTATATTAAAGAAACATGTTAATAGATCAAAATCATCTTCCAAGGGAATGATAAATACTCTTTAAATATAAAAAGATAAGTATTTGTCTCATGATAAAAAAGATTTGAAATGTGATGCTTATGTTTAAAATTTTAATATAGTATCTGTCTAAAACACATATATTTATACTATTAATGATGAGAAGTTTTAAATCATTATTTTTAAAGAATAATAGTTTCTCTTAGAATTTCATCTAAAAATATAATTTAAATAATTTATTATAAATATTTAAATTATTAAATGTGAAACCATGAAGTTGATAAAGGAAATTTATATTCAAAAAATCAAAAATATTTAATTGATGAAGACAAAATTTTTCTGAAATATATTGAAATTTTGGTGAAATATATAAAAAAATTCAGAATTCACATCTTAAATTGAATATAAAATATATATAGGAATATGTGAAACATATTTTAAAACAATTTATCTTAATGTAGGAATGGAGTTACAAGTTTAAATAACTCTATCATGAAATCATATGAAAATTAGAGAGATTTTGGACTAAATAAAGATTAAAAATATTTTCTTAAATGGTTGAAAATAAGTATAAATATGTTTTTATGAACATTGAAAATCATGTATATTTTTAAAACTAATAAATTTAAAGATTCTAAAGATTCTAAAATTTCAATTTCCAAAAGACAAGTTTCTATTACATTTCACTCCTCTAAAGTTATTAATAAATATAAATTGAAAAAGAAAAATTACATTGATACAAAGATGGTTGGGTCTCAATATTTTTTGTCTTGAAAGATAA